>CM030869.1:8726024-8843524 GCA_018105865.1 Metaphire vulgaris
AAAGTAATGGCGAATTCGAAAAACCGACGACAAGCTTTGGACAGGTACTACTAATGCTACAACAACAACAACAACAACAACTACTACTACTACTACTACTACTACTACTACTACTACTACTACTACTACTACTACTACTACCGATGGTACACCAAATCAAAATCATTTTAAAGATCCAGGTCAAGTGCAGGGTATCCGTCCGCACAAATGGGTGACAGTATATGGTGGATTAGCCAGGTCAAAAAGATGGGTGTCTAATCGTGTTCTAAATATCTATAATGAATTTGCAATGCACACATGCTGAGGCAATGAGTTCCAGCATTTTAGGACAGCCACTGAGAAAGCACGAGTGCCAAGAACTGTCGGAGTATGTGTGTGTGAGAGTGAGAGAGAGAGAGAGAGAGAGAGAGAGAGAGAGAGAGAGAGAGAGACTGAGAGAGAGAGAACTATTGCAAATGAGGATATGGTCGAGTATTTGTTTGTTTGTACGGAAGTTTTGAAAGCAGGTAACTAGGTTCCTTGTAATAAAGAGTTAAAGGCTTTCTTTTCTTTAATTGGAATTCAGTAGATTCCCTTTCAAACTGAGGTTATGTGCTCACGTTTTGGGGTTTCAAAAACTACCCAAGCCTTTTTTATTTTTTTAAAATGTTGCACTCGGAGTTTAGCAAGGTTGGATTTAGAAATTCCAAATAGAAGGAAGTTAGTGAAGGTTTATTAAGAAATGTCCTAATATGATACAAATCAGGAAGGTGTTGATGAGCTACTTTCAGGCCCCTTGAGAGGGTGGCAGGTGGGGGCAAATGCCCACGGGCCTGGCGATCTGAATGGTCTGCATAAATGTTATCTCATGCAATATGACGCACTTGAAAAGCCAACAAGCTTTGGACATTTACTACTAACACTACAACAACAACAACAACTACTACTAAATACTACAACTACTATAGTCACCACTACTAAGACTACCACTACTGCTATAAAGGCTGTAGTCTGTTGTCATTGATTCATTGTCATGAGTTCATTGTCCTCTGGGTAGGAAAACTTTTTGTTCTTTTTCTGTTTGGTTTGCTGCTATATTATGAAAATGTTGGTCTTGGTGTGATTTTAACATAAAACGGTGTTGTATTACTAGAATGTGAATTTTGTTTTAATAGGTGGAGTTTTCAGTCGAGGAACACTCTGCTATTCAGGCTGCTCTCAGACAGCGTCTTGGCCCTGAATTCATCAGCCAAAGGCCCGGAGGTGGAGGTCAAAAGGTCTCAACTTTTAACCTGACCTGAATTTATGTATATATACTGACTTTTGATCTGACCTGAATTTGCTGTTTGCACGTGCAGAACATCAAGTTTTTTGCCCTGCACTGCATCTTGAGAATTTGATTTGGTTGTTTATTGCAATCTTGAAAGTGGGCATTGGGGATTGAGCTCTGTTGTTGTTGTTGTTGTTGTTGTTGTTGTTGTTGTACAGTACTTTGCATGGTGACATTTGAGAGTATGACCAGTGGGGTGGGGGGAATTGAGTGGAAGAAAATCAATAAATCAAGTATGCATTATACAATTTGCATAGTTTATATATAAATCAATATCTAAATCAGTAAGCAGTTTATTTAGTAAATAGGAATTCTTCTGATACCACACTCAATACTTGGTTCAAAATTATGCTTTAAACACCATCAGAGTACTTAGTATTCACACAGTCAATTGGTTGGAAATAACAGAAACCAAAAGATAAATATGAGAATTTAGTGCTAGAAATTTCTGCAGATTTTATGTTTTTCTTATCCGAGTTTCAGCACCAAATTGTTGTTTCTGCCTGTCACCACTCCATCTTATCATGATTTTATTGGCTCATTACATGTCGTCTTTCTTTTCTTTACTCTTTTTGTCGAATTTCATAATTGGTTTTGATCTTAGATGTATTGCAGGATATCTTTATACCGTACTTGTATTGAAATATAGCTATCTAAATATTAAATGAAGTACAGCATTGAATTCTCCAGACTAGGCTTAATCAAGAGGATCCATATATAATTGACTAGAAAGATGCTCGCTTCGCTCGCGCTCGCTTCGCTCGCAGTGCAGGATAATACTAATCCAATACCTATACCTAATACCCAATCATTGAATTCATGCTGAACAACATTTCAATGATCGCCACCTAGCCAAGCTCTGCGCCACGTAATAATTAGGCCTATGCACGTTAAAATCACGCAACTGTGGCCATTTGTGACGCTGTACACGTATTTTTTGTGTACGTTAAAATGTACGTTGCAACTACCTCAGGCTGCGAACAATTGTTACCAATAGCAACGTTGTCGCACGCCCAGCCCTCTGACGCTGCAATGACTCGACTAAACCGTGTTAAACTACGAACAATTGTTACCAATAGCAACGTCGTCTTCGAACATCGTCCACCAACGCATCGCGACGTAAGGACTAAACGGTCTAAACCGTCTACCAATAGTCAACCAATCAGAACGCTTGAAGGTAACAGACAGAGAGACATACAGATAAGAATCTTAATATTATAGATCACAGTTTAAGGTGGCAAATTGGATCACAAGAAAGTTGTTACTTACCAGCATTTCTAATCTGTAGTTTCATGAGATTTGTTCCAACTGCTACAAAACTATGATACTTATCATAATAGTACTATCACTGTCAGTTAGCCACGCTCGTGGCATTTCATATTGTGTCTTTCTGTCTCCTATCGTTATTTTTGTTGTTGTAGTTTTCTGTGATTTGGTAAAATCTGCTCTAGACATTAGAGAGTGACACGGTAACCGTTTCCGTGGTAATACCACGGTAATGGGGACAAATATTAAATTGGTAACCGTTTTACTGCTGCAACGGTTACCAAAGTCACGGTATTGCCGTGGTAATGGCACGAAATGGTTATGGGGGCAAATTTCTGTCCCTGTGTCACTCTCTACTAGACATTTTGATTTCGAAGGATTTCTATATCGTATAATGATTTCTATGTGATATTATTGATTACAGGTAGCTTACATTGAAAGCTGGCGTCTGGTCAACTTGGCTAACGAGATGTTTGGCTTCAATGGCTGGTCGCATTCGATTACCACACAGACAGTCGGTTAGCATGACATTTTAAGCTGCCACTTTTGTGCTAAGTTGTGGCACTGTCAGGCACGTCGGAACAAATTTTTAGCATGGGGTGCAGATTTTCCGAGGTGAGGTGTTTGGTTGTCACATTTTTGGGTGGACAAGCCAAAAAAATGTCATTTCCTATATATTTTTGAGTTGAAAACTCCAAGGGGTGCGGATCTGCACCCCCCAGCCTCGTCTTCCAGGGGGTGCAGCTGCACCCCCACCACTTTATTCGTGCCTGGGCACTGTATATCGATGTTGTCAGGGGTGTGATATATATTTTGTTATTTTGAAGTGTCATGTGAAGAATATTTTCTCTCTGCCCTTATTAGTTGTGTTTCTATGTTTTAGATTTTGTGGACTCTATTAACGGCAAATATTACATAGGTGTGAGCGCGACTGTCAGAGTTCAGTTAAAGGTTTGTCGGAGTTAAGAATAGCTTTTGACAACTAGCAACAGCCGTGATCGTTGTTTGGATTTCGTTTTAGGAACTAAGGGCCATCCATAAATGACGTCACACACTCAGGGGGATTCAAACATTTGTGATGATGTGTGATGAAATTGCATGACGTCATTTATGGATGGCCCCTAATATGTTCAGCTGCATTTCTTTAAACCCTGAAATTTTACAACCCACTGTTTTATTGCTGTTGTGTATAAGGTCCAATCTGTTTAATATAATCTTCATATGGCTTCTTAATTTTTTTGATTATATACATAAACATATTAAACATATGTATATATATGTATGTATATATGTATATATATATATATATTGCATATTTGCATCACCATATCACACATCAATAGGACTGGAAGTTAGCAGAGTGGTAACAACGTTGGACGATGGAGCAGAGAGTTGTGGGTTCGAGACTTACAGGAGCCCTAAGGTTGACTCAGCCTTCATTCACCAGATGGTAATAGCAACTGAGTAGTAATTTTGGCTGCGAAGGTAAAACGTGGGTCTGGAGAAAGCAATGGCAAACTACTCTAGATTAATGGCACAAGCCACCTGTGTCACTGCTTACATTAAACCGGAGATCAGCGCGGGGCCCAATGCTCGAAATCGAATATGGGCAAACCTTTACCTTTATATTTATATATACATGTATGTATGTATATGTGTGTGTGTGTGTGTGTACTGTGTATATATATATATTAATATATATATATATATATATATATATATATATATATATATATATATATATATAGAGAGAGAGAGAGAGAGAGAGAGAGAGAGAGAGAGAGAGAGAGAGAGAGAGAGAGAGAGAGAGAGAGAGAGAGAGAGAGAGGTGATAATATATTGTATCAATGGCAAAAAATAAAAGCAAAGTTGTAAAAAAATGATTTCTGGAACAAAATTGCATGTCGGATTGCATGTTGATACAAAGATATTGTAAAGTATCCTAGTTTGATATGTGGTATAGGCCATGAACAACAATTGGTGAATTTGTCTCTTGAAACTACTGTAATTTCATTAACCCCTTAACTGGGCGCCCCAAGTCACACTCATCCATTTTACATTGAGTTACAAATAGTTGCCCAGTTAAGGGGTTAACATTAATACAGAGAAATTGTCTGGCTTCATCCAAATCGCAGATGATGGCGCATGGGTGCTGGAATGCAGTTTAATCTTCTGAATTTTTGTAGGATGGAATCTACCATGAAGATGTTGGATATGGTGTCAGCGAAGGCATGAGGTCCAAGGCCCTTGCGATCGAAAAAGCTCGGAAGGAATCAGTCACCGATGGCCTGAAGAGGGCGCTCAAGTAGGAAGCCATTTTGTATGATGCCTGCGAACGAGTAAAATATTTTAATCTCTAATAGACTTTCGTGTTTTAATAGTTTAGAGTATGTGATAGTAAAATTAGTTGTGTAGTTTTTTTGCATTTAGTTATAACATGGTTTACAGGCGACACAAAATGGCTGTGTTTTAGACCATGTCTGAAGAGCATAGTGCATAGATATGAATTCCAGAGCATAAGCACAATTGTTGGCTAGTAGCAAGCACCGCGACCTTTGCCATGATGTGAGAAATGTAACTGCTTTTGCAGTATAAAATCTTTATAACGGACTCGGTTATAACATATACTCGGTTATAATGCATACTCGGTTATTACGCATATTTGGTTATAACACATACTTGGTTATAACGTATACTGAGTTATAAAGTATACTTGGTTATAACGCATATGCAGTAGGGTGTGTGTGTGTGTGTGTGTGTTTCCTGTTTTGTAGGAGTTTCGGGAATGCACTCGGCAACTGTCTAGGTGACCTTAATTACTTGCGATGTATTGGAAAAGCAACTAAACCTGTAAGTGTATATTTTAGCTGAGGTTTCTCTATTGTGACATACAAAATTTGGTTCAGAATTAGTTTATTGTCTAAGCACTGCGTTGTTCAGCCATGATTTTTTCAGTGTTTCCTTTAGTTTTGATGTCGTTTCCCATCTGCCATATTACCATATAGGAGCATGGCGGAATAGCGGTAAGATTCTTGCTGTGCGATTGGAGGGTAGCGGGTTCGAATCTGACCCTAGCCACTGGGTAGTGACCTTGTGCAAGTTTTTCACCTCTGACTTGCTCCACTTTCATGATTATTTGCTATTATTTTCACTTTGTTAAATGGCTTCTCCACTGTGCAAACGCCTGTGATGAGATTTCCAGCGAAATTGAAGTCTTGAATACTTAACCTGATAATCCTACCAACTTATTTTATTCTCTTTGCCTTACTGAATTTATTTGATGCAGGTTAAATGTATAATATAATTTTTATAATATATTAGTATGCCCGTATATATATATTTATATTCTATTCTTCTTTCTTTCCTTCCGTCATTTCCTATTGAGTTGGACGATGGGTCTGAATGAGTTCCTTCCACTTCTGTCTGTATCTTGCTGCCCTGGTCAATTGGATGAAGTTCATTTGCATTTCTTCTGTGTCCTCTTTTAAGTTTTTTACCCGTGTTTTTCTTGGTCTTCCTTTTCTCCTTTTCCCTCCAACACAGTTGTATAGTGCTTTCTTTGGTAGTCTTTCTTCATTCTTTCAACATGACCAAACTATTGCAGTTTCAGTCTATATTATATGCAGGGTGGTGCAAAAAACAGACTATATTAAATGCAAACCTAAATGTCACTAATCTGGGGTTTTTATTTGCACCACCCTGTATTTGTATATTTATTTGAGTTAAGCATCGGTATCATTTCAGACTCCTGAAGCATACGATGTCAACGACATGAAGCGAAAAACTGAAGACGATGAAATTGTCCGTGCTCGGTATTTGAGACGACCGATGAAGTCAGCCGATAGGACCGTCGGCCAGGCAAAGCAAAATCCTCCGACTGTTACGTTGGATTCTGGAATTTCATCAAGTATAGTAAATGAGTAGTTCACTTTCATATTTTCAATTTTAAACAGATGCCATGCGTGTTAATGTAATGACAAAGTAACATTTCTTAGAAACAACCAATGTCTTAAGAATTGTGCTATAGTTCAGGGCCGCAATGATGAAATAATTTGGCCCTTTGTACAACTTAACCCCTTAACTGAGTATTTAACTGTAACTCAATGTAAAATGGACGGATATATCCTGGGTCCCCAGTTAAGGGGTTAATTGGATAACCCTGTTGTAGTTAGTTCAGGCAAGAGTTCTTTAGTGCTGGTATTATATTGCCTGTCATATCGTTGCAGAGTAAAGTCAAATAAGAAGCTGGTCGTATCATCATCATCATCATCATGTTCTCTGTCCTGGGACAGGTCCAGGGCTCCATTGTTTCCATTCCTCTCTGCGTCTTGCTTCTTCTTTGATCTCTGCATAGGTCTTGTGACGCTGTGCATCTGTTTTCATCATCCAGTCCAGTGGCATCTTCTAAATGTTGGCTCATTTTTAAGAAGCAGTCTTTGGTGTACACAGGCTTGACAAAATGGCTGTGTTTTAGACCATGTCCAAAGGGCAAAGAGCACTAGCATACATAGTGCTTAGATATGAACTCTAGAGCTTAGGCACATTTGCTGGCTAGTAGCAAGCACGCCCTTTGCCATGATGTGAGAAATGTAACTGCATTTGCAGTGTAACATGGTTATAACGGAGTCAGTTATAACACATACTCGGTTATAACGTATACTCAGTTATGTCGCATACTCAGTTATAACGCATACTCAGTTATAATGTATACTCATTTGTAACATATGCCATAATCGGTTATAGCATGTACTCGGTTACAACATATCGCAATGTACAGCCCCATGTGATGCGCTACCGTATTGGATGATGTTGGATGTAACATACCTCGGATATAACGTGCTAAATTTCACAGACCTGCTAAGTAAATTATGACATCAAAGTTCTACTGTACACTATAGCGATGAACCTGTTCACGTCGCAGAATGAGTTTGCAACTTTGAAAATAACTTTTGAAAGTCTGTCGATTCTAGTTAAAAGTTTTGTCCTTTTCAGGGGTTTCTAGCCATTCAACCGAACCGGTGGTAGGAAATTCCGCAGGCGAGCTCCCGAACGTTCGGTGCCTGTCCGAAGATGACGCACGGAAGATGCCGATCGTTCGGAGCACAAGTCTTCGCGAATTGTCAAAAACTGAAGGTCGTCTGATGGAGAAACGAAAAAGCGACAGTCTGCCTACAAATTCCGATCACCAGACCTACGAAGGAGGGGGTCAAGGAAATCTTGAGCGAACGCCTTGTATTTTGGGGTGATTGGATTTGAGCCCCCACACTGAACAATCGATATTCTAACACATTGAATTTTTAGACAAGTGTTTAAATAACTTAGTGTGCTGTGGTGAAAGACGCAAAAGTTCGAGTTTTTCTAATTCTCTTCGTCGAGGGTAAATAAGGATGCTGAGTGCTAGACCAATTTTTAGTTTTATTATTGATAATATTTTGCCAAGTAAATGTACAATAAATTAACTTAGTTCCTACCAGTAAAGTAAATCAAATATGTTAGTCGTTTTACAGTTTTATCTACTTTTGTATTACTTAATCGGTATTACTGTAGTTACTCGTGGTTAAGGTACTTGATGTAGGCATGGGGGGAGTCTCTATTCTGACTGGGGCTGCTCGAGGGATTTGCACACAACCATTGAGAAATTTTTGGAGGGGGTAGGCGAATATGTGTGTGGTTGCCTTTTTTCTCTTCTGAGACTTTTTAACCTGAAAATGTGTCTCCCCCACCCCATTCTGGAAACCTGGTTATGCCACTGGTTAAGACCTGGAGTTTTTCTGTTATGTTGAATATATGGACATTATATTGCCATCGACGAAACAATACCATTAACAGCTGTAAGAAAGGACAGTGCTAAGTCATGTTAATTTACAATACATTTACTAGTAGATTAGAGAAATTTTTACTAAAAAAGTTTGGGCCTAGCTAGTGCGTTTGGTGTCTTGATGGAGTATTTTGCTTTTATTTTATGAATTTTTTTATGCTATGGTTATGTATGTGTATATGTGTGTGATTTATTAGTGATGAAGATGACAAATTGCAAAGAAAACTGAAGCAGAGACAAAAGCAGTTAGAGTTTCAGGAGAAAATGAGGCTTCAGAGACTGAACCAGATTGTATCGAAGGACATGTCTGAGGCAGAAACTCCTCCAGCATCCGACAGATTGTGTAGGTTTGCGAAAATCAATGTTCTTATACACATCGGCATACAGTTGCTAGGACGGTGGAAAAATTGATTTATGACTAATTATTTATAAGTTCTGGATGAAATGTTGTGTTCATTTCGCAAAATTGATGAAAATCACGGCAATTCACGGCATTTTAGCTGGCCCTAACTGTATCCGATACCATCCAATGCAATGGCACATCACACAGAACTGTACATTGCTTTGCGCTGTATTAACTGAATATGCATTATAATTGAGTCTGTTATAACAAAATTCTACTGTAAATGGTTCTGTGCAGTTGAATTCTCATATTGCAATATTTTGGTAACAGTTGGTCACTTTTTTATAATTGAATCATTCAAGAAATGCAAGATTACTATTGTGTGACCTGTTTGCTTGTTTTAATACAATATATTTATATTTTTAAAAATTTGTTTTACTGAAGCAGCAATCGACTCGATGAAAAAAGAATTTCCAGATGAAATTAAAATGCCCGAGGAACATTCTCTTGATTCCGAATTATCCTCGAGGGCGGAAAATGGAAACTGCCTGGTAGTTCAGGCAAATGGTGTACCTGGAAACGACTCTGGCCAGAGAAACAAGCACAAGGAAAACTTGAAATTGATATCTGAGGATAATTTTGGTAAGTCCAGTATATGTTGATACATGGATTGGACTTGGTGCACTATCAGACCAGCATAAAATTTTCCTTTTGCACCAGGGGGATTGGTGCCATTTGAACAAGTTTTTTTCCTTGTAATTTGGATTTTTAAAATTGTTGTATCATCTCAATATACATCTTAATATAAATACAAGCTTTATAGTTATTGTGTGTAATAAAATCTCGTTTTTAAACAGTTTTAAACAATCCTCAAAGGAGAAAATATTTAACTTTTTTCTTACTTTTCTCGACTCGCGGACCGGCAGCGGTCCGCAGATGACAGTTTGGGAACCACTGCTCTAGGGCAGTCTAGGCATTATGATAGTGGCGCCATAGAAGTTTATTGGATGACTGGTTGCAATACTTTAGTCTCTGTGCTGACCTTGCTTGACCTTGAACTTGACTGCTGACCTACATACAGGCTTGACAGGACAAAATTCAAGCTTAAGAGAACTCATTTTCGTACAAGCATGTACTTTTACATTTTAAAGTAGTTTGTAAGCCTGATGAAAGTAATATGCCATTACTAATGTAATGACATACAATCAAACCCACTTGTTCTTACTCAGGGTGCGATTTGTGACTTGGAGCAGTGGGGGGGGGGGATATGTGGAGCTTGGGGGGTATGTAGTTGTTGGGGAAGTGTAGCAGTGGGGATGTAGTAGTGGGGGATGTAGCAGTAGGGGGGATGCAGTTGGACAGTGGGGGGAAAATCCCCCTTTCCCCTCTACAAACCGCGCCCTGTTCTTACTCATAATGTAACCTCACCTCTGATTTCATCATCATCGTTGTCGTCTTCATCATTTGGTTTTGGCATGTAATACTTTGAAATTGTTTTAAATTACTTTACTACGAGAGGCGTTCCCGATTAGTGGACAACTTAGTAACTGTGTTACAGACGATCCGGACCTGTGGAACCAAACATTGGAGGCGGAGGATTTGGTGGAGGCGTTTGAGGAAAGGGAAAAGCCTGCGAGTTGTGGCAATGCGGTTTCCAGCGGGTCAAGGTTGCTCGTTTCCAGCAAACCGAGCAGCGGTCATCATCGCCAGCCGAGCGACGGCAGCGTCACGCACAGACCGACAACTGCTCAAGACTGCTCGGGCAATTCAAAGAAGAGGAGACTGAACTCTGACATTCAAAATGACAAGATAACAACGAAGCGGTAGATTTATTCGGTTGCTGCTTAGAAACATTTGCTTGCATGAATTTATATTCAGTAATATTCATATTAAAATATTAACTTATTAATGCGCCAATCTGACACCCTCTGGCTTGACCTGGCTCTAATTCGGTTTGGATATGGTTCACCATTGGCTGGTGCCCTAGGCATTATGATAGCTAGTGGTGCCATAGAAGTTTATTGAGTGATTGATGTCTCTTTATACATAGTATCTTTTATTTTTATTGGAGTGATGTTAAATTTTTGCCAAACTGTCAAATAAAGTTGCAGAATCTAAATTCAGTGTACTGGTGGCATTTGGATGTCACTACAATGTAATGTAACGAAGTATATATATAGCGCCTCTTCTGGACTCTGCTCTTATTATGAGTGTATATACACCACATTTCCATGTAAGCTGAAATAACAGCAGATACTTAAGAGGACAGTGATTCCTAGTAAATTGCTAGATTACCTATATGCAGTGTTTATTCTAGCCACCTTGACATTGGGGGGGGGTTGTCTGCCCAAAAACCTCGACGAGCAAAAAAAGGTCATCACATCCTTCCTTTTCAAATACTCTTCTATATGGTCATATCCTTCTCTTTTTCCCCTCTCCAAAATAAAAAAACACCCTCTCGTCACACTTTGGGGGGGGGGGAATTTCCATCCCCAATGCAACATATAGAATTTTGGGGGGGAGGGGGATTTTCAAACTTGGGGGAACCCCCCAAGGGCCTAAAATAAACACTACCTATATGTATATAATAACAAAACACTATAATGAACTGGACAACAGTTGTGGCCTTTTATTTTTACAAGTTGATACACAAATAGTCGGTTAGGAGATGCGCCATTTCGGTAGGTACCCAGTTTTGAAAAATCTTGGCGTTTCTATGCAAAATATAATTTTTTTACAGACAATTCATTTTACCAACACACCAATACCACATTTCAGCTTTCATCGCAGAAAGACAGAGGTTAAACTTGTCAATATTTCTAAACGAACAGGACTTTATATTATAGGCTCTGACGAGGGTGACAATCATGCGCCCCGAATCAAAGGAATGTATAATATAATACTTAATATCAAATAACAACATGCTAAAATAATCAATGAAGAGTACATATCCAGGCTGCTATATCATCTTGTGTATTCAGAGTGATACATAATGTAGATCTTCATAGCTGTTTTGAGAAGCTCCTAAAGACACACTTATTTAACATCTCTTATAAGTGACTCCTTTGTAAAGCGCTCTTGACTTTAGCTCCAGTTATGCTACTGCGCTATATAAATTGTCGTAGATAATAATAATAATAATAATACCAATCTACTATCCACAAGTTCCTGCAATGATTACTTAACAGTACTATTGAAACAAGGTCTTCTGTACAGCTGTAGTTACCTTACACTGGCATAGCCAGGGATCCGGAATTTGGAGCATCTATGCCCCCTCCTCTCGTGGTTACACTAATATTCCCTTACCACGTAATTGACTGTTATTGTGGAATATTGGATATACAGTAACTGACATGACCTAAAAGTCCGTTAAAATGTTATTCTACAGTACAGATTCTATGCAAACTCAGAGATGTTGGTCATAAGTCAACTGTCAATGATGTGAACTTGACAGAAATTTCGAGAAAATCATAAAGCTTGCACAAAAAATGAAATAAATACATGCATGAGCTACTGCCAAAACAGATCTCAGAATGTAAAAAAGGTAACAAACTTACTTCATACAAATATGGATAACTTGAAAGCAAAAAAAATTACAAAATATCCACGTAAGACAGAAGGCACAATAACTAACCAGAGTTTGCAAAGAAGGTAAAATTCCCAAGTATTAAAAATGATGTTGAAACAACAAATCGTTCAATTTTGAAACAAGATCTCACAACTCAACCCGGCTATAAGGAACTCGATGCTTACTACTTAACAGTATTTTATTGGCCATACAGAGTTTTACTAAATCTATGTATCTTCAGTTGCCTCACATTTAACTGTGATGAAGATCAGCAACATTGACTCTCTTGCAGAATGCTTTCCTTCTATCATCAATGTACTGATCCTTTGGCTAGACCAGGCTCTAATTTGGATTAGATTTGGTGCTTGGAGAGTTGTCATAGCGGCGCTATAGAAGTTGGCTGATTGATTGATTGATTGGGTGGGTTATGGAGTGAGTTAGTGAGATGGTAGTGTGATTTCTGTTTCTGCTGAATCTGATTAAATTTAAAGAAAAAATGACACGTTGTGTTTTTAAACAGATGTTTACTACACTTGCCAGGCTATGAAAGCACAAACTCTTCAAGCTGGTCAGATTTCTGCACACTCATCACCTGTCTTATTAAAAAATAACAGAATCAACTACAACCTTAAAATAAGGTGCACTCAGTAAATTACCAATAAAAGACAACTAAAGCAAACCTTATTCATATTCTGTTTTTTTTAAATTATCAACAAGACCTGTGGAAAACCTTGTGTAGTAGCACATATCAGAAAATACACTTTATTTGTGATATTAAATAAGATCAAGTAAATGATCACACATATAGTTTTGCACATACTGATATCAAAACTTACAACATAACCGTGGTTGCAAATTTACTGACAGAAAAATTGATATATACTATTATAAGTGGGGGGAGTAGCGGTAGGATTTTTGCCCTGCATGGCAATCGGAGGGTAGCAGGTTTTAATCTGATCCTAGCCACTGTGCAAGTTACTTACTTTGGGAAAGCTGATCTTCTTTTCACTGACTTGATCCATGCCTATGATTCTTCACTGTGCAAATGACTTAACATATGTCAACACCCATGTAATAATTATAATGTAATTATTATTATTATATTATATTATATAATTAATTATTATGTAAACCTCAGTACTATAGGATAATAGTTTGGAAGGGTACAACAGTGGTTCTCACACAGGGCAAACCCTACCGAACCACTTTGAACCTTATTGTTGTTGTTATTATTTTATTATTATTATTATTATTAATTACTTTTTTCATGGGACACAAAGGCCTGAGGTTTTTGGTCATATACATTTGAAGATTTGTAAGCATCACATATGTGAAAAATAGTGTAAATTAGAGTCAATATATGGTTTATGATGAAGATAATTCTGTTTTATAGAAACTCTGGAACAACAGATATCAATAAAATCCATTGAGTATAACATATTAGAATTCTGTGGTGATAAAATTCAATCTTACATCAAATACATATTCTTATTAAACTTAACAAGCATTTATGAACATACAAGCAAACAAACAGAACAAATATAATATGAACATTATATAACAAAAGAGAACAGAAACATGCATTACTTAACACTGTTATAAATAGGCAAACCAAATTTACAACATAGTGACTTCAATCAACACAAGACTGAACCAATATGTTACTTAAATATACTGCTAATGGCATCCATTTTGTTATTAATTTTTAAAAAAAGAAGTTATTTTACACTAGCGTTTACACTTTACAACCATAAGCGGGGACTTTTTAAAATTCATCGATGAATGGAGATCTGCAAATTGGACATTTTTGTCATGTTCGGTGGGCCACTGACAGAGGTGGTCTAATGTTGGAGCAGGAGGGGACTGTACCCCCCCATATTTTAGCTCCCCCCGTTTTTTGGTCAGATCTATTAAATCATGCTATCATAACACATTAAAACTGGTAATGACCTTTTTTGCCCATCAGAATTTTTCTTGAGTTACAGACTGGGGCATAGACCCCAGTTTTATTTTTCTATGACCACTACTGGCCACTGGATTTGACGAAGAATTGAAAACTGGGCTGGCCTTATAGGTAGCAAATGTTGAGGTCGGTCTTAAGACCCAGTCCACCAGTAAAAATACTAAATTCAGACATATATGTAACACTCTTACTTAATAAGAAACAACAAGAAGTGCAGATGCAAAAAAATAAATAGAAAAAAGCGAACAATGTACCGAAAACATCTGACAAGATGAGACCAAAACAGTTTGATGTACGAGCATTCGAATATAATGACCAACACAAAGCACGATCATCATAAACCGCAGGAACTTGCAAAGAAACCAGCATATGGCTGTGGGTTAGCACCTTAGGTCAGCGGGGGCCCAGACATATCTCCGTGATCGGGACTTCCTTGTACATCTTGAAGGCGCCGCGTAAGATCACTTGTGCGCACCGGCTTTTTCATAATCGGCGGTTTGGCTTTTATCGGCGGCTTAACAACCTCTTTACGCTCGGGCACGGATTGAGCAAGCGCGGCGACGCTCGCGTCGAGTTTTGCTGTGACGCCCGTGTCGCCTTCGAGCGCAGTGAGACTAGGAGACGAGCACGAAGTGCTTTTGGCGGAGCGCGGGGAGTACGAGTGACGGTGCGAAGCGGCGGCGGCGACGGCCTCGAAAGGCAGGACGATCGACCGCACGAACTCCATCTCGAGATCGATATCGGTGGTGTACGTCGTCCAGCTGGTCGACGAGATTCTCTCAGAAGTGGACCGCGACGAAGTTCTCGACGGCGGACTGGTAGACTCGCCGGCCGGCGAACTCTGCTGCCGCTGCTGGCATCTACGCGGAGCCGGGACAACGCTGGTCGATGACGCACCGTCAAGTGGAGCATCAGTTAGTTTCAGCTGGGCACAGAGCGCCTCTTTCGCCGTCTTATCGTCCGACATACTCTTTTGAATTACCGGCTCGTGAGCACCCGCTTTTTTCACAGCGGCTGGTTCTGCCGCGGTTGGATTCCCAGCCTGCGGTGGTGTTCCACCGGTTCCCTTCTTTATCGTGCACTGGTCCGCGTTCGCAAAGACTTCGGCCGTTGTAAGGGTGGGACTATCTTCGCTCGCTGCGTCGTTCTTCGGAGACGGGGGCTGAGCAGAGTTGACGGGTAAATCGATGACAAGGTCCGGAGTATGTTTGAACTCGGCCCCTCCCTTCGTAACGGCGCTCTCGAGGTCGACTCCGTGCTGGAGACCGAGCGACTGGATTCCCGACATCACCTGGGCCAGCGCCGCGTCGATGTCCTGCGCCAGGTCCTCCGGCGTCTTGTTTTCGTCTTCGAGTTTCAAGACGCCTTTTCCCGGAATCGGAGAAGGGACCTCCACTTGCATCTTCTCCAGACCGACGTTTTCCGTATAACCTGGAATGACGGCAGGTTGGCTGCTATCTTCGTCGGTTCGAGACGAAGTAGACGAACTCGCCGATCTCACTCGGGGCCGCGGCGTCGGCTGGACGCCGAGAGAAACGTTTGGATGAGACGCCGACAGTTCGCTCGACTCCGCTTCGCTCGACGTCACCGTCAGATGACTCAGCGGCTTTGAAGGGAGCGATTCCGACGACTTGCACTTCTCCTCCTCCTCCTGCCCCTTCTTCTTCACGTCAGTTCCCTCTTTATCTCTGAACGCACGACGAATAAAACAAAATTCTTGTAAACATTCCCTTCAGAGACGCAAAAAGAATTAAAAGCTCCAACCGAACATCAGTATCGAGGAGTACTGTCATGAAATCAGAACTGTGGAGACAGTCCAAACACACACACACCCACACACACCCACACACACACCCACCCACCCACCCACCCAACAGAGTCCAACTTCTCTAACTGAGAATTTTTCAAAGACCAGCTCCCTTCTTCTTCTTCCTCCTCTTCTTCTTCTTCTTCTTCTTCTTCTTCCTCCTCTTCTTCTTCTTCTTATTTCTTTTTCTTCTTCCTCTTCTTCTTCTTCTTCACTTTCTGCCTGCAAGGCGGCAAAAGTTAGATACGAAACATTTCCACTTCTCTATCTTGCGTCAATCTGCGTCCTTGTACAATTGTCAAGTTCATTGTTTCCAGACCTTCCTTGACGTTATCCATCCATATTTTCTTGGTCTTTCTTGCCCTCTGTCTCCATCTACTTTGGTTGTATGCAGTACTTTGTAGGCCCATCCATTCTTTTAACTGTTATTTAATATGTCCAAACCAAGTTAATCTCATCTTGCGATTGTTTCTGAGACTAGCCATATTATAACAAAAACTGATCATGTGACTAATACCAAAACTGTGCCTGCAATCACTATTTGTTTTTACAGTTTCAAACTGAAAAAGGAAACACGATAATGATGGTGATGATTACGGTATACATCAGATCAACATAACCTATTACAGGAAAGACAATAATAAAGTACACAAATGTCTCAAAAGAATAAAACGTCTGCTGATAAACTTATGCCGATATTATATTACATTCCGATACAGAACTGAATGTAAACTTTGAAGGAATGTTTTGGTTTTTAAGTTTTTCCATTTGCAAATTCATTCTTCATTCAATAAGAGATTAGTATTGAAATGCTTAATTATCGTTATCCAAAACATTTATTACAAGTATTTTGCTATGGTACTTGCCTCTGACTGACTACGATGTACTTATCCGGTATGAGTCCCTCTTGATCTCCCACTGCTCCCTCCCACCAATCATTTGATACTTTCTCAAACAGAATGATACTATCTCCCTTCTTAAACGACAGCTCTCGGTCAGTACGGCCGTGAAAATCGTACAGTGCATGCGCGTCTTTTATCTCCGAATCTAAAATCACAAAAAGTCAATCACTGTAAATGAAATAGCACAATCATTGTAAATGAAATAGTACAATCATTGTGAATTAAATAGTACAATAATTGTAAATGAAATAGTACGATCATTGTAAATGAAATCGTATGATCATTTTAAATGGAATAGTATGACCATTGTAAATGAAATAGTAGAATCATTGTAAAAAGATGTCGCATACCTCAGTTTTGTTGTTAGGCTGCATCGAGTTATCTAAGCCAACTATCTTTACTCAATGCAACCTAACAACAAAACTGAACCAGGGGCGTAGCGACGGGGGGTATATCGGTATACATACCTCCCCCCACAGAAAAAGTCTACCTTAAAGTTTTTTTATGTGATTTACATGTTGTTATATGTGGTTTATATGGTTTGTGTGGTTTATAGTTAAGATTTATACCCACCCAAAATATTTATACCCTCCCAAATCAAATTCCTGGCTATGCCCCTGAACTGAACCAAAGCATTAGATCTTAGTCTAAAGTTTTACCAACACAGTGCAAAAATTCACTCACTTACTGTCATATGAAAAAGGCTTATATACTGTAGAGGAGACTTAAACAATATTGAATGCAGAAGATAAGATCTTGAAGTAGCTTATAGACTAATGCATGAAATATATATTGCAGCAAAAGAACTATAATGATATATGGAAATGACATAAACTTACCATAAAATACATCTGAAATAAATAAAAAATCAGACATTGAGACAGCCATAATCACAACCAACAATTAATCAAGGTAAACTTCCAAAAGTTCACTAAACATGTGACATTGTATAATGCATAATTCATATTTGTATACATGTATGTGTATATATATATATATATATATATATATATAGAGAGAGAGAGAGAGAGAGAGAGAGAGAGAGAGAGAGAGAGAGAGAGATACAGTAGAACTTTGTTATAACGGACTCGGTTATAACAAATCCTCAATGATAGCGCACTGCATTGTATGGTCCCGTGTGATGTGCTACTGTATTTGATAGCATTGAATATAACTTACCATCGCTATATGTGTAATGTACTAAATTTTACAGACCCGCTAAGTATTTTATAACAAAGTTCTACTGTACGTATACAAAAAAATATATAAACCCAGTATAGATGCTTTATTCAAAAAAGATGCTGGCAACATATAAAACATAAGTAAAGCAAATAATATGACAAATGAGTGTCTTAGAAAATGCTTGCAGTTCATTATGCTGAATTTTATGTTAAAATTTAACTCCTTAACCGTGTATTTAACTATAACTCAATGTAAAATGGACGGATATATTAGGGATCCCCAGTTAAGGGGTTAAAGAAGCTTCTGGATACAGACCTTCTTCACTTGCAGTTTCACCGTTAATTTCTTCGTCTTCTGAAAGATTATCGAGAGCTTCATCTTGGGCTCTAAACAATTGACAGCAAAATGCACAAAATATAATCAACCATCATCATTCATCACAATGGGCACAATACCCGTTGGCATCTATTGCAATTTGAGTTCGCCTCCTCCATTTGTCTCTGTCTTGTGCGGTTTTGTAAGCTTCATATATATATATATATATATATATATATATATATATATATATATATATATATATATATATTCAATATTCATGATGCACCATTCTTTAATATTGTCTATCGATTCTTTTCGTGGTCTTCTTCCTCTTCCTCTGATGTTTTCACCTTCCATTACTCTGAGCACGATCCTTTTTATCAGCCTTTCGGCTACTTCGACTATTTGGCCATATTTAGTTATTTATTTATTGACAATTTATATAGCGCAGTAAAACAAGGCTAAGGCCTACAGCAAGAGCGCTTAACACAGTTCATATCCAAGACACATTTATTTAGCATAGGATATGAACTGAGTTAAGCGCTCTTGCTGTAGGTCTTAGCCTTGTTTTCCTGCGCTATATAAATTGTCAATAAATAAATAAATAAATACGGCCAAATAGTCAAAGTTTCCTAATATAATCAATAACATGGAACAATGTCATAGGTCAAGTAGCTAATTAATATGAAGATGTTACAAGGCAACAGATTGAATTCTGTAATTATAACAAGGAAACCAGAAAGTACCCCTCGACTTCAACCAGACATTTCTCGTAGAGTGTCCCGCCGTTGCGAGGAAAGATGTCCTCCTGATGAATGATGATGTTCTTGATCAGCTCGTTGGCAAGACCTTGATACTGATGGGCGTCGCGATCCGGTGGTACCGGGGCAAGTGTCGGACCGAAGCAGATGGACAGGTTGTACGGATCCATCATGTTTTCGTCGCTAAATTCGGAAAGGCTGTGCACAGAAAGAGACAAAAATAAAATATTTTAATGTTACGTTTTTTTTAGCCAGGGTCAAAACCAATTAGAGAAAAAATTATGTGCATTCTGATAAGTGCATAATCGAATTCAATAAGCAGAAATTGCCTATAAGCAGGGTGCAATCCCCCACCATTACATCCCCCCCACTGCTACATTTCCCAACACAACTACATCCCCCCCAAGCTCGACATATTCCCCTCACTGCTCCAGGTCACAAATCGCACCCTGCCTATAAGTCATATGTGTATGTGTGTGTATAGAAAGATTTAACAATAAATTATATGATATTACTGCAAGATACAAATTAAGTGTATTCCAATTTATACATCATTATATTATTATTACAAAGAAACTATTATTACCGGTACATATATTGACGCCATACACTTAAAATTTACAATGAAACAGGGTGCAACCGGTTTTATCGACCCACCCTCTACTCTCACCTCTTTCAAGGGCATACGACATATTTGCATATGATCAACGATTGTCCTATGTATTCAATAATGCTTCACTGCAAACCAATGAAATAATCTACTGTATGTTTCATTACTGAAATAACTGAAAATCACTGAAAACTGCTCTGTTTGTTCATAGTTATCCAGAACATTGATTAATTATTGTCAGATATGCTGTATTTTTAATTGTAAGGTGTCCTAGCAGTACTTGTACGATATGCCACCATAATCAGTTCATGATGATGATTATTATTACTATTATTATCTAAATATTATTATTATTCTCAAGTTTCTAATGTGTTGAAAGTTCCGCGGAAGGCAACTGCGTTGAATCTCTGGAGAGTAACGGATATTCGTGATGATGGTGGCATTATTATTATTATTACTACTAATATTATTATTATTACTATTATTATTATTATTATATCTAAAACTACTACTACTACTACTACTACTATTACTAAAATTATTATTATTATTATTATTTATTATTATTATTATTTATTATTTTTATTATTTATTATTATTATTATTATTATTATTATTATTATTTATTATTATTATTATTATTATTATTACACTACAAAATAGTCCTGCCATGCAAGCTAACCGGTATTTTTGCATTATCACAAAAACCTTTGTTGCCAGAGCACATACTTACTGGTTGAGAAAAGCAAACAGATATCTCATCACAATTATCACGGCTGGAAGAAGCGAGGTCAACAGAAGTTGGCGAAGATGAGCGATGCTCTCCGTAAGCGAGTCCTGATCTTCAGACAACAATGGTCTTATATCACACCAATCAACCAACAATAATATTTCAACCTTACTAAAGAAAATTATTGAGGAACAAATAATTTTCTATCTGTATATATAAAAAAGGTGGAGTACCAGTAGAGGTAGGATTCTTGCCACAAAACCGGAGGGTAGTGGGTTCGAATCTGACCCTAACCACTGTGTAGCGACCTTTGGCAAATTGGTCACCCTGACTTGCTCTGTACTTATAATTCTTTACTTTGTGAATGGCTTAACAAGTGTTAACAACCATGTAATAAAAATAATAATAATAATAAATTTGATTAAAATCCAGAACTAAACCTCTGGTTGAACCTTGCATTGGAAAACATAATCCAACATGCCCAAACAATTAATTTTGTAACACAGGAAACTGCCAGGAATTCAAATTTGTCTTCCGCAGGTTTGTCAAAAACCGAATTCATTTTTCCTGCTTACTGTTAAAAGTGTACTTGGTGCAGAATTCAACAAAAGCGTCAAATAAACGATGTGGAAATAATGGCTCCTGCAGTTCACGGAAATAGAGTTTCAACACGCCGGCAACGGAGTTGATGTCCTTTCCGTCGACTTTTCCATCTGGCATGGGATCTTTACCTACAACAAAGGAAACGGTTTCATAGAATAGAAGTGATGCCCCCCCCCCCGAATTAATACCGCTGTGTTGTATCAGTTTTCTTAAAAATGGTGACCTCAACAAAAACAGCAACATTTCTCAAATGCTTTTAAAGCAAACTTTACCTGCTCTCCAAGTATCGAAATTCACTGATGGACGAAATTCACTCATGGATTAACCCCTTAACTGGGTGCCCCAAGTAACGCTCGTCCATTTACATCGAGTTACAAATAGTTGCCCCGTTAAGGGGTTAAGCAGTGAATATTCACTGCACTGTGAGATTGAGAGACTAAGAGACTGAGGGAGAGAGAGACAGACAGACAGAGAGAGTGAGAGACAGAGACAGAGAGAGAAGACAGATACAGACTGAGAGAAAGAGACAGACAGATAGACAGAGGAGAGACAGAGAGAGACAGACAGACAGACAGACCGATAGAGACAGAGCAAAAACACTGTACCTCTTTCAAACTGATTCTTGAATTCGCTTATTTCAAATTGTGAACCAGGAATCCGAAACACTCCTTGGTGGTGCATACCTGTAATAAAAACTGACAACTGAAACACTGAATTGATAGAGCAAAACTAACCAACTAACATCACATAACTCCGACAACTCCGACTGTGTTATTACTTTTGACAACGGGAATTATGATTCAAATGAAGGTGTAACCATCAACTGATGTCAAGAGCATTACTAAAACGGCGCTATAGAAGTTACCAATGATGATGATTATGACATAACAGTTATCACATCCAACCACAACACCAAACTCAAATAAGTTTGCATTAGAAGATCAGGGCATAGCTAAAGCTTTCATAATTAAAGCATATAACTCTGAAGACAATACTGTATTTCAGCTTTCCAACCCCGTGGAAATAAAAATTTTGGGGTGGCATTAGTAGTCCAAGCCCCACAGTTTTATTGCAAACTCTACCCACTGGTCTGGTCTATGAAACAGTGCCAAACAAAGAGATACAATCTGAGTTTCTTCTAATTTACTGAATCTCATGAGCACAAGTAAAATGTCGTACCGTACAGATTGAGAATTCGGACGCAGCTTCTAACAACCAGAGGGACATCCTCTCCAGTTGCCTTCAAAATGACAAGCATTATTTCTATAAAACAAGACTGAATACCATAATTTGGCTTATTTTAGACACATAAGTACCATTTTGAAAATAAGCTGAGGAATATACATACGCTAGTACGGTATGCCAACCGCCTTGCCAATGATAATTATAATTAATTAATTAATTATCACCACTTACATTACCAATGATAATTAATTAATTATCACCACCTACCTTGCCACTGATAATTAATTAATTATCACGTACCTTGCCATTGATAATTAATTAATTATCACGTACCTTGCCATTGATAATTAATTAATTATCAACACTTGCCTTGCCATTGATAATTAATTAATTATCAACACTTGCCTTGCTGATGATAATTAATTATCACCACTTACCTTGCCAATGATAATTAACTATATATTATCACCACTAACCTACGCAATATCCAAAGGAAATTCGTAAAACAATAAAACTTTTTAGAATGAACACAAAAAGAAAGAATCTCTCTCTGTTGTTTTTAGCCACTACTCACACTGCATCAACACAGTGTTAGACCAAGCATTTTCATGCAGCTTTTTTACTGACTATGAGACATGCTAAATGAAGCATATTTACCTCAACATAATCCTCAATAGTTCCACCAAATAACCTTGGTTGACCGACCAGTGGAGCCTTTCCGAGAGTTTTTCTCCTCTTTGGCTTTGGAGGAACAGAAGGCGTCCTGATGATTGATTGAATGAAAGAAAGAAAGAATAAAGCTTACATGTACATTGTACAATATTATTGTTAGTCATTTTGAAAATCAACAGCCAAAGCAAACTATGTATTCAAAGCACAAGAAAACTCAAGGATGTGAAGTCATGTGTGTGTGTGTGTGCGTGTGTGCGCATGTGTATGTGTGTGCATGTGTGCGCTGCTACAAGGCCACAGGGTCACCAATTCTTGAATATTCAGTGGTCATGAGGGGGTCCCAGCCAACAAAAGTGGGTCTAACATTCCCAAATTTTCACTTGCAAACACTGACCAATCCATGGTTCAGGTTGAAGATCCTGGAAATTGCTATTATAACACAACAATCCCTTAATTTGAAACAGAACATAACATAATATTGTTTCTAAGGCAAATAATTATTCTAATTTTGTTGAAATTATAGAAATGAATGCCGTTGCCAAAAGAATTACATTTTAAATATGATACTAAAGCTAAAATCTTTTACACATGTGTTGAGTACACATAAAGGCCAACTAATTATCTTGTAACTCTGATATCTGTGATATACTTTGATACTCAAAGGACTTAATACATTGTTTTAATACATTGTTTGATATTTCAAAAAATGTGGTGGCTTATTCCCACCTTAAATTTTCTACCTCCTGTATGGGTAAGGCAGCCAAATGCCAAAATTTCAGGCGCCCAATGTGTATCGTCTTAAACCAATTGGGTGGGAATAAAATTCAACAAGTCCTCAACCCCCCCCCCCCAAGTGAATTTTGTCTTAATGACACAGCTTAGCAATGCTCATTTAAACAAATTTCAACACAATTTCTGCCTCTACTTTTATAAGCCACAAATTGCATCAATATGCCAGCCTTAAGAAATTAAAACACAAATTTGGCAATTCCTAAGTTAACAGTGAAGAATTCCTACTCTGTCAAATGTTAAAGTTCACTATGCCTACCGATACTTAGCATTCAGTCTCAAATGGTATTTTATCAGCGATCAGTGACCCACAATGCCCCAAATTCCCCAAGCTGTCAATGGCACAACAATATTTTAAAAATTAAATAAAATCTCTCTGCTTTAAATCTCATCATTTCAGACTTTTTATCTAAAGACAAAGTATTAAATTCATTTCAAGTTTCCAGAAAGAAGAAACAAAACTGCCAATTTGAACAATTTTGTTAAAATGACAATAAACAATTTCATATCATTTAAAGCTTTCTGAAATAAATACATTTTTAAAACATTAATTATATAATTAACTTCATTGTCTTCTTAAACTGAACACAGCTGCAATTGTGAAATGAAAAGTCATTGGATAACTGTGAAAACTTCAGCTTTGAAACTGCTTATACAGGGTGGCACAAAAAACCGGACTATATTAATTTATTAAATGCAAACCTAAATGTGACTAGTCCGTTTTTTTGCACCACCCTGTATAGTCTGTTATGACGCAAATTATTGAATGATCCCAAAATCTCCAACAAAACTAAAATTGAATGACCTAATCAAGCAAAAAGCATTTGCACTCAAGAACAAATATTGACAAACTACATGACAAACTCCAAAAGGCAAACTTTCATAGCATAACAAACATAAAGTAAACAAAAATGATAAAGTAACAATTGACTGTATTCGTGAAATGCCTGGATTGAATTCAATACTTGATATTGTTAAGAAATGTCAGTACTATTTTACACTTTGGTTCTGCATGAAAACACTTTATTTTGTCAATTGTACTGTATAATAACAGAATGTGTAATTGCTAGTTAAGGATGATGTTTATCTTAATCTTTTGTTATCTGTGTTTGCCAGTGGCGTAGCGTGACTTTTGGGGGCCCGAGGGGCATCTTTGCCATGGGGGCCCCAGAGTTTCGAGCTGACGAGCAAAAAAAAACGTTATCGCCTCCTTTTTCATGCTGACGAGCAAAAAAAAACGTTATCGCCTCCTTTTTCATCCTGACGAGCAAAAAAAAAGGTTGTCAGCACATCATTTCTAGGGTTAGGGTTAAGTTAGGTTTAAAACCCTAACCTAACCCTAGCTTAGACCCCTCTTCGGGGGGCCCCTCGCCCGGGGCGCTGTCAACAAAGTGCCCCCCGCCCCCCCCCCACGTTACGCCACTGGTGTTTGCGAATAAAGATTTCTAAAAAATCTGCATAAACACATTAGTAAGTTTGGAAGTAAGTAAATAAGCTCATGCAGGAAAATCCATCAAGACAACCACAGGGAAAAAGCCAACACATCATTTTTGATCACCAGCTAAACTTACACAACTAATTGAAAACTGTATAAAACCAAAGGAAGCTATCAACACATACTGTAACTCCCACTAACATTGACTCAGATAATTATAATATGTGGTGTAATGTAGCATTTGTATAGCACTCTTCTAATTCTACTCAGAAGCACTCCCGGCTTTGGCTTTGAAATCACAAGACAAAATAGAAAGCCTTTAGCTTTCGCTTTGAAGAACAGAGTGAGGGGGTAAGAAGAGAGCCCTGAATGGATGTGGTCAAAGCATTCCCCATGCCCACCACACACACAAGCACACACAAACACACACAGAGACAGACAGACAGAAAGAAAGAAAGAGAAAGAGACAGAGACAGACACAGACAGAGAGTTCATATGGTTACCATGCACCATCAGAAAACATAGGAGGTCATCAATGTGGACTGTAAGAGACTCAATAGGTTTCTACACACTGCCCAGCATGGACCTTGGTCAATGTGGATGCATGAGGGCATCATGGAGTAGTGGTTGGATTCTTGACACTCAACAGGAGGGCAGCGGGTTCGAATCTGACCCAAGCCACGGTGTAGTGACCTTGGGCAAGCTGTTCACTCCTTGATTGCCTTGCACTCACGATTCTTCACTTTGTGACTGACTTAATGTGGATTAACAACCAAATAATAATAATAATAATAATAATAATAATAATAATAATAATAACAACAATAATAATGCCATCCAAGTGCCTTGGAGTAGTGGCGGTTCCACATGGAGGCCTGTGCCCCTGCTGAATGCCTGCCCCCCCCGGTGGTCCCCCTGTTGGGACCACCATATACTTACTACTACATACCTATCAACAAATGGTTGGCCCCCATGCTTAGAAGCTGCCACACCAACGCCCAGCCCCCCACTTGCAAAATCCTGGAGCCGCCACTGCCTTGGAGTCGGTGTTAACGTGGTTAAACTGTATTGAAACACAGACCTGGTTAGTTTCGGGTGAAAGCAAGGTGAAATAAAACAAACAAAGCCAAAAGATCTATTCGAGATCTCGCAGTCATCCAGCAAAAACTCAAAACTCAAAACCAATAAGAAAAACACTGCTCTCATAAAATAATTACTCACCGCTTAGAATTTAAAGACGGGCTGCTGTACAAACAAACGTAAAGGACAAGGAAGAAATAAAAATACAAACAAGTATGCAAAATTAACGACATCAGGTCCAGCAATACAAAATCATTTTCTGGAAAAACATTTCCAAACACTGAACCACACACCAAAATTACACCTCGTGCTTTGGCACAAATAAAATCTACCATACATTTTTGCGACAGCGAACATCAAAGTTAGTTAATAATAATAGAATGGCTGCAAAATATAACATTGTCTTAGCTTCAAAACATTCTTATAAACAAAAAAAATTATATAATAAATTCACTGAAAAACTTAGAAACCGCAAAAACAGTAAAAATCTGCAAGGATATAAGTGAGTAAGAGTAACGTCAACGTGACCATATTTGACTATGCTTAATGATGCACATACGGCATCAAATGGCGACAAAAATTGCAGCGAAAACAATCAGAGGTACGATAAAATGCAGGCAAAACTTGAACCAAAGAAGTCAGGAACAGTTTAATTCTCCAAACGACAAAACAACGACACACCGTGTCAGTGGCGTCACGAGGAGGGTGCGGGGGACACCACCTAGAGGGGGGGTGGTGACACCAAATAAGGATGACCTTTTTTTTGCTTGTCATGGCATTTGAGTAGGAAAAAATAAGGAAGATTTAGACATGGGGGCCCAAGTCTAAACGGGTGACGCCACGATTTCATCGCACTGGGTGACACCAACCCTAGCGACGCCACTGCGCCGTGTAAATGCAGGACGTTTAAAAAAAGTGACACAGATGCACAGGCAGCATTGTACGTGGCAAACATACAGTACAACCAGTACAACTCAGCATACCTTGAAGTATGGACGAGCAGGCAGTCGGAATCGCTCAGGGCTTTCTCAATGCAATTGTGCTTTGCCTGCAGACGAGCAATCAGGTTGCTCGTGGTCTGGAAATCATGATATTTCTGAAAATATGACAATGTTTTTTCTGACTAAACTGACAAGTATTAACTATAGAAAACAATTAGAATAAACACATTTGATAGTACGTACAAACTGAGGGGGAGGGGTGGATTTAGGAGATTTTGCGTATGCATGGTGTGCACACTGGGGAGGGGGTTGAAAATATGCCTTTCTTGCGTACGTACTATATGGATGAGCCCCAGTGTTTATTCTAGACCTTCTCTGGGGAGAATTTCTCCCCAAAGTTTGAAATTTCTCCCCCCAAAACTTGTGACATTTTGGCAAGTAGTATGACCTCCCCAATGTCTGTTCCCCCCAAAAATGCTAAACTCCCCCCATTGTCTAGATGGCTAGAATAAGCACTGGATGAGCCCTAAGCTGATGCCGCTATCTCCACAGCTAAAACAAATATGGCTAACCTAGAGTCTAGTCAAACCTCTTTAAAACAACGTCGTAGGCTATTTTAAACGTTACGGTGGATATGGTTTACGTCAACGCAAATCAATTATTTCAAGCAAATAGTGTGATTGTCATAGACAGTATTAGACACATCCCAAGAGTACCCAAAGCATGAATACCTTGGCAATCACCATAACCAGGATGTTCTCGGGTGGGCAAGACTGCTCCGAGTAGAGCCAACGCTTGAAAACCAAGTCAAAATTGAATGAGGATATCAATTTTGTGACGCAACAAAACTATGATATCACAAATCAGCAGTATGGGCATTGTTAACTGAAAACCATATCGATTACATGTTCATTATCATAGGATTCTGATTAGCATCAATCAATCAATCAATCAATCAATCAGAGAGTCAGTCAGTCAGTCAGTCAGCCAGTCAGACTTCTATAGCACCACAATATTAATGCCTAGGGCATTAGGTGATGGCGCACCGTGTCCAAGCCAAATGAGAGCCAGGAAAAGATGGAAGGACCAATCTACAGCAGATCAACATAGGCTTTCAACAGTACCATTCTCCATATCAGCATTGCACTATGTGCACAGGAACCTTACATTTAAGTAGAACTCTTCCGTTTCCAGCCGATCAGAGCGTAGTTTTTCTCGTTCGATCGGCGATCGTGGAGGCGGTGGACCCTGGCAGTCATCGAGAAAATTTCGAGAAACATCGTAGTCTTTCCTTGTTACCATTTCCAACAATCGGTTGTCAGTTGTCTCCAAAGTTTTCCAAATCTAATGTTCAAATCAATCCACAATCAAACTTGGTCACACCAGTATTAAGCAGGAGATACTGTATTTGACACAATATATTCACAAATGCGCGTAAGTAGTACATAAGTAGGTAAAACTAATGAATTAAAACCAGTGAGGTAAAACTAAAGTACTGAAAAGCTAAACTCGAGCTCAAAGAATTTCAACAATTGAAACCAAGGCTGGGGGTTGCTTGATCACTGTGAATATGTTGGCCCATCCATTTGGAGGAGTGAGTGGTACAATGCATGTTCGATGTCAATTAACCGATACCTCGTCATTTTCGACTCGCAGGGAGTTTAGTCGCAAGGAAATTGTATTCAAACGATCGACAAGATCATCCTGAACGGATTTCTGCGCACTCAAATGGCAGATCTAAAACCCAAAAGAAAACAATCATCCGAAAAATTATCCGAAAAATCAAACGACATATCCAAAACCCAAAAGAAAACAATCACCTGAAAAATTATCCAAAAAATCAAACGACATATCCAAAACCCAAAAGAAAACAATCATCCGAAAAGAAAACAATCATCTGAAAAATTATCCAAAAAATCAAATCAAAACCAAAAAAACAATCATGTAACAAAATTATCCCAACAACCAAATGATATATCCAAAAACCAAAAAAGAAAACAATCGTCCACGAAAAATCATCTCAAAAATTAAATGACTAATATATAAAAAACCAGTAATTCATAATTTCTTAAATGTTACCGAAACCCAGGCTTTACCTCGTCTCCCCGATGCGGCTGGAATTCGAATTCCTTCGGTTGTATGAATGGCTGACTGCAGATGTCAAGAAACGTCTGCTTGTCGATTCTCTGGTCGAGATTCCGCACTCGTTGATTGATCAGGTCGAGACAACCTTGCCGCGAATTTATCATGCTGTCTTCGGCCGATATGTGCATCATGACTGCGCGCCCGAGCGTACTGTGATATCCATAGTCCATGGTCTAAGGGGGGAAAAAACGACAAAAGTGGAAGGGGGATGATCAGGCGTGGTTCCACGTTGGGGACGACGACATTGGACGCACCCCCCCCCCACTGAGCTTTTTTTTGCTCGCCAGCGTTTTCAGGGTTTACTGGGTCTGAACCGCTATACCGGTGTTTAATCTAGACTCCTGGACTCCAGGAGGGAAACTGACAAAGCCGGGTGGAAACTGACAAAGTCGGGGGAATTCTGCTAGGGGCTGCTGTTAGTTGATGTAGTATGCAAAAATTTCCGGAGGGAAGGGCAATTCCCCCCACCCGGAAACGGCCTAGATTAAACCCTGCGCTATACTTGTGTGCAAAACAGAGCTGATGACCTTTCTTCGCTTGTCGGCCTTTTCGGCAAGGTTTATTTCATTGTTTACTGGCCAAAACAACCACTGCTAATTACCTTTTTTTGCTTGTCAACCTTTTCGGGATTTCATTGCATCCCCCCATCAAATTCCTAGAAATTCATTGCATCCCCCCATCGAGAATTCCTGGAACCGCCACTGGGGATGATAATCTGTTCGTGCATTGAGCACGGTGAGCAAAGATTTGTCCATATTTCCTACGAATGCTATTTTATCGTTGCATTTCAGAATGGATACACCGCCCTTTGCCTGACCGACAATCCACCTTCCCTATGGCCAGTTCAGGAAAGACTAAGCGCACAAGAACAAGCGCACAAGAATAAGCAGCTACTACTGTACTACTCCCCAAAGCGCTATATAAATTTACGAGATTTTACTTACTTACCTAACTAATTGTCTAGGAATGAATACTAAAACTTCAAATGGAATTCAAGCATGAATACCTTGTTCAACCTTTAACTAAATGCATAATAATAAGATAGAGTATCAGGGGAGTTGGCAAAGGGGTGTCTAAATGCATCACCCCGTACTTTGTACAGTGCTGATACCGTACAATACCACTGCAACCAGCATAACCATTGCTAAAATTATAGCCACAACTTTCTTTTTCAGGGTCTAACACATATTCTCTGTAGTAGGATCAAGCATACACTTCTATCATTGCTGTCCTTGGTTGCTAGTTCTTCCCTCTAGTACTTCTCTTGGAACATTTCTTCTCTCAGATCATAACCCATCCATTTCTTTTGTCCAATGTGAATTGTGCTTTCTTTTCTTTTACCCTCTTCCAATCATCTTCGTTCATTACCTTTCCCTCTGACTGATCGCTGGAATGACCTGGTCTTTTGCGAACGGATTTGAAGTACCATCGATTGATACGCTTGGGTATTAGAACCGGTGCTATAGAAGTGCATCATTATTATAGTATTATTATTATTACCTTTTCCACAGCTACACAATTTATAAGGTGCAACAAAACAAGTCAACAATATAAAGACACTGCACAAGGGAAATGCCAATTGCATTAACCAAGAAAACCCTATTTTAAAGCTCAATTCAAAAGCAACGACGGCAACACTCACATTGATAAGTTCTTGAAGGTCGTCCAGGAAGTATTTGCGTATGGCAGCATTTGCAGCTTCCATAGATAGAATGTACTCATTACGCGACTTCACCGCCTTCAGTTTGCTCTCCAAATACTTCAACTGCTTCTGCATTTAAAATCATTAACATATTTACAGGGTGGTGCAAAAAACCGGAGTAGTCATATTTAACTTTGCATTTAATATACCCGTAGTCCGGTTTTTGTGCGCCACCCTGCATATATCGTATATATACCCTGTATACCGGGTATATCGTATATATACCCTGAATATATCATATATGTATATATATATATGAAGAAATAAATTGAAAATTGAATGTGTGTGTTGTGTGTGTGTGAGTGTGTGATGTATTTCTATGGCGCCTCTACATTTCTACTCAGAGGCACTCCTGGCTTTGGATGTTGCATGCTAAAAAGCAAGACTCTAACATTTGCATTGAAGACCAGAGTGAGGGAGTAAGAAGTGAGGTCTGAATGGATGGTGTCAATGCAATCCAGAGAGAGAGAGTCTGTCTGACTGTCTGTCTGTCTGTCTGTGAACTGAGGGATGGGTACGAAGTGAGGTCCAAATGGTTAGGGTCAATGCCTTCCAGAGAGAGGGTCCAGTCACTGTGAATACTCTGTGTTGAGTAAAACACCGTGCGTGATCTTAGGACGTGAACATCCTTGCAATAAGTGGAGCATGGCAGGTGAAGTGCAGTGAAAGAGGGTGGTTTGAAAAGCTAAATAGTGTTAGACGGGGCCTGACCTCGAAGTACTGCAGAAGCAAAAATTATTTATTCGAATTTAATGCGGTCAGAAATTGGAAGCCAATGTAGGGTGTTAAGCAGAAAATCTGAGATGCCAGAGTAGCGAGGAGCCTTAGCCACAAGACAAGCCGCAGTATTTAGAACAGATTGCAGAGTGGAGAGTAGGCAGACCAGGATAGAGTGAAATGCAATAGTCTTACCTACTACCAAAAAAGCATGAACTAGAGACTTGACTGCAGACAGAGAAAGCAAAGAGCAAATTATCCTAATTTGGTAAAAGCAGGATCGAGAGAGAGTCTAGAGAAATGCTCTTTATAGGTCAAGTTACTGTCAACGTAAATACCAATTCATAATCAACATTAGAGTGCAGATGCTTAGTGCCAGGCCAGATTAGTCGAGTTCTGTCAGAGCCTAATCTAAGTCTATTGGAGAATATCCATTCGAATAGAGTGGAAATTAGATTGTTGACTGAATTAGTGAGCAAAGTCTGAGAAGACTGAGGACTATACGTGGGTAAATTTGAATGTCATCAGCATAGAGGTGCGCAGTGACACCAAATGAGCTAATTAAACAGCAACGACCAGCAGTACAGTAGGGGACCAAACACCAATCCTTGGGGAACACCAAACGAAATATGGAACCAATTTTGAGCAGTAGGGCTCCATAACAATCATTTGAAATCTTTTGGAGAGATAGGAGGAAACCTATAGAAGCACACACATACACATACACACACAAACACACATACATGCATCAGATATACATATATGAGATGCCAGAGCATATTTATAATGTACAGTTCCTTTGCATAAAGTAATGAAGTATAAAGACTAAGACGTCGTTTGACCCAAAAGATAAAGAAATTGTAAAGGAAACAGGAAACAAAAAAGATGTCCCAACAAGCATGAATTGGACAAGTAAATGATGTACAATTGTACACATATGTACAACACTGAACAAAAGCTACAATTTCTTTCTTTCTACGCTAGAAACCTCGTTCGGTCACAACAAATGCGAATAATGTCGGCTTGCAACCGACATTAGCGCATTTGCTGCTTTGCATATATTTATGCTTTATAAATGCTCTTAATAATAATAATAATAATAATAATAATAATAATAATAATAATAATAACAATAACAATAATAATAATAATAATAATAATAATAATAATAATAATTGCAAGATCTGCTCAATAAAAGTGACCATGTGACCCTTGTCTACGGTAGTTCAGTGCACCCCATTGTGCCATCATACATCAAGTGCGCCACAACACTTGACTCATTAATTCAGTGCAGTTCTAAGTGTTGGTGACAACATTTTCCTTTCCAATGCTACAATGCATTGCACTTCAGCTGATGACAAACGTTCTAGAAGACAGTTATGTTCATGAAGATGCATTATATTATATAACAATGCTATGCATCTTCTTCTAAGAGTAGTCGTTAGAAGCTAATGCAATCTGAATAGTCCACTTGCAGAAACTTCATCTTTTAAAAGCATTTTCAGTTTGAATTTTGCTCTCAGAAAATTCTGGAAATTTTGCCTAATCAACTCTGAATCCCTACTTAACTATTTTAACTTGCTACGACACAATTTCATTTAGCAACAAGTGTGCCAACGTCAAAAACTTGTCCAATATTGCACTGTTAAATAACTTAGCATGATTTAAAGTGGCTTAGAAGGCATTACTGCCTGTGTGAAAGCCACTATGGGCACTAACGGGGCTTGAACCCGCTCCGCCAGCCTGATGCTCCAGCACGTAACCCACTCTGCCATCTTCCGCCCCCAGTTACCCCCCGTTACCAGAAAAAAACTTGAAATTATAGACCAAAGCGTCAAGTGCTGTTACTATAACTACCATAATTGAAACTGCATTGATAAACCACAGCCATTTTCAAGATGACAATGCAAAAAAATTGGATTTCCATTTCTGTCTGTCTGGCAATGTTGAAATTCTGATCTTAAAAGCTACAGATTTAGCAAACGTTCAACAGATCGTATATTTTACCAAGGAACAAATATGAAAACGAAAGAAAAGCAACTGACCTTTTCGGACTGTTTCTCGAAGTTGCGGAACTTTCTGGTCAGTAGGCCTTTGCCAGCCTGCTCGATCTTGGTGCGCTGGTTTTCAACGTGCCTGTATTTGCTCTCTGCCAGAAGACACTCACTCTGATACGTCTGGTATGTCTTCATCGACTACAAAGGAACAAGTCGGCCACGCTTATAATGAACGCTCAGCGATGACAGTTAACAACATTGGTACGCAAGTAGGTAAGTAAAGTCTCGTGAATTTCTATAGCGCTTTTGAAAGCAGGCACCAGGTACCCGAGTGGCTGCTTATTGCTATGCGCTTAATCTACCGCTGAAATAGCTATAGCCCAAGTTTACAGGAAAGGTCAATTCCAGAGGTCAGTCAGGGGTGGGAGTGGGGAAACAGCAAGGCAGACTTCTTCAAGCACACTGACACACACACACACACATCTATTCCAATCCATAAGTTGCTCTGCCATCAATCAATCAGTGTCAGGCGTGAAAGTGAAATCTGAAAATTTGCTTAAATCAATCTTTAAAATTAAAACCAGACTTGGAATTGTTTTTGCAATGTACAGCTGCAACTATCTAAGAAAGCTTCAACACAAAGCATGCTATAAAGTCAGAAAATCATACGTGAAAACCATATTTGTACATATGCATCGTGCTTGTGCAGCATATGTTTTTCCTCAAGGAATGTGGGATATATATATATATATATATATACTGTATATATATATATATATACACACCCACACACAGACACATATATATATATAAATATAGGCTATATATATATATATATATATATATATATATATATATATATATATACATACACACATTGATGGTCATTACTATACATACTTACAACTGTAGCATACTTACTATGTATACTATAGATCTTAAACAACGTGTCTGAAAATGAGTGGTATTTCTAGTAAATGTTAGCTTAATAAATCTATAGAGGTCAATGCAATAAGATTTCTACAGTGCATTCTTTTGTTGCAACTTAAAAAGTATTTTCAAATCTTACTGCTTCTTATAAATGTGACTGTCTTAAGATGAGAATATGGCATTTTTAAGAGATTGACTTAACCCCTTCACTGGGCAACTATTTGTAACTCAATGTAAAATGGACGAGCGTTACTCGGGCACCCAGTTAAGGGGTTAAAACACTCAGACAGTCAATTCTAAATGAATGAAACAGTTGCCTGCAAAGGAAAGAAGGATATGAACAATCAGACTAATGAAAAGGTCAACTTGGGAGGTGTGCACGTGATGCAATTTGTAGTAATGAGTACATTCTATAAGCCAATGCACTCCTGGCATCCAACAACAATAAAGATGCAGAAAAAAGGTATGAAAATAGCAGGTCTATAGTTATAATCATAAATGCTTTGCTTTGTATGCTATCATTGTTTATGCATAATGCAAGATTGGCAATAAAATCAACTGAAATTTAATATAAGATCTATGGTCAAACTTTTTCACACTCTATGTCACAACATTTAACTGCAAAGTCACAATGTTATATTAGTCAGTATATACATGAGATAGGATGTATGTCAATTCTATTTAATATAGTAAAATATAAAGTCCTATGCATGTGCTAAATATAAGAAGTTAACTGCAAATCACAAGACAATCTTGGTCCAATCTAAGACAGAGTTTATTGGTCAAAATTTTTAAAAAGGAGAAACACGATGGTGTCCAAAAGTCATGAATACATTTTCTTTTAAAATTTCTTTGCTTTTCTATATTTCTATTTCTTACATTTTCTCTGTTTCTTGCCTCCTATTCTAGCTCTTCTCTCACATCGATGGTGTAAAATAAAAATGATTGCAGAAATAAGCATGCAAAAATAAGCACAAAAGGAGAAGGTGGTTACAGACTTTTGGACAGCACTGTATCATCATCAGGGTCATGCAATTCCTAATCCACACAGAGAGTCAGAGACACAGAGAAGAAGACAGGAAAGCAGACAAACAGCAGCAGCAGCAGCAAAGAGAAAAGAAAAACACTGACCAGAAATGACTTACAGATGTTGAAGAAATATATCACAGCAGTACATGAGCCCAGAAATTTGAAGCTCAAGAACAACAAATCACTCGGGGGGGGGGTATTATACTCTGAAAGGAAAGATCAGCCAAAACAAAGAGAACTGTGGTATTAAGATTTATTCAAAGTTGACATGTTGACAAACAATATCATGAAAATCCCACTTATTGTAAGGGTGAGAAGTGAGACATATAGGTCTTCAAGTACACTAGGTGTCTGTCTGTCTGTCTGTCTGTCTGTCTGTCTGTTTGAAATAGCGGATCTGCTTGTCATAAAGTTCCTAAATTGACTTCAAAATTAAATCACCAAAACATCAACTGGACAAAAAACCGATTACTTTTAAAAAGAAGCTAATTAATGTATTATTAACTTATTATTAATGTATTACTAATTTATTATTATTGTGATTCTTACACTCTGTAATTCGGTCAGGACTTTGATTAGATCCTCGTGGCCATGCAACGTCATTTCCCGACACTAAAAAATAAACAAAACAAAAACATTAAAGGAGTTCAATTCAAAGAATTGAATTTAACCCCTTAACCGTGTATTTAGCTGTAACTCAATGTAAAATGGACGGATATATCCAGGATCCCCAGTTAAGAGGTTAAAGCTAATGGAAAGCAAGCTTATTTTTATAATTCTATCCTAAACTAATCACGAAATTACAGCAGGCAAATCACAATTTTTGCTTGAAAAGCTTTGTCTAATAATATAAATATAGAGAATCAATTAGTAACCACTTCATAACACAGAATTTACGGGCAGGACAAGATCAGAGGCATAGCCAGGAATTTGATTTGGGGGGGGGGATAAATTTTAGAGGGAGGAGGTATAAATCTTCACTATAAACCATTTAAACCATATAACCACATATAAACAGGGACGTAGATAGGCATGGGCAGGATTTTAGGTTTGGGGGCTGAAGCCCAAGATTCACTCCCCTTTCTTCCTTTTGAGCCCGTAATGCTATTTGGGCTTGAATTCATTTGGGGAGGGGGCTAGCTTCAGGTTTGGGGGGTAGGCGGGGGTGAGCCCCCAAGCCCATTCCTAGCTATGTCCCTGCATATAAACCACATAAAAAAGGTTGACTGATTTTGTGGGTATATATATATATATATATATATATATATATATATATATATATCCCCGTTGTTACGCCCCTGGACAAGATTTGTTTGGGCCAAACAATTCATGGTCAACAGAAGCAAACCTTCTTGTAAATTCTCTGTATGTCCTCCGAAAGCTCCGCGAGTCTTGCGCACATCTGGGTGCTGTACAATTCGCCGAGAACGCCGTGGTCTTTCCCCATCTTCCTCGTCGTTCCAAGCAGCGCCTGCCATATTGTATACGTCGAATAGCCCGGCCATGTATCTCTCCTGCACACAAGTACCCGGCAAACATCAGCGTCAATCGAAAGCAAAATGACGAGACAACTAAGAGGCAATGTTTGATTAGTTTTGTTTTCTCGCGCGGGGGGGGGGCCTCGAACTCCCCCTGGCCGACAACAACCACCACTATTTTTGAAAAATCATTGGTATCTAGGCATGTCTGTCAAACATAAACATAGAGGAAAAGAAACGTCATCTATTTGCACAAGCCCTAAACAGAACAGCATAACGCAGGCAACTTGTACTAATCTATGGTGGCGGTGCTAGGACAAAATGTCCTATAACAAAAGGTCACGGGCAAAATGTCATGGGGAAAAAATGTCACGGACAAGACATAATGGGGATAAAATGTAACTCCAAGCCTAACCCTAACTCTAACCCCAACCCATGACATTTTGTCCGTGACATTTTGTCCGTGACATTTTGTCCGTGACATTTTGTCCGTGACATTTTGTCCTCGGACATTATATCCGGCCACGATTGCGGCACAAGGCAGCTGACGATAGCAGCTACATAAATTTTATCACATTGCTTCAAATTCATTGGGCAACAGCACAATCCCATATAACCGTTTGATATGAAACAATTACGTGAACAACATTTGTGAATCTTGTGACCTCATGTCCTTATCAACAGTCCTGTCAATTATAGTAGTAGTAGTAGTAGTAGTAGTAGTAGTAGTAGTAGTAGTAGTAGTAGTAATAATAATAATAATAATAATAATAATAATAATAATAATAATAATAATAATAATAATAATAATAATAATAATGTGATTCTAAGTGGTTTAGGAGGCTAAGTAAGCCTGTGTGAAAACCACTGATAATTTCACCACATTTCACCAAACAGACTTCACATCACATAATTTGAAAATTGATACTATGGGGTACTTTAAATGCCCATCCTTTGCACTCGCATAGTACAGCCTTCGTATTCCCATAGTCCATCATGTGAGCCTTGTTAATTCATAGCCTGAATTATGTTTAAAACTGAACCAAAATGCTACTGCCTAGTCATTATTTTGAGATTCAAATGCTGGCAGATAATTATAGAATACACTACAGACACTCATTACAATTATCCAAGTAACCAACATCATTGCAGCTGGCCCAGTCATTATATAATTCACTCAGGGCGCCTGTGGGGAGAGAGAGCTGAACAATAAATCTAACAGCTGCTCAGTGAAAACTGGTGAAATCAAATGAATCTATGAAAAGCTAATTCAAAATTCATTATGATAAATCAAAAGTTATTATCGATCAGAAAGCATTCTTTGTCAAAATATTAGTATTATAAATGCTGATTTCTATAGTCTATATTTCTATAAATCTATAGATGAACTACAAAATAACTGAATATGATGATAGTAGTAGCAGCAGCAGCAGCAGCAGCAGCAGCAGCAGCAGCAGCAGCAGCAGCAGCAGCAGTAGTAGTAGTAGTAGTAGTAGTAATCCCATCAGCACTGGCACTGGAATTATTGTGTACACGGCAAACTTTTTAGATGTTGACTTGAAAAGATTTTTGAGATCCTCACTTCTGTTTGTCGTTGTGCCTGGTCATAATCTGCTTCACCAACTTGTCCATGTTCCGCGAATATTCCTGCTCCACTTCCGCCCTTCTCCGGTAGAAGTCCTGCAGTTCACCGAGCATGGAAACATGGCTTTCCAACCGGAAGTCAAGCGACTTGACCTGCTCGGAGAATTGTTGACGAATGTCTGGAAAAACAAGGGACATTATCATTATTATTATTATTATTATTATTATTATTATCATCATTATTATCATTATTATTATTATTATCATTATAATTATTATTATTATTATCATTATCATTATTATTATTATTATTATTATTATTATTATTATTATTATTATTATTATTATTATTATTATTATTATCATTATTATCATTATTATTATTATTATTATTATTATTATTATTATTATTATTATTATTATTATTATACAGGACAATTTCTAGAGCACCGTAAGCATAACTAACAAGGTCAAAGTCAAGGTCAAAGACATCTTAGATACTTTCCCATGGTTCGGCAAATACAGTTCACAATAACGCACACACTTAGTAGGTAAAAAATGGTAACCACTTCATGAAACACACAGGCATATTATTTGAAACCAACACCAATATTGATATTCTATTCCTTGATACCTTACACCAGGGGTATTCAACTGGCGGCCCGCAGGCCAGATCTGGCCCGCCAGGGGCTGCAAAATGGCCCATGAAGATACTCAAATGCACAATAAACTCTTTCCCAATACATGTATATGAAATATATTTAAATGTCTTATTGTTTTCAACTATATCTGTTTTCTAATACTTGTATATTTTTTAACTAAACATTTTTTGCACCTGGCCCTTGGGCACCAGTCACAAAAAATGTGACCCTTTGCGAAATTTAGTTGAGTACCCCACCTTACACTGATGACCTTTAATTTCAATAGTAGATACCCTGTATAGAGTTAACTAGTATTAATTAACATGTATAAAGTCATCACCTTGGAGTACAGAAATTTATTGCTGAAAGTTACATGTCACTAAAAATCATCCACCTTGCTTGCATATGTTATGAGGCAGGTAGTCAAAAACATAAATTAAGATAAAATATGTGAACTCAAAGAACTAATATAAATGAAGATAATATATAACCAGCTAAATTTTCATCATTTGACTGCTTACAACATCAAAATTTCAAAATATTTTCTACTTAAATAGGCCTACTGACATATTTCAAAATTTTCTATAACTATGACCGGTAGTCATGTCTCATTTTCACATAGAATTTGTCATTCAGAGCCAGTATTGGAAATTCTAAAGGAGCAGTGGGAAATCAGACTACCCACTAAAAGTTTTCAACCTCAAACGGGTGTCAAATGTTTAAAAAAATTGTGTTACCCATCCAGGGGGCTGTCCTAGACCAGTCGGGGAAAAGATAGAACACTGCTTGGAATCAAAACTGAAGCAGAGTGTTAATTGTTTTTGTATTTTTCTCTCTAAAATAACCCTCATCCAGCTAATGTCACGTCAGTGACATACAAATGTCAAATCTTACAATATCAACTATTGTACCGTGTTGCAGATAAGATACTTTTAAGTGTACACCAACAACAAAACAATGAATTATGATGCAATATTTAGAGATTCTCACACAGGTCAGATCCTACTGAACCACTTTAAACTTGTAATTATTATTTTTAAAATATAAAAGTATTGATTAAAGGCAATAGTCGTCAACTGTACTGATTGATAGCTATTGTGGAACATATACAGGGTGGCACAAAAAAGCGGACTAGTCACATTTAGGTTTGCATTAAATACAATCCGGTTTTTTTGCACCGCCCTGTAATAATAATATTAGAGAATCCATTAACTATTACAACTTGCATAGAGACAAATCTGAACAAGCACACAATTCCTTAAAGTCCTGACTCAATGCTGTATTCAATACAGATGAATAGTAGATCTGCAAAGAAACATTTTTCTGGGGAAAAAAGGCTCAAAGTAGATTCGAGAAATAAATTGAATTTACAGAGCAATTTGGAACCTATTCAGTTTCATTTCGTCCCCGTCATTGAGTGACAAATAAAGATCTTCCCAAATACAAGAGTGATGGAATTTGCTTTGCATGGATGGGGCGATGTACGATTCCAGCGCGTAGATCAATACAAGTGATGCCGCCACACTGGTGACGCCATGGTTGGAAAACCAGCGTTAAGAAATCGGATGCCAAAACGAAACTTTTTGATCTCAAAGCAAATCTGATATGCGTTGATCCGTCTCTAGTTTTCAAGTATTGACTTCATGCAGCCGAACCTGACAATGAACGTGAGGGTGGTGCAAAAAAAACTGTTACCACCCTGTTTCACTGTAAATATTATCACAAGCCCTGGGTCTAAAATGCTTGAAATTCGGTGAACATCTGCAGTATTGTATCGTGAATGCAGTCAATCAAGGTTTTCTTTCAAATTCCAAAGTGCAGCGGCACCACCTAGCGAAAACCAGGCTAAGGAGGCTAAGGAAAGGATGTGTTCATAAAAATATCAGCTTCTATGTTAGATTGCTATATGATCCAAAAAGCAAAAGCCCACTCTGACATGTGGGAAGTCATCGAATATCTGAATTTGCCTTTATATATATATATACATATAATATATATATATATACATATAATATATATATATATATATATTTATTTATTTATTTATTTATTTAATATACTCATGATCCAGGATCTGCCTGATTGAACTGATCATGGTTGTTTACTACAAGTTCATTACTACATTAGAAGAAAAGTACAGTAATTAATTTGGCATACGTATCAACGACACGTGTAATCATTGGAAAATTTGAAATTATAGAGCGTTGAGTTAAGTACATTTACATTTTAAGTACATTTACATTGTAAGACTTTAAAACATGTAATCACTACAGCTATTGGATTGGTCTCATGAGAACATTTTGAAAGAGTGCATGATCTTCAACTACCTCACAACAAATAATGATGAACCATCATAATATCAAAAACACACTTGTTTAATATTTCGTACAGTTGAGATATTTTATTTGCTGTAAAGTGCTCTTGATTTTGACCTTTTGTCATGCATACTGCGCTATATAAGTTGTCAGTTATGAATGAATGAATGAATGAATGAACGAATGAATGAACGAATGAATGAAGATCAAATATCAAATGGTCCTCCTTTCAAAGAACAGAAGATGACAAAGCTCCAGATTAATTATTCTTGCAGCATCACAGCAAATTAAGAAAATGGAGAGGTAGAAGGGTAGGAGGAGAAGAAGGAGGAGGAGGAAGAAGAAGATAAACAATAGAATAAAAAGACATGACAAACAAAGGCCCAAAAACCTCCATTTGCAACAAAGCATTTTTTATATTATTTATATGTAATGTAATGTAGCATTTGTATAACTACTTATTAAGTTATTGCAACAACCACACCACGGACAGCCATGCAACATTCTTGTTTAGGAATTTTCAAGATTTACAACTTAGGCACTTATTTTGCAGAGTTTTCATGCAGCTCTCTCACTCCCAACAACTGACATCAATTAAACTTATGCCCAAGGAGGCTCTCTGTTGAGTGTAGAGGCTGTCTTCCCATCAGAACAGACATGTAAAACAGCTTGGGTGAAGGGAAGGTCATGTTCCTCAAACCCCTTTAACAAATAGAAACCCTATTTTCTCAGTAGGGACAATCAGACACCTAGGTAGGCACTTGGCAACTAATTCACTACCAGACATATCTGGTTCAAATTTTGCAAAGGGGGCACACTTATGACATAAAAGGAAGTCTAGTTCATATGGTCAAATATGTCTAAAGTTATAACCATCAAATGGACTACAACTGCACACTTCTGAATGATTCTTTGAAAGTGATGTTAACTGAATTTGATTGTAGTATAATTTCAACTTTTATTACCTCCGCGAATCACTCACTTGCAATCAATATTCACTTACAGGAAAGCCAGACTGTCTTGAGGAAAATGAATTTCACATGACTAAGAAAGTCTCTCTCACTCTCTCTCTCTCTCTCTCTCTCTCTCTCTCTCTCTCTCTCTCTCTCTCTCTCTCTCACACACACACACACACACACACACACACAAACAAACAAATAATTCACTTAACACCACCTTAGAAATTCAAATAAATGAAAACGTCTTAAATTTACCAGACATGCCCAGTGGATCTCCATAATTGAAAAAGTGCATTACTCAATAAACTCTAAGTGAATGAGAAAGTACATATTACAGTCTTTTAATTCGTTTCATCACTCTTCTGAATTTTTGCAAATCTATAGCCTACTGTAGCACTAGCATTGTCCAATTTCAAACAGGGTATCAGTTTTATCATATTTTTGTGGTCTATAAAACCTGACAGAGAATAGATTTCTGAAAGACTTTGTATTGTGTCGTTTCAAATGGCTCATTATTTTTCGTGACATTTCGAAAGCTCTAGACAAAAATTGAGACAGAATATATTCACAATTCTAGTACGGTTTGGCAAAGCACACATGGGGACACAAGAACATGTGGGTTTAATTCGTTTCCTCACTCTTCTGAATTTTTGCATATCTATAGCCTACTGTAGCACTAGTCCTTGCATTGTCAAATTTCAAACAGGCCATGTTGGCCCACCCAATATTTGGCTTGGGGCGCCCTCCACGATACTACTACTACTACTACTACTACTACTACTACTACTACTACTACTACTACTACTACTACTACTACTACTACTAATAATAATAATAATAATAATAATAATAAACCAAGTGACATCATAATATGATTTGGTATTCTTACCGTCTTTTGCCTGTGAATATATGGAGTTAAAATCAAATCCAGCTCCAGAGTGACATAGCATCATCATCATCACCATCCACCCTGACAATAACGCTAACCTCTCAAAAGGCAACGGCCATAATTTGACCATTTACCGTACAACTCTGTGATTCTCTCACAGCTCTCATGGAGAAAGCCTGTACAACTAATTCCAACCACTGCATCACGTATGGCATCAAATACATGCAATCACCGCTTTACTCTGTCTCTCTCTATGTCTGCCTGTCTCTGTCTGTCTGCTTCTCTGTCTCTTTCTCTCTCTGGCTGTCTCTCTCTGTCTGTCTCTGTCTGTCTGTCTGTCTGTCTCTCTTTCTCTCTCTCTCTCTCTCTCTCTCTCTCTCTCTCTCTCTCTCTCTCTCTCTCTTTCTCTCTCTCTCTCTCTCTCTCTCTCTCTCTCTCTCTCTCTCTCTCTCTCTCTCTCTCTCCAGTGCTGCAGATGCTAATTATGCCAGAGTTAAGTCCATGAAAATTAGATATTCAAATAGACAATCCAGGCCGGAAAATAATGCTGGACTTTGTCAACCCATAATAATTCTCAGCCACTTGAAACATGAACCACTTTTTGCCAGCAGCTAGCAACATCTGAAACATCAGCAGCAGTGCAGTCTTTCAGTCTTTCTTAGTGTCTATCTGTCTGTCTGTCTCTCCCTGTCTGTCTGTCTGTCTCTCCCTGTCTGTCTGTCACAAGGCTCAAATGCAAAGCAGTCTTCACACCAAACACCATACTACTACTGAAGGAGAAAAAACTAGTCTAGGCACAATTTGTAAGTTGTATTGATGCTCAGGCTGATGCAGGCATACAGCCATGATGACCTAAAGTTTTGATTGAATGACCCTGCCTGACTGACCACACCATCTGCCTCTCGCTATATCAAAATTAGAGTAAGCGCCTAGCAATAAGTAGCCATTGTGGTACTACTTCTCTAAAGCGCTATATAAATTTACAGGATTTCACTGACTGACTCATTACTTGATTTCTTCTGCTACTGATTCATTATTATAGCATATACAATAGTATACCAAGGCTTTATTTTGTCTTTGAAATGGGGCAAGTTCTCGCTGGGTGACCCCGGAGATGGATAGGTTGGCCTTCTGGCTCACTGGAGTCAAACCAAAGCCTTTACAATGCATCCACTGGTGACATTAGTAGTGCTAAATAGTTTTCTACCCCTCTCCCCCGCCCCCAAGTGATCTATTCAATTAATAAGAAATGTACTACCGGTATTCCAGTGAGAGCTCCATCTTAATCTTAAGGTGAGGGAGACAAGGTATCAATTATGTTTCCCAAATGAAACCAGACCAAAATTCAGACATGGCCCCTTGCAGAGCAGTTATTTAGAAGGACATGGAATGCCGTTGGGGCCTCATTGCGTAAAATAACTGCCTCTCCAGTTTGGAACAGTTTACCTTCATCTTCTTCTTCTTCCTTCATGTACTGAAGTTGAGGTGACAACATGAATTTCCTCTCTCCAGCAATGCCAGTCCTGTGTTTTCCTGGAAGAACGGACATTACCCCCCCCGGACATCATCCCCCCTGGTACACCGGATGATATTAAACTCCAGGGCTAAAACTCCCGCCCCTTTTGCTGCTGACAACTGCAGTCCTATCCACTCCTCCACACATCATCCGTTCATCTTCTTTTTGGCCACTGTAATTGTCTTGTTCCAAGTATCATTCCTTGTTACTGTGTACATGATCACACCACAGAGTCTTTCAAGAAGGTACTGTAAGAGGCGCTATATAAATGCCTTGTCACTTTACATTACCAGTACGGTATGGAATGAAGCATGCAACATTTTACATCTGAACAATCCGAACATTCAACTCTATGTCACATGACGCCATGACCTTTTCCAGTCTGGGATGAGTGATTCATCTAAAAATAATTCAACCACAAAAGGCTGGTTGAAATGGCCACACCAATCAATCAAAAACTTGTCAAACGGAAGTATTCTCAAACAGTAGTAGACAGAAAGTGGCCAAAATGAAGGAAGTTGTTATAGCTGCCTGTGTTTTTGGCCACACACATTTGCAACAATGCCTGCTATTCATGAAAAACAAATTATCACAAAACCTATCAGAGGACGAGAGTGCAAAGAATGAGATTACACAGCAAGACCATAAAGCAAATGTATGGCCGGATGGAACATAGTGGTTTTCACACAGGGCAGACCCTACTAAACCACTCTAAACCCCATAATTATTATTATTATTATTATTATTATTATTATTATTATTATTATTATTAGTAGTAGTAGTAGTAGTAGTAGTAGTAGTAGTAGTAGACTAGTAGTAGTAGTAGTAGTAGTAGTAGTAGTAGTAGTAGTAGTGGTAGTAGTAGTAGTAGCAGTGGTAGTAGTAGTAGTAGTAGTAGTAGTAGTAGTAGTAGTAGTAGTAGTAGCAGTAGTAGTAGTGATAGTAGTAGTAGCAGTAGTAGTATTAGCAGCAGTGACAGTAGTAGTATTGTTAGTATTATTGGCGTTATTATTATTATTATTATTATTATTATTATTATTATTATTATTATAAAAACAATTTATTTTATACTACACATGCTTTAGCATTCCCTGACCGTTAATAAAAGTAGGGTTTTCTTTGTCAGTCTCCTACAAAACACAGCATTCTCTAATGACTTCGATCCATCAAAGAGATTGATCTCGGGAATGATTTATTAGACATCAGTGCAGAGATGGATAACCGTTCAATAGCCATCACATAACTAGGATCTAAGTCTCTAGGGATATTTTTAAAAATAAGACATCTTCCCTGTTTTCAAGGCACTACTGTATACCAAGCAGTGGCGGCTCCACAGGGAGGCCCAGGGGCATGCCCCATATTGAGTGCCTTCCCCCCAGTGCCCCCTGTTGGGACCCTATACTTAATAGTAAGTTAATACTACATACCTAACAACAAATGGTTGCCCCCCCCTATGATTAGAAGTTGCCACCCAAACGGCCCCCCACTTGCCAAATCCTGGAGCCGCCACTGATACCAAGTATACCAAATGACTTCCTTCTGAGGCTGGGATAAAGCATACCCAAAAACTTACCAAAGCAATAACATAACAAAACCATGAAAGCTAAAACGATTGCTCTATTAAAAGGAAATGATCAGCATTTGATTAGGGTAGCAATTGTATTTAAACAAATAATCAAATAAAACAAGAATAAATACCAAATAAAGAAAGAATAAAAATTAACGAACAGATGACTTTTAATTCGTGCAGCAATTCAATTAGAAGTAATAAAATGCATATATAGAATACAATACTAAATAAATATATCATAAAATAAGTAATAAAATGAAAGTAACCATCCTTTTTTAAAATTAAATAAATATATCATAAAATAAGTAATAAAAATAAATATATCATAAAATAAGTAATAAAATGAAAGTAATCATCTTTTTTTTACAAACTTAGTAAATCGTCAAAATTAAAGAAAAAAATGAATGAGTTGTTCTAAAAAATTCACTTTCCAGAAATAAGAATTTCAGAATGCTTAGTTTAAATAAAGCCTTTGCCATTTTTAATTTGTAAGAAGGCAAAACAGCACTTGAAATGAAAAAAAAACTTTCAAAATTCATCTTTCATGTCTTCTGTGTGTGCATGAGTGTGTGTGTGTTGTGTGTGAGTGTGTGTGAGTGTGTGTGTGTGTGTGTGTGTTGTGTGTGTGTACACACAATACATAAGGAAGCAGCATTATCAACATTGCTGGGGCCAGGAATTTTGAAAGAGGAAGCTAAGCCAAAACATCTCATTTACGAATGGTGTTAATTAGGGAAAGAGTCCACCTAATGTGGGGAGAATGACTGGTGTTTTCAGGGGAGGGAGACCAAATCCCCTCCAGCACGTGCCTGGCACCAACCTATTTAAATCCCCTCCAGCACGTGCCTGGCGCCAGTCTATTTCCATTTATATAGCGGCACAACTCAGCAGGGCAAATATGATCACTCAAGTACAAATATTGCTTCCTTGTGTATTGTGTAAGAACACACACACACACTCACACAACACACAGAGACACACACAGACACACACACACAGACACACACACACTGCTTCATGAATCTGTCAGAATTTACTTGCATGTATCTCTCATTGAACGCTTAGTCTTCTGGTATCAAGGAGCAAAATAAATCATATTAGTCTGGAAAAGAAAAAGAAGAAGATAAGAAGATAGTATTACACAACACACTGATGGCCAGTGATTTGCAGCTTCCAGTAACCCAGTCGGCGGGGTGGGGGCCTGGGGTGGGGGCCTAGGGGTGGGGTGGAAACAAGTATTTCCATGTTTCCAGGAAACTTTGTTTTTTATAACCATTCCCCAGCATTTGGAAATCAATGCTAGATATACCGGTATACACAATATGATAGAAAAAAAACACCTAGAGATAATTCTGCTTAAACTGACATAAATACATTTGAATACTGCCTTGTCTACTAAATTTTGTCTTTTCTAAATTAGCCCTCAATTTTGTATGCAATAACCAGCTGGTCTAATTGTAACTGGTTCATACAAGAAACTGTAATAATAATAATAATAATAATAATAATAATAATAATAATAATAATAATAATAATAATAATAATAATAACTTGCATTCTAATTAATAAGCTATTGTCAACACAAAAATATGACTGGCTTTGCTTCTTGTAAAAGACTATTAAACATAAGGTATACCGTATAAACACGAGCAAATACAAGCACAGAGGAACATACAAGCATACAAAAAGATTCTTCCAATCGACAACAACATTAAGTAAGTAAAATCTCGTGGATTTATATAGCGCTTTGGAAAGTAGTACTAGTAATAATAGCTGCTTATTCTTATGCACTATTATCTCTCTTGAAATAGCTATCTAGGCAAGGTCCAATTGTCAGCCAGGCAAAGGTAATATATCCATAAAGTAGCAGGGCCAATAAATGCAGTAAATATCTGGGTCTGCATTCTGAGAAATATTACCGGTACTACTCAACACAAGTCATAAATACCACAACTTCTTCTAAAAAACCCTTGACACCAAATCCCTATGCCACACGTTAAGTCTCTTCAGGCCTAGACTAAAAATACATCTATTCCTGATTGCATATTCTCCTTAGCCAGAATCAGGAAGTACAGACCTGGCCTCTGGATTTCAACCACGAGCCACCACGGACAAGATCATGACTACGATTGTTTACCAAATTAATAATTCACTGGTGCTGATGTATTACTACAATGGCGCTAAAGAAGTTTCCTACTACTACTACTACTGCTACTACTACTACTACTACTACTACTACTACTACTACCTACTACTACTATTATTATTAATACTACCACTAAAACTACTATTGCTACTACTACCAGGGTGTGATTTGTGACCTGGAGCAGTGGGGGAAATGCAGGGGAATATGGGGGGGGGGACCTTGGCTGGGATTTCAGTAGCCACCTCTATGGGGGGATGTAGCTGAGAAGTGGGAAGAAAAATTCCCCTTTCCCCTACTACTGCTACTACTACTACTACTACTACTACTACTACTACTACTACTACTACTACTACTACTACTACTACTAGTACTACTACTTTCTTCATTATGACACTGCAGTCCAGTTTTGTCAATAAGAATACAAGAACATAGGTCAAGACAACAGATCTGAGTACGATACTTTGAAAAACGTGGTGCTGCATCAATTGTGCTAATTTCATTACAAAATGAGCTTCTTTCTCGACCATAAATATGCAACAACCACTCTTAAGTGTGAAACTACAAAGCCCTTTCTTCGGTGTTTGTACTCACGCTGAATCCACAGAGGTTCTCTCTGACGACGGAGTGAATTTCTGAAGGAAGAGGACCTCGTTAATTCTCCAATTCCGCACGAAATAGTCATGCTCGATTCCCAAGCGTCAAAATTCGACAACCTGTTACCCGGGGTCAGCATTTCGATTCTATTCGACCAGAAGTCGCAGAGCGTTCCAAATATTCGCTCTTCTTCTGCAGAGCCCGCACCGTTTTTCGACCACAGTTGTCGACAACATCCGCTTTTAAAAAACGCAGTAGAATTCCACGAAGCCGCCGACAAAAACACTACTACTACGCCGCCGCGAAGAAAAAAAGTGCAATTTCGAATTCCGTATTAAGTCAAACGCAATTTCGCCGCAAAACCCGGGAAATTTCGGCGCTCGCTACCAAGCAGCATCCTCCGTGGCCTTCCTAGAGGACAGCTTCACCTGCGACAAGGCCGCCTTAACAGCTGATGCAGATCCAAGCTATGCCACACAGCACTTCTGCGGCGAGCGGGCAGGCGGACAGACGGTAAGCAGCAGCAGCCACAACCGTCCGCAGACACCGAGCGTACAACGACGAACCGACGGACGGATTTAATAACGAATTCCTTTTGGATTACATTAAGACTGCGACGACCTCCGTCCGCCAGCCGCGTCAAACCGCTTATTTTATCTCTACAGGATGTAAAACCTATACGCAGACGCCCGTGGCCCTGAAGATCACGGCCACTGGCGTAGCCACCGGGGGGCCGCCCGGCCCCCTATTCTGTTCGTGGGATCTGCGCAAAACCGCTGAAAAATTTGGGGTTTGTAGATAGCATGATCCAAGAGAATAGGCGAATGTTTGAAGCGGATGGCTCGTTGAGGGCGTTTTCGACTGAAACGTCGACGGTGTCCCTTCCCCTATTCCGCAAACCTGGCTACGCCGCTGAAAGCAGCAGAAAGCCGGTTTCGACGACGGTAATTATTACGAACTGTGTAGAAAAACACAGCGAAGATGATGATGATGATGATGATGATGATGATCATTATCATCATCACAAGGCCCAAAACAACAAAGGCATGCACACCGCAGGCAGGCAATGTCTTTTTCATAACAGAGAAATCATTTAGTAACAATCACATATTAAGTGCTGTGCGCCAGACGCTTTCTTCCTCTGTCACATGCCTGACAACAAAATATTTTTACAACATCAAAGGCAGAATTATAATGTAGTTCTCTAGGCACTCTAGGTCGGCCAGGGTTCATCCCAGCGTCTGCGTTGGCAATCTGGCCAACAGCGATTGAGCTGGTCTTCAAGTGTATGTAGTAGCACTCACTTCATGGCAATAACACATATCAACAACCGGTTCTGTTTACTGGGAAAAAATACATATATTCCGTATACTCATGGTATCGTTTATTCCCAGGGAACAAAGCAAGGGCTACCGACTTCAGAGGTTTCTGGGTCGCACTAACAGCTCGCCCCTCTTGACGGTCTGCTCCAGTGTCTTTAAAACACCGCACACAGGAGTGGCATCTTTACTACAAATCCTCCTTCTTCCTATAATATTCACCTCCCCCACCCTGAAAAAACATCCGGTTCTTTATATACATAGGCGTGGCTGACAGGCGCAATAGCAGGCTCTTTCACAGCTGTCCATTAAAATAAAAAAGTAAACATCTAGAGGTAACACCTGTACAGCCAGCTTCAAAACAATGGAAGGTCTAGAACTCTATATATGCCTTAACCACCTTGACTCTTGCTATATTTACCAGTAGCCATGGGTCTGTCTGTCTGTCTGTCTGTCTGTCTGTCTGTCTGTCTGTCTGTCTCTCTGTCTCTCTGTCTGTCTGTATGTATGTCTAATAGTTCTTTTGTTGTATCTGCATCATTCTGGGTGGCAAGCACTTCTGTTAAACCACAAATTCAGCATTTGTCCAAATCCCAACCTGTGATGTACCAGGCAATCACCAAGGCTAACAGCTCCTGTATAAATTATACCGAGCCAGAGTGTGGTAGGAATAAGAATGAAAGGTCACGAAATGAAATCCATCTGCTGTCAATAAAACATCTCTAATGCTGCACAACATTCTGTCAATCACCATCACCATCATCATCATCATCATCATCATCATCATCATCATCATCATCATCGCCCGTTGGTGTATAATGCCATCATCTCCACAGTTTTCTGCCATTCTTTTCTGTCCGTTGCTCTGTGACTAAGATCCTGTAAACTGCTTCCACACCATTCTTCAATATCATCACACCATTCCTTGTGTGGTCTCCCTCTCTTATCGGCACCCTCCATTATTCCAAACATTAGAGCTTTGATCTTTCTGTCCTCTTTCGTTCTTTCATTCATTTTGTCAATAGCTGCCTGAATTGTTTAAATTCCACAAAAACAAGAAAACATAACCTCTGCCCAAATTCCCAAATTCACTCGTTAACCCAGTGCACATACAGGCCGGATAGGGCGAAGGCATTCTCACCCCAAGTCCCCCCAAAAGTGCAATAATTTAAGAGCAATAAGCTAATAATGATAATGAAACGGTTAAGGCAAGAATTATAGCGAGTCGGGTAATTTGATGACAATTTCTCACTCCCCAAAACTGCCATAAGCCACCCATGGCAAAGGAGAGTGCATGCAATGCTGCATTAAACTAGAGAATTTACATTATTATTATATTATTATTATTATTATTATTATTACAAACGACAATTTATATAGCGCTATATGCGTAGCGAAGGCCATAGTCAAGAGCACTTTGCAATAGTCTTTAGTAGGAAATGTTGAATAGATGTGTCTTAAGTTTCGCTAAGAATCGTTTAAGAGCAATAAATCATGCCCTAGGCATTATGATAGTGGCGCCACAGAAGTTTATTGATTGACAACCAAATTTAGTACAACTTGAGAATGAATAGTACCGTATTTCTTGGGCACACCCGGATAATAAACACACTAACACTACATCTCTCCTTGCCCTCGGCCATTAATGGCAAACTACTGAAGCAGTCAAAACTATTTACAACCAGGCTTAAAATTCTCTGCATGAAGTGGGAGGTACCTACATATACAAGGTCGCCCACGAGTGTCCTCACAAACTACCGTAGTTTGACAACCATAACATCAGATTGCTTGCTATGAACAAACTCTTCAGCAATAATGGTTCAAAGATTACATTGCTTGAAAACTTCACTCATATTCTATGGCAGCGCTTCCCAAAGTGGTTGTCCACGGCCAGTGGTGTGCCAAGAGTGGTTGACGCCCAGGGCCAAGTAAATTTGGATGCTCCCCGCCACCTCTGAGTCAGGTTTTAAACAAGCCAAAAAGGTCGTCAAGACATTTTGGATGCTCTTATGTGGTGTGTGCCTGGAGCCAAAACTATAAGATACTATAATAATAATAATAATAATAATAATAATAATAATAATAATAATTTTTAAGGGTTTCATGTAAATAAACCCATTGATGATCAAAAAAGGTCACCGAGTTAATTTGGATGCCCCCATCTGGTGGATGCTTGGGGCCACCGCCCCACTGCCCCCCTTCTGCACGCTACTGTCCATAGCATGAGACGAGAAAAATTAGAAAAAAGTAAAAAAGTTTAAAGTTTAAAAAGTTAAATGTTATTTCATAATTAGTAATTTGCTAACATGTTTATTAATATTTCCTCAGATTTAGCACCAAGAGAAGTACTTACCGGTATATAGAATGGGCTAAGCATGCATGGGCCTATATTTCATGTTATATTTAACGTCATATTCTAGTATTTTTAATTGGCACTGGTCACTGGCGAAATGGGACAATTTCCTAGCGGTCCGCTAAACTAGTCCGGGAAGCATAATAATAATAATAATAATAATAATAATAATAATAATAATAATAATAATAATAATAATAATAATGTGATTTTAAGTGGTTTAGGAGGCTAAGTAAGCCTGTGTGAAAACCACTGATGTAACATATCTACAGCCATCCTTCAGAAATTGCTTTGTATTTCTGCCTAAGAAATTTTTACCCAGCATGACCTGGGCTCACCTTTATTTACCATAATTGATGCATCAAGGGTTGTTTTGGCATTACTCAATCCTCCCAAATAAAAACATTACTGCATTAGGTGCAATTTAATTTAACACGTCGTTCATCAACCTAAAGGAACTAAGCAGTAACAAAGGTTCAAGCCAAGGACTTCTATATAATATTAGCATTCAGTGTTTACCTACTGTCTTAACCAAAGTCCCTGTGGAAAACCTCAAAATGCCTGAAGAAAACAACAGGGAATTCAACACCAGGTGGCAGGATTTGCTGATAAGACCGAAAGTCAAGGACAATGCCCCAATGTCAATCAATCAATCAATCAAGCAATCAATTTAAAACAAATATATCTATCTCTGCCTGTTCAATCACATTGCCACAGATAGTCCAAATGTTGGTCTATGAACAGAAAACTGTCTGCTAGAAATTCAACACTCAAGTAGAAAACCAATCGTCATCATCATCATCATCATCATCATCATCACCATCACCATCATCACCACCATCACCACCACCATCATCATCATAATCATAATCATAATCATCATAATCATAATCATCATCATCATCATCATCATCATCATCATCATCATCATCATCATCATCATCACCATCACATCATTACCATCGTCGTCGTCGTCATCACCACTACCATCCAGTGGCGGTTCTAGAATTTGGCAAGTGGGGGGGGGCGTTGGGGGCGGCAACTTCTAAGCATGGGGCCAACAATTTTTCATAAACCAGCACATACAGGAAGAATATCACCACCTCCCCCCCCTGATGGGTGGCCACTGAGGGGCCTGGCATTCAATGGGTGGGGGAGGACATGACACCCTTGTGGAGCCGCCTCCGTTACCACCACCACCACCACCACCACCACCACCACCATCATCATCATCATCATTACCACCACCCAATTCATAGTGTTGCGCCATTAAGTAGGTCACACCCAATAATTCTGAGTGACTTCAAGGGCTGTGTAATTGGGCTTTGACAGATTCTGCTCGAGAGCGACCATCGGACATGACAACCGTGACAGCCTCGGGCGCTTGGAACCACTTGACAGGCACTCAATGCTCAGCAGTTGACGTAGAAATCACTCCAGAAAAATGACCCACCGGTCTCGGGTGTGACGCGACGCACTTTTCCAGATCCCTTTCATTAATTCCCATTCAGTTCCTTTCTTTCCAGACACATTAGCAGCACGCACGCACACACACACACACTCGCACTTTTATCAACCCACCCATACTAGAGCTTATCCATGAATTCTTCTCTCAATCCAGTCATTTCACCTCCTACTGGCATTGATCGGTCTTCCCTCTTCATGGGCGTCCGCAGAAATTTTCCAAGGGGGTGCAAAACAGGGTCTTGTGACGAAAGAAATGAAAAAAAAATTTCCAGGGGGTGCAAGACAAGGTTTTGTGACAAAAGAAACAAGCAATTTTACTTTTTTCATAACTCCACAATTTTTCCCAGGGGGGTGCAAATGCATCCCCTTGCACCCCTTCCAGACGCCCATGTCCCTCTTGCCATGTTTAGCTGTGCAGGATTGACAATGACCAACAAAACGTACATGCATTATTACATGCATTATACATAACTGACAGATTGTCTGAAATATTACATTTGCTTTAATTTGTATTTAATACTATTGCTTACAAATGTATTGGCTGTTTTACTACCGGTATATTCAACTGCATTTCTATAATAAAGGGTTTATAGTGATCACAGTATTTCATTACTTGAATTAATATGCTTATGTTTAAAAGTTCTGTGAAGGTTTGAGTTTTTGAGTTGGAAATAAATAAACTTCTAATATATAATTAACAAAAAGCAAGTATAAGTGAGCCAGTATCTTGGAATAAAATTATATAGGCTAGCAGCATCTCATGAGGATGCTATGACACAGGAAAAGTAATCTAGTACAGTGGATCCCACTTAATCGCATACCGCTTAAGTGCATAACCCGTATAATCGCATAACAACATAACAACCCAAACCAGTGTTTTGTGCATACAAGTAAATATCAGACGTCCTTGGCTATTCACATAGCCCAGTTAATCGCATAAGCAAGGCTTGCACGGCACCTATGCAATTAAGCAGGTTTCACTGTAGTTAACAAGGAAACTAATGGTAAGTTGTCATGAAATTGTGGCCATAAATAATGACATAGTATCCGCATACAAGCATCAATAGGTCAATGGTGAATTTACAATTCACTTGAATGACTTGATCAACAACAAAGCAACTGAAACGTTTGAGGCCCAATCAGAAAGAAGTAACAACAAGCATACTCAACTGTATGATGGATTACCCTACAATAGTACTGCAAACAAAGACAACAAATATAAAAGACACACAGAACTCATAAAGGACCAAATCAATTGGCCAAATAGCAAAGAACTTGACCACATGAAAAAGAACTTCAAGAAGAAGAAAAGAACATGATGGAATTTCAAATGGATGGGATTTGGTGCTCTGACGGTTACATTCTGAGTTAACCCCTTAACCGTGTATTTAACTGTAACTCAATGTAAAATGGACGGGTATATCCGGGATCCCCAGTTAAGGGGTTAAGATACATTCATCATTTGAATCAAACACTGTTAAAATGCCTGTGTGCTTGCAGTGGTTTGGTATCTGATGACATTTGAGCGAGAAAATGCTTGTGCTATTTACTCTTTTTAACTGAATTTTACGTGAAACATCACATTTTTGTCAATAACTGTAAATATATAAGTTTTTCTTTATTAAATTGATAGAAATTAACAATTAATTAATCATTAATTTCTCAAAAGTTAACTGTTAAAATTAAATTAATCATTACTAGCCCTACTAGACAAAAATAATGAAACTTAGATATACAGGTTACAGAATCCAGTTAAAAAAACTTTGGTTGGATCCAACGTAATTATGCTAGGGTTACATATTATGTTACATTGCAAACCTCTACTAATCTTTGGCATATTTGACTATATAGGGAAAGTGACACTGTCTCCTATAGCATTATTGGGCCAGGACCATTTGTTGTAGTAGGAGGCCTTCATTCTGAAACTGACCAAGCTCTGCTACATACCATGGTAACAAATCATCCCAGGCAGTTAGTTGGTTGAGCCAGTGCTGAGCTGGCCATTGGTCAGTCAGTGCCTGTCAGCCTCTGATATCATCTTGTGGTTCAGGCCTTATAATGTTATAGGAGACGGTGTGGCAAATCCATGGGGTAGGGTAGACAGATGGGAAAAAAGGCAAACGAATATAAATCATTTTCCAGTAAACAAGGCCTAACCCCCCCCACCCTCCCCACCAAAATTTGTCAGATTAGGTTGGGTGGAGTTGCTGACCAGTTGTCCAGACAACTTCCCCTCACCCAACGGTTGGTCACGTGACTCACCACATTTATTCATTTCCGTCTCTACAGATTACAGGTAGACGAAAATGCGTTGCCATGGTAAGTGAAATCAATAAAACCACACGGGCGGGAAGCATCATATATGAAATACTGAGATCGGAAAATACAAAATGGAAGAGATGGAAGGAACGAAGGAAGAATGTCACCAGGACAGATTGACTGGCTGCCAGCCCCACTGGTGCTAGGGTTTCTGCTGTGGTCAAGTCAAATCAATATAATTATATATGTCCTACTGTCTGAAGCTTTGGCACAATTATCAGTGAAGACCCAGTATTGCTGCACGGGCTTGGTACAAGGAAGGACTAGAAAATCAAATAAGAAGAGATTAGAGGATTATCACAGATTAGAGGATTATCACGCACCAACAGGGTCCACTTATATCCTGCCTTAATGGCCTGTTCAATTATGGAACATTTATGGCTAGTAAAGAGATCAATGGAGCTAATATCTAGGATGGCGGAGAGAATTAGGTCTGTACCTGACAATAGACCACAATAATTGTTCAACTACTCAAAAATGTATCTTAGTCTAGTTGATATCATTATTTAAATGAAATATGAGGAGTGAAAAGAAATTGAAATATGATTAGTCATAATCTATTTCAATTTCATTATGCATGGAAGGCAATGTGGATGACTATATATAATCTGATTATAGAAATGCAAATATGCCTGCTAGAAACATGTTTTCAACTTGTCAGCTGTTACACATATCACCTAAATCACTCTCAATAATAGCTTTAGGTGTCTCAGTAGTGCATCTGCATTCCGTAGTGCAGCTTTGGACATAGTAGTCAGTGTTTATTCTAGGCCCTTTGGGGAGGGGGGGATTTCCATCTCAAAATTTGAAAATCCCCCCAATTTCTATATGTTGCATTGGGAGGTGGAAATCCCCCCAAAAGTGTGACAAGAGGGTTTTTTTTATTTTGGAGAGGGGAAAAAGAGAAGGATATGACCTTGTATAAGAGTATTTGAAAGAAAAGGAAGGATGTGATGACCCTTTTTTGCTCGTCACCACATTCGAGAAAAAATTATATCGGGATGACCTTTTTTCATTTTTTGATCGTCAACGTTTTTGGGCAGACAAACCTTCTCCCCCAAACATTTCAAACTCCCCCCCAATGTCAAGGTGGCTAGAATAAACACTGATAGTAGTGTACAAGCAAAAGGTTCCAATCTGGGAGTTGACAACTGGATATACTACTCCATGTCCACCAGCATGGAGTGGACATTCAAATGCTGCACACTGCAGTTCAGGCTGGCAACTAGTGCGCACTTATGAAGGTGCTATATAAGTAGGAAGATGTATGATTTTTACCTACTAATGACACTACCAGCACAGCCGCTACAAAATTAATCAAATTTTTCAAAATTGACTTTGCCGCCTAGATTAATAAGTAAGTAAGCAAAAAGCAATGGCAAACCGACAACTAGGCATCAAGCAAATTTACAACACTCGTCAATCAGTATCGAGGTCTCTCTCATCTATTCACCACCAAATTTCTTCAACATAACTGCCGAATAAATTAAATACGCCATCTGGCGAACGTCATGACAAATATTATGAATCAGTGAAGAACAAGTGCAAGACAAACATAACGGCACAAAGTGAATATCTCTCTCTCTCTCTCTCTCTCTCTCTCTCTCTCTCTCTCTCTCTCTCTCTCTCTCTCTCTCTCTCTCTCTCTCTCTCTCTCTCTCTCTCTCTCTCTCTCTCTCTGTCTCTCTCTCTCTGTCTGCCCGCCCATCTGTCTACTGTCTATCCGTTTATCTCTGTCTGTCTCTCTCTCTGCTGTTTCTCTCAGTGTCTGTCTGTTTCTCTCGGTGTCTGCCTGTCAGTCCGTCCATCTATCTCTGTCTGTCTGTCTGTCTCTCCTGGTTGTCTGGTATAAATAGATGTTCCTAAGTGTCTTACAAATACAAAAATACCGAAAAATTACAAAAGCCTTTGCAACAAGATGATAGCCAAAGTGCCACTTAAAAACACAAGACTGCCTTACCATTCAGTGCAAGGAAACTCTCCAAATAATTCAACACAAGATCTCAACTTGACTCACTAAATGGAAAACGACATTTTGGGTTCTTTCACAATCCAAGTGAGATTCAAACTATTCTCTCAATAATGTATCTTGTCATCATAATAATTCCATAGTACAGTGAAACCCGTTTAATTGCATAGGTGCCGTGCAAGCCTTGCTCATGCGATTAACTGGGCTATGTGAATAGCCGGACATCTGATAATTATTTGTACGCACAAAACACTGGTTCGGGTTTTTATGTTGTTATGCGATTATGCGGGTTATGCAATTAAGCGGTATGCGATTAAGTGGGATCCACTGTATCTCATCAATACAGTATTTATTGTCAATATAAATTCCATCAAGCAACGTTAGTAGAATCCAACATGTATGATCAACAAGCAATTTATCCACAATAGTTCAACTTGGCAAGAACAATTCAAATCATAAATCTTTCTCATAGAGAACTGTCTTTATACACAGCTGGGTTATAGTAATTATATTATTATTATTTTGTCAATTATATTGTGGTGTAAACACAAATTCACGATACACAAAAATCTGGATTCTTGCTTTCTGCAAATTATTCAAGAAATAATATTGATATAAATTCAATCAATTTAATATGCATTACTAAAAATGTAAATAATTAATACAGTGAATCCCACTTAATCGCATACCGCTTAATTGCATAACCCGCATAATCGCATAACAACATAAAAACCCAAACCAGTGTTTAATGTGTACAATTAATTATCAGACGTCCCGGCTATTTGCATAGCCTAGTTAATCTCATAAGCAAGGCTTGCACGGCACCTATGCAATTAAGCGGGTTTCACTGTACATAATTTTATGTTGTGCAAATAGTTTCTTTCAAATCATACATCAGAAATCATAGGGGATCAAAACCAACTAAAACTAAATACAAAAAGAAGATACACTGTCTAAGTTTTAAGGAAAGCTGCAGGTATCAGATTCTTATCAAAGCTTTGAGGAGATAAGCTCCAGATGCCAAGTGCATCTTCTCAGCTACAACCATGTCTGGCTCAAGGATAAATATTGTAAATTATGGATGATCCCTCCTTCAGGTCCGGACCAAAAGGTGAGCAGATCTAGGGAGAATGGCAGTCCCTCCTCAATGCAGATTCCATGCCGAGAAACTTTCACCACCACCCCTCCCCCACCCCATTAGGCGGAATTAAGATGGAAGAACACAGCGGGAAGCCAAGGGGTGGAGCAGCCAGCGGGAAGGAAATAGAACATGAAACCTCTGCCACAAACATGTCACTGCTAAGTCCTGCACGGGATATCTACCAAGATCTATACTCCATAATTGAATGGCTGGGTGGAATAAAGAGTTAAATGCAGTTACCACCTTAAACATGGACACGAAACATGGACCATCACCAAAGACTTGGAAAGAAAAATACTAGCCTTTGAAAGAAATGTTATAGAAAAATACTACGAATCGGATGGGTCGAAAAAATCACAAATGAAGAACTATACAGGAGAATTCAGCCCAAACAAACCATGCTGGAAAGAGTAAAACAGAGGAAACTCCAACTTTTCGGACACATATGCAGAATGAAAGAGGACAGAAAGATCAAAGCTCTAATGTTTGGAATAATGGAGGGTGCCAATAAGAGAGAGAGACCACACAAGGAATGGTGTGATGATATTGAAGAATGGTGTGGAAGCAGTTTACAGGATCTTAGTCACAGAGCAACGGACAGGAAAGATTGGCAGAAAACTGTGGAGATGATGGCATTATACACCAACGGGCATTGAGCCCACGGTTAATGATGATGATGATGACCACCTTAATGGTGAGGTTGTCAATTGAAGGGCCCACTATTCCAATAATAAAAGCAAGAAAAATGTCATTGCACCGATAATTAAAACTAAATACAAGCAGCAGTCTTGTTTCTTGTTATCACATAACAGTGGATTATACCGTACCTATAGTAGGGCGTGCTTAATAATGTGATTATAAGTGGTTTAGGAGGCTAAGCAAGCCTGTGTGAAAACCACTGCTACTTGAATGGCTTGCTAAATTTCAAGGGGCGTTTCAAGGTCATTCAAAGCCAGAGCTATAAAAATGAAAATGTAACTAACAGCAAACTAAACAGCTGAGAAAGCTCCATTGACCTAATATATTGATTTATCTGTTTATTTTGGCCATTGATCATACGCAACTATATTGATTTATCTCTGCACCTGACAGCAGCAGATTTATGGTAGAAATGTCCAAGGCAAAATAAAAATTAAATGAAATATCAAACAGCCAGACACCAGTGCAACAACTTTTAACCAATAAAAATGTGTTCAATGTTGGTACATTGGACAGCATACAGCATATGACTGCAATATTCAAATCCATAAGTGTCAATTTTTTAAAAATCCACTGTGTACGGGTAGTCATTCTTCCTGTGAAATTCATTACTGACTAAAAAGTTTGGTAAAAACTACTTAATCCAAAAATTTTGCCCATACATAATTTTACCTTACATTAAAGCAAAAAGTCCTTATTGGGTCAGAAATTTCAAAGACTACGGTTGGTTGGGTTGGGTAAGAAAATAAGTTATGGTTTAAGAAATTGTAATGTATTACAGTAGGCTGGTTTGGGTTGGGTTAAGTAACCCTATTGCTTTCGTGGATTGAGTTGAGTCCGGTCTGAAACATGATTGGTTTGGTAGGGCTTTAAAAAATGGACCCAAGTCCTGTCCATGTCTGCCCGGACCTCCTCTGATATCTGCTTAGATGTCTTTTATGATAACTTACTTATACATAAAACATGCAGATATGACAGCATGCAGTGATGGGTAAAATACTTTCTGAATGTATCCCAGATACAGATACAAGATGCCGATACATTAAAGTATCTACATACATTGTCAAAGATACAGTTTTAGTATCTTAGATACGTATCTAAATTCTAGATACATGTATCTAAGATACTACCCATCACTGACAGCATGTCTCATCAGCATAGTGACAGAAGTTAAACATGCATGTACATGTATCTCTGTATTTCTGAATAAGCCTGATGCAAAAAGCCAGCAACAGATCTGCCTGCTGGATGAACAGTGCACTGGAAAGTGCAGGCTGCATCTGCATTAAATCAGTGCAGAACTGCAATTCCGCATACTGTACCATGCAATCCTAGGAACAAAGCACTGATCATATCAAACAGAGGATTCACCAATAAATCCCTGAAAGCTGATTGCCTGATCAATGTTGAACATAACGATGATGGTCAGTGTTTTATACAGGCCTGTTACGAGGGGAGATTTCCCCCCTCCCAAAAAACCCTCAAAACTCCCCCCAAAATCCCAGCACTTACACACATTTTGCAATGAACTGTCTTTTCCCCTCCAACCAAGTCGATTTCCCCCCAAAAGCCTCAATTCCCCCCACCCAAAGGCCTGGAGTCTGGATAAAACACTGGATGATGGTGACTACAATGACAATGACTGAATACAATGACAATGATGATGCAGTGGTGTCAATAATGATGACACTGATGGTGAAGAATCAATAGCACTGATGAGATGGTTCACTTCGAGTGGATATTTGCGGTGGTGATGATGATGATGATGATGATGAGGAGGAGGAGGAGGAGGAGGAGGAGGAAGAAGGCCACAATCTGAAGAATTATTTTAAGTGACATAAAATTTGAGAAAAGTCAAAATGATTTATTTGCTAAACATGGGCGTCAGCAGAAATGAAATTTTTTCAGGGGTGCAACATTTTATTTACCTGAAAGCATAGCCAATGGGTTTTGCATTAAAATTACAATATAATATAGAAGTTTACCAAAATCTATAATTATATATAATTATAAAACATATAATTATAAACTAATTAATTTTTTTAGCTTAGCATTATATTGCCATTACGATTAGATAGTAATTTATTAGAAATCTTTTGTATAAATTTATAATTTAAAGGGGGTGCAGTTGCACCACCTGGCACCCCGTGCCTGAAGCCCATGTTGTTAAGTGTAACCAACAGCCCTACTGAGAAAGAAAAGCTAACTACCATTTGCTGTTAAAACCCCTTAACTGCGTATTTAACTGTAACTCAATGTAAAATGGATGGATATATCTGGGGTTCCGGTTATGGGGTTAAGTCAGTTAAGATTACCCATTACAAAAATAACTAAACTGCAATACTCAAATCAATAGGTGTCAATTTTTTAAAAGAAATCCACTGTGTAGTTAGTCATTCTTCCTGCGAAATTCATTATTGACTGAATAGTTTGGTACAAAAACTACCGGTACTTAGTCCAAAAATTTTGCCTATACATCATTTTACCATAGAAGCAAAACGTCTTTATATCATTATATGGCTACAGTATAACAGAGCAGAACTTCCTCATAGAATGACAAACAGTGCCATAAGTTCAGTGTCACAGCACATAGCAAACCATATTTCTAATTCCTACTACAGTGGATCCCACTTAATCGCATACCGCTTAATTGCATAACCCGCATAATCGCATAACAACATAAAAACCCAAACCAGTGTTTTGTGCATACAATTAATTATCAGACATCCCGACTATTCGCATAGCCCAGTTAATCGCATAAGCAAGGCTTGCACGACACCTATGCAATTAAGCGGGTTTCACTGTACCTAAATACTTAAATATTTACAAAAAGCATTTCACCAAAAACTGCAAACAAAACTTTAAATTCACACACACACACACGTCATACAAGTGTAAATAGTAAAAAATAATTTGCAATCATTGGGAATTTTGCAACAACCAAGTATAACATAAAAGGCAAACATGAAAATAAAGTCTTATCCAAGGCATTCCTGCATATTAGGAGGGGGCATCATAATCAAACGTGATGAGATAAAGTACTCACAAGAAGTCAATAATGGCGAAACAAACCAGAAATCTACTTTTACAGAAGAACATTCAGGTTTTCCTCAGCCCAGAAAAACACAACATATATTTTCCAGATTAAAAAAACATAATTGCTCTACCCGGGACAATGAGCTTAGCAAATCATCTCAGCAGTAAAGCCAACAATAGACTGCCCCCCCACCACCACCACAAGGAATTCCCATGCACAGCACCGCTGGGCTGCCCCTGATGCAAGCCGTTACATTGAATGGAAGAAATAATACACTTGGATCAATATTGGATCTGTGGTATCCCCTGCTAGCCAGGCCGTGCAAGAGACATCTACATAATGCAACATTACTAGTCTATTCATCCTTATTACCCCCTTCTAAGTAGTCTACCCTTACATCAGTCTACCTTCTCTCAGCCTCTACCTGGCCCAGCTGGCCCAGCTATAAGGAGATAAAGGGTGTAAGAACATGTCTGACTAACTGGCTAGCCTCCTGGTGGGCAATGTGCTAAACTGGCTGCAGATGGTGGTGGTGGTGGTGGTGGGGGAGGGGTGGAAATAAAAAATCTATAAAGATTTATATACATCTTCCCGTCAGACAAAGAAGCCATTTAGCAGTGTGGCAAAACTCCACACCACTGATTAAGGATGACCTCCCCCTCCGCTCCCAACTGGTGACTAAATAATTTGGTCTGGGAGAGGCCCCCCCCCACTATGAAATGTTGTAACTCATACTGAGACTTTAATTAAAGCAATATGCTGGGCACAACAGTTCCTTTTTAAATAATTACATAATGCAAACATGTGTCCAAACAGTATCTGACTCAACTCATCAGATCCACTAGTGTCAGAATATTTCAAAAGCAACAACAGCAGAAACCATTGCAAGAACGAAGAATTTCAGATCAGCGCACGATTGTTTTTACCAAAGAGATTTAAAGTTGAGACACACGCGTTAAGATAAAACTGACTTAAAATGTCACAACTTAGAACTCTTATCTTTTTTTTAGAAGAAGAATCATTTATTTCTCAATGACATCAAAATAATAATACTAACACAATGAATTCAATTACATCAAAAGGTAATACTAACTTAACTAATAACTAATGACTATTAATTAATATTATCAGAGTCAATATATATATATCGATTTAATAATAAGAAACAATAAAAAATACAATTATTATAAACCAATCAAAACTCTTATCTCCTAAGACATGGAACATCTCCAATTTTCAAGCATGCAAAATGCACGTTTGATCAGAACATAATACCGGTATATACCCCCTCCTCTTCAATACATGATCTCGCTACTGTGCCAAGCAGCCGTGTATAGAAAACCTCTTCCTTCTTTCCATCTCAGCCTATACTAACTGCACTGCAACAGGCCAGATTCGGCTAAATGCAGATCCCCCTATTGCACGACTCTCCTCTCAGCTATAGTAACACACATCCCAGGTGCAATAAAAACAGGAATCCTCTCTCAGAGAAATGGCAACATCATGTCCAGCAGAAACTGTATTGACTCAGTGATCAACTATTAACATAGGATCATGTCCCAGTAACAGGGAAGCAGACAAGTTTACCAGTCTCCCAGCCAACCATGGGCTAAATAAAGACTGCAAAGGTTTCTTCCAACCTTTCCTAGAAATAAATCGAAACCAATGTTTGACAGTGCGTCCAAATAAACCCAATACCAAAAGCCCCAATTAAATTGCAAACGTTGTGCCAATGCAAAAATGTTTGCTCAGCACACAAAAGTTACAGTAAAACCCTATTACAGTGGATCCCACTTAATCGCATACCGCTTAACTGCATAACCCGCATAATCGCACAACAATATAAAAACCCGAACCAGTGTTTTGTGCGTACAATTAATTATCAGACGTCCCGGCTATTCGCATAGCCCAGTTAATCGCATAAGTAAGGCTTGCACGGCACCTATGCAATTAAGTGGGTTTCACTGTACCTTGATGAACGGTCCAGTGCGATGCGCTATCATATTGGATGGCATTGGATATAATGTAACTCTGATATAACGTACTAAATTGTACAGACCCGCTAAGTACCGTTACATTATAATGAAGCTTTACTGTATTGATAAACTTCTTAGGTTTCACTAACACAGACTTTCAGTTAACAAATAAATAAATCAATCAATCCATCAAACAATCAAAACAGTTTATTTCCCAATAATGTATGAATACAGACACGTTATCTTAATACGCGTGCCCTTTTTCGCGTTTTACTGTATTGAGAAAAATATTATTTTCTGCCAAGGTCACAAAGAATGAGGTGCATGACAAACGTCAACATGCAACACAGCAGCGATAACATATCTACACAAAAATCAATGGGAAAGAACAGAGCCCATGGCTAAACAGACCAGCAATTTCTTGCAATGCAAACGTTAATACAAAGCAAGTACAGGTAGTAACTGCAGCCTATTCATGCCCAGTCACACTGCAAGAGGAAAACACAGATAGGTACTAACTGCAGCCTATTCATGCCCAGTCTCACTGCAAGAAAAAATATAAATAAGTAGTAACTGCAGCCTATTCATGCCCAGTCACACTGCAAGAGGAAAACACAGATAGGTACTAACTGCAGCCTATTCATGCCCAGTCACACTGCAAGAAAAAATATAAATAAGTAGTAACTGCAGCCTATTCATGCCCAGTCACACTGCAAGAGGAAAACACAGATAGGTACTAACTGCAGCCTATTCATGCCCAGTCACACTGCAAGAAAAAATATAAATAAGTAGTAACTGCAGCCTATTCATGCCCAGTCACACTGCAAGAGAAAAATATAGATAGGTAGTAATAGAAATATAGTACTTGTATCTACTATCAAACACAAAAATAATGATGATAATGGTAATGATGAGGTGACTATATAACAGACAGAATATACAATCAAGGGCAGAAAATATTAATCTCTAAGCCTCTATCTGTATCAGTTCCTAGTTCTGCTTCAATTAGAAGCAAAGGAAGCAAGTTCAGCCTCTTCTAAATGCTCTGTGGTTAATTCAGAGCCACTTTGCTGACCAGGGTTCAACTCTGGTTGGCACTTTTTAAATATTTGTTTCCCAGGCATTCCAATAACTGAATGATTCTTCTGAAGATGTGCTATACAAATACTTTACAGGATATATATATATATATATATATATATATATATATATATATACACACACACATTATATATATATATACAATATATATATACAGTATGTATATACAGTATATATATATATATATATATATATATATATATATATATATATATATATATATATATATATATATATATATATATAGCAAGCACTCTGCACATACAAAGAGGTAAAAGAGGAAGAGGAAGACCCAAAAAAAGTGGATAGATAACATCAAAGAAGACTTGAAAGATATCAAATGACAATAATAGATGGAGTGAGATTAACAACAGAAAAAGATAAATGGAAAAGTTGTGTGTCTAGCTATTGCCCCTAATGAGTTGGCAGAAAGCAACTATTATATATATATATATATACATATATATATATATATATATATATATATATATATATATATATATATATATAAGCTGAATTATTCAAATAGAACACAGAAGAAATCTCCAACAATTCCACAACATTCAAAGTTGCACAATCACAATACAGTCACTCCTCAAGTACACATGATCTCACAGTGGGAATCAAATTCCAGCCATGCACTCCACAAAGCACCAGCTGCGACTGGAGGCAAATTCCACATCCGATTGCAACAGTCCAGATTCCAGGAGTCCTTGAACTTGATGATACCAGTTGCCAGGAATAATTCCATTCAGCAAATAAACCAACCCATACTCTCCTCCTTGTCTGCCATTATAGGAATCAGTAACAAGGAGGTACCACCTCCCCACTCGGCACTTACACAATTCACATACCGGCGCACCCACAGGGGCAATGACTTGCATATTAAACCAAGTGGGAGAAAGAAAACCTTATTGCATAATTAAACAGGCATGGAGGCAATAAAAAAAGAGAAGAGCATATAGATACTATGACTCATCACAAAGAAGAAGTATCTAAGGGAAAAGTCTGTTCAATGCCTTGATTCAGTCCAGAATTAGTCATTCATATATATATATATATATATATATATATATATATATATATATATATGGATTAGTATACAAAGTGAGAGAGCATGATTAAGCAGGCTACCCACCATCCGCATAGCTATGGGGAAGAGGGCAGGGCCATGTTATTTGTAAAAAACCTTTGAGAAATTTTGGTACCCTGTTTGAAATTGGACAATGCAAGGACTAGTGTTACAGTAGGCTATAGATACTGTATGCAAAAATTCAGAAGAGTTATGAAATGAATTAAAACCACATATTGTTGTGTCCCCATCTTTGCTGTGTCAAACCATACTAGAACTGTCAATATATTATGTTTCAATTTTTTTCTAGAGCTTTCGAAATGTCGCGAAAAATAATGAGCCATTTGAAACGACACTATACAAAGTCTTTCAGAAATCTATTCTCTGTCAAAAGTCTAAAAAATCAATCGAGAGATAAGATGGCGCTTAAGAGAGCTGGTTTCTTCTATTACAGGTTTTATAGACCACAAAAATATTATAAAATTGATACCCTGTTTGAAATTGGACAATGCTAGTGATACAGTAGGCTATAGATATGCAAAAATTCAGAAGAGTGATGAAATGAATCAAAACCACATATTCTTGTGTCCCCATCCTTGCTGTGTCAAACCATACTAGAATTGTCAAAATATTCTGTCTCAATTTTTCTCTAGAGCTTTCAAAATGTCACGAAAAATAATGAGCCATTTGAAACGACACTATACAAAGTCTTTCAGAAATCTATTCTCTGTCAAATGTCTAAAAAATCAATCGAGAGATAAGATGGCGCTTAAGAGAGCTGGCTTCTTCTATTACAGGTTTTATAGACCACAAATATATTAAAAATTGATACCCTGTTTGAAATTGGACAATGCATGGACTAGTGGTACAGTAGGCTATAGATACTGTATGCAAAAATTCAGAAGGTGATGAAACGAATTAAAACCACATATTCTTGTGTCCCCATCTTTGCTGTGTCAAACCATACTAGAATATTGTCAATATATTCTGTCTCAATTTTTTTATAGAGCTTTCGAAATGTCACGAAAAATAATGAGCCATTTGAAACGACACTATACAAAGTCTTTCAGAAATCTATTCTCTGTCAGGTTTTATAGACCACAAAATATTATAAAATTGATACCCTGTTTGAAATTGGACAATGCTAGTGCTACATTAGGCTATAGATATGCAAAAATTCAGAAGAGTGATGACACAAATTAAAACCATGGAGGAGCCACAAGCCAAATATTGGGTGGGCCAACATGGCCAATATTTCAGAGTCAAGACAGCGCAGCGAGAAATTCTTGCCGTTACGATCAATAGATCACTGAAAAAAAAGTTGCATGGTTATATAAATATAATAATTTTGAATGGTCAGTCCGATCAGAGAGGGAGCAGTCTAAGAGGGATAGGCCAAGCCAAACATGCATTAAGACTAGATCTAAAAGATGATAACCTGGTGATTTTAGGAGCACAGCTACCCTAGTAACCACAAAACAAGCAAAAATTATATCAGAACGACACGTGATCAAGATTAGGCCTACATAGAACACAGAGTAGCTGCAAACACTGCAATGCAAATATTTAAATGGCATCGCTCGTGCATCCGCACGATGTCTTGCACAACAATATGCCGATAATTTCGCTGCAGTAAAGCGACACCTCGTAGATCGGCGGAGAAGGGGGAATCAAGACTCAATAGCCTCTGTTTCCTGAGCCATGTGGGCCATATTGATGCTGCACCGCCGGGCCGGTGGATGATGGATCGTCTCGCCGTCCGTTCGGGGCCAACATAACCCTCACAAAACGCTTACCTTTAACGTGACCGTCTACTTCGCCGACGTTCTCTTTGATCTCTCTTCTGATCTTGCGCTCCATAGTATAACGATTCCTATCGAAGTAGCATAATCAGTCGTCGTTGTCGACGGCTGGCCATATGATTATAACGACAATAATTAGGGGCGGTCGTTGCAGCGGCTGCCTCTTCCCTTCCCTTCCTTCCCTGTAAATCCGCCGACGACGACGACGGCGCTGCGTTCGTCGAAGGAGACGACGTCACAACGGCGCCCGCCGAAGAGATAACATTACTAGGGAATTCTCCGGAGACGATGGCAGCCACCTGGCGAGTCACTTGTATCCTCTTCTGCGGTTCCTGTGGTGCATATAATCTAGTGCAAAAGTCGTCTGTGTGCGCTACAAATTCACTACTCGATCTAGGGGGTTCGGCATTGGCATAAACTTTAATGAAAAAGTGGGGAGCCCAACGTCTATGCCTTCCCGCTTTCCTATGAAAACCTCACAAAAAGCGAGGGACACGATTCTAGCGGCGTAATAGAAGTTCATGCCTATGTGATTAGAACTTATATGTTTGTTCGAAGTTAGGTGGTGCGACAGAGGTATGGCCCACAAGGCCATAATGCCGCAGGTATTATAATAGTGACGCTATAATTGATAAAAGTCAGGATTGTTTGGTCCGACCTTCTGGATTTTGGCTTATATGATATAATTTGACTAATAATTTATAATTCTTATTCTTAATGGCCTGGTATTTAAAAGAGGCAACTGAAGTACCAGCGAGTGAATCCTTCCACAAAAACTGGCGCTATACAAATTTAGAAATGCATAACAAGTGTTACCTGTGTCAATCGAATATCGTACGTTGAATTAGTTCATCGATTTATTGGTATATTTTAACCACGGCTTGCATTTTTGAAACAAATCCTCGATTTAAATTTGTTCAGCAACTCCGTGAGGGCGTTGCTGTGTTAGCAGTTAATCAATCCACCAACGATTTGATTTCTATGCATCTTTTCTGTGTTTTGGTACATCAACAAATATTCATAAGAATCGTGCACATCCTCGACATGCTAATGCTTTCTTAGATTAGGCGTACATTTGTGCATGCATATTCATTTATTGCACACTCATGTTATGTTAATTAGTTATTGTTAGCCGGACGTCAGGTCTATGCATATTCATGTATGAATGCTAATGAATAAATGTTAACGAGGCGTTCGGTCGACAGTGGGTCGTAGTCTCACATGACCGTGCGCCGTTCGGACCCCGTGATCAAACTTCGTCTCCGCCGCAAATTCAAAGAGACTCCGATGGACGATTTCGACCACGGACTCCACGGGACGTAAGTACGGGCGGAGGTCGAGACGGGACGGACATTTATCGGAGAAAATGAGAGTTTTTCGACGGTTTTTGGCGTCACCAGGACGCGTAATTAGGACAAACAGCCATTTTGAGCGTCTAGCGTGTAACGGTGGCTCGTAAAGTAGACAACGTCCGTGAACTGTGCTGTGCTGGATTTAAGTCTTAAATACTCGGATGTGGCGTTGGTTTTGTGTGTTGGTGGGGTTTAAAGTGGTATTTGCGGTTATTTTAGCGAATAACAGAGACTTGTTTGTAATTAATTTCCTGTCGAGCGGATGGACTTATTGGCGTTTTTAATACGAGGCCTTGATGGTACTCGGCGTGCACAGGTGTTGAAGTAGTGCATGTGCAGATATCTGCAGCTGACGGCCACTGTGAAAACTGTCACCGTTTTCTAGCAGATCTGATGTCTGGCTGGTAAAGTGTCCTCCTCCAATGCTAGACTCACTGTTTCCCATTTTTGATGATATTTATGGCATTAGTGAGCTCTTTGTTTGGATGAATTTGGAGGTCCTTCGATACCATTTTGTATTAAAGCTGGTGTTATGAAAATGATTTGTTATTATCATCAGTCCTATGGAAAAATCTGGTGAACGAGGAGCAGTTCCTCTGACTGCCTCTACTTGTCCCATTTTTATTTATGCTGAATTATGCTTGAAGCTTCATAGAAAAGTCATTTTTCATTTTGTGAGAGTTAAAGTGGATTACTGATTTCAAGCAAGTTTGACATATTTACCGGTAAATGCCTTCAGTGGGGGCAGAAGATGGCAGAGTGGGTTACGTGCTGGAGCGTCAGGCTGACGGAGCGGGTTCGTGCCCCTAGTGGCTTTCACACAGGCAGTAATGCCTTCTAAGCCACTTTAAATCATGCTAAGTTTTAAGTTTTAAGTGACTGTTTACATAAGTCTTATGTAGATGTTAAAAGATCAGTAAATTTGCTTTAGGAGAAACTGAGAATTCATTATATTTTGCCTAGCTGATTTGCCAAATGAAATGAAGTATTATTTTTAAGGGATGGTTTTGATCTGTGGGTAATTGAATTGGCTGATTTTATTTGAAAATTAATTTAATAATTCTGTAATTGTTTCTGATGAACTGGTTTACTTTTTTAGTGGAAAATGTGAAGCCTCTCCTGAGTCCGATGATGTTCAATTGACAATGGAAGGCAAGCTTTTATTTCACTTTATCACACCTTCAAGTAAAACATGTTAGCAATGGGGTGCACCGAAAAATTTTCTGCCTTCAAAAATGAGTAGGAAGTGTTTAACCTTTTGACCACTGGGCCCCTGGGATCCTTACAGCCAATAGGTTATGAAGTAGAAATATCGGTCTTATGGTGCAAAAGGGTTAAAATTATGGACATGTATGTTGTATTTAACTTGAATTTTTTTTCAGTAAAAAACAGTGAATAACAGAATTTACATATTGATTTCTTTACATTTGCATAGCACTCAAAGGTTACACCATGCAAATGCACACATGTTCTCAGTTAAATTCTGACTTTGCCGTTGACCGTTTTAAATGAAACATCATATAAGGGGCCATTCATTATTATGTCAACAAAATGGGGAGGGAGGGGGTTTGAAGAAGTTTGACAATTGTTGACATGGAGGAGGGGGTCAAGATAGAGTGACATCAACAATTTTATTTTTACAATATAATAAATTAATAAAATAGGAAATTAGTCGTTGCATTGGTCCTCATGGTACGCATTCGCCCGTCAACAGCCCACCACTTTAATCCTTAACCGGTTGAGCTCTTACCTAGGGTGTCGTAGTCTATGCATTATCATATTTTGTTTTTATTCCATGCAGATTGTAGACTTTTGTCGATTGTAATGCCTCCTGCGTATTTATATTTTTAGCTTGTAGTTGGGAAGGAAGTAAACATTTGTGACAATTTTATTACGGGGGGGCGTCACTGAAATTTTGACAATTTCTTGACAAGGGGAGGGAGGGTTAAAAATTCCCTAAAAATTATTGACATAATTGATGGACGGCCCCTAAGATATTTAGCTGAAAATGTCTTTGATGTTTATTACAAGGGAATAATATATTTTTGTTGCAGTGAATTGCATTGATTTCATTCTGTTGATGGTATCTGAAATTGGCAGTAGCAGTTTACCAGTGAAGCTGTTGTATTCCAGTTTCTCTGTTTTCATTTGATATTCAGCATTATCTAGATTTGTGATTGAATTATTATTATTATTATTATTATTATTATTATTATTATTATTATTATTATTATTATTAATTTCTATGGGTAATTGCACTTTTGTTCAGATAATGGTGAAGATTCAACAGGAGTGGCTTTTACTTTGGATGCCAATGGCCATTATCAGTTTCGTGCCGACACCAGTCAAGGTATTTGCATAATTGTCACCCTTTCACAACAGCAATCCATATAACCAGTATGTTATGAAGCCAAAATATTAGACATACTGAGCCAAGGGATTAATCTTTGATTTTCCTGTCTGGTTCTGATCTTGCTTAACCCGTTTGTCTTCTTATGCCAAAGGGTTAATAGCCTTTATGATAATTAAAGGAATCACAGAAAGGCAAATCGTTGTAATCCACCTTAATTATACCTTGATTTAGCATCAATGATTAGCTCTACTATTAAGCCTTATTGAGCCAAAGGGTTAATAATAATAATAATAATAATAATAATAATAATAACAATAATAATGATAATGATAGTAATAATTATAATGAGCCAAAGGGTTAATGATGATGATGATGATGACGACGACGACGACGATGATGATGAGCCAAATGGTTAATAATAATAACAATATGTTTTATATTTAATGTGTTAATGGTCTGGTTCGGACTTGAGCTTTGCAGATGTAACGAGCCCTGGGTTTGTGCTTGCAGCATTTTATTTCTGCAGATCTGTAAATGCTAATATATTGTTGTCAGGGATGGAACCAAGACAGTAAGTGGCAAGACCAAGACACCAACCCTCAAGACCATAACCAAGACATTAGGTAAACATCAAGACAATAGACAGGTCTTGAAGGACGATACGAAGAAAGTAAGGATGAGACCAAGGCCAAGACTGAGACACTGGCACTCAAGACCAAGACTGAGATCAGGACATTAGGTGACAAGAACGAGGCCAAGACCAAGATATTGAAAATACTTTTGCAAGATGAGACAGTGTCTTGAGACATCACACTACTGATATTTGTCAAAGGAATCCCCCTCCTTCATGATAGTGAGGCGTATGACCAGGGCGCGATTTGTAGGGGGGGAAGGGGGAATCTTTCCCCCACTGCCCAACTGCATCCCCCCTACTGCTACATCCCCCACCACTACATCCCTCCACTGCTACATTTCCCAACAACTACATCCCCCAAGCTCGACATATTCCCCTCCTCCACTGCTCCAGGTCACAAATCGCACCCTGCATATGACCATGCTTATATTACCTACCCGGTATTACTTGGATAGAAAGAGGTGGTAGAAAATGTGTCAGGACTGCATTATCTAAGTGTGTGGCCAATTATCGTGGAGGTTGTTTATCTAAAATTTCAACAGCAGCAGCAGAATATGGTTGGGAGAAAGAGGAAGTAGAAGCTGAGCTAATGATGGGATTTAACGTGGTGACTATTTTGGCTATCAGTGCTATGTGTCGAATGTTTACTATTTACTGTATTAACTTCACTTAATATAATGCATTTTATAATTATCAGTCCCAACTCTATGTCACAGTAACCAGGTTCACTGGTGTAACCAGGTTCCAGAATGGTGTGGGGGAGGGGGAGGCCCCTTAGGTGCTCAGACTGACATTGTGACATATGACTAGGAAGTTCTGGGGAGTGTCATGAACTCCCCCAATGATGTTTGGGATGGAATCCCAACTGAAAAAATGTAGGATAATATTCAAATCTCGTGATTTTGAGCATCTTTTAAGGATTTATTATACGACATTGTATCAACAATCACTTTCCCCTAACTTATAAATTGTGGTTGTCAGTTTTACACAAATATGTCTACACCCAGTAGGCACAATCTAGGCCCAAATAAGGGGGGGTGAGCCCTTGTGCTCCCTCATGGCTAGATAATGATCATATTTCATTGTTTTTATAGATGGCCTAGTTTTATTAGCTGTTCTAGCAGATCGAGAACAATGGTTTTCTTGTGTAACCTTCTCCTTCAAGTTTTCCACAAGTGATTTCATTTTTCATGTGAAATTTCATCCAAGTAATGTCAATGGTCCATCATTGCTTTGTATGGTGGATGTAGGCCTCTTAATCCTTGGCTGATGCCCAGGACTGCCCTGGGTAACTGGTCCAGGCCAGATGGGGTAATCTGGTCAGGGTTAGAAGACTCTGTAGATAGCATTTGTTTCGGTTCCTATCTTTATTATATTATTTTATTAATTTTTATTTTGAGTATGCTGTTTACACACCAGGTTCTATTACATATCGTGTGGTTCAGGTAGCACAACAGGATGATTCTCAACCACAGATTGTGACGGGTCTTTCCTCTAGCCAGGTTATTCCTGCAATTTCACTTTTCCAAAAATCATCACTTGGAAACAATCTTTTTTTGATTATGCAATGCTAGCTGCCAAATTAGTTGTTTTTGATTTGTTTCTGCAAATTGTAGGTTATTTGATGTACATTTAGTACCGGTAGTTAAATCATATTTTGATTTCTTTCAAAAACAAGATCAAAAGATTCTGAATCATGACGTGAAAACTTGGCGTGCTACTATGAATTGTAGAATTTCAATTTGGCTGCAAGGTAAAACGTGGATTTAGGGAACGTATTGGCGACCTACCCCCAGATTAATGGCCCTGGCAAGTCCGGAGATAAGCACCGGATCCCAACGCTCGAATTCGAGTACGGGACGTACCTTTGCCTTTACCTTACACCACCACGTCAGCCTTAATTATTATTATTATTATTATTATTATTATTATTATTATTATTATTATCTTGATAATTTCTATAGCGCTATAACATAGCTTGGTGCCAAAAGCAAGAGAACTTTACATAAATTGAAATGAAATGTTAAATACCGGGTAGATATGTCTTCAGTGCAACTGAGAACCGTTCAAAGTAGGCGGCAAATACGTATGCAGATTAATACGAGTGTTGTTGTTGATTTTCCCATCAGGCTCTAATTCAGAATCTGATGAACGGGTCGGGTTCTGCAGAGGAGTCGAACCAGCCGCGATTTGCGTATATTCCGACCGCCTTGTCCTCTGGTCTTGATGCAGCCCAGGTCCTAGAGACGCGCAATTCCAACACCACGAACATCAACTCTACATCAGGTAGAATGCGCTTTGACTTAATCTTAGTCCATTTGGGACTCATCCATAAAGTACATACATCAAAAAAGACACATTTTATCAACCCACCTCCCCCTTTGCATGCCATACATACGCAAAATCTCATAAATCAAACCCCTTTCGGTGCGTACGTACTTTATGGATGGACCCTTAACACGTTGGCCGCCCTGATGTATGTCATATGCCCTGGCACCGGCCAAGACTTGCAGTGTATGTCCTTTTGTTTGTACTTCTCTTGGCCACTGCATAATGGCTATAGTTAGCAACCTCTATCGTGTTTCTTGAGATAGGGAATGTTTTGTGTTTGAATGTCCATTAACAAATTTGTAGTTTTAAGCCACTTGACAAGTTCTAAATGCAGCCTTTGTCTTTTAATAACTTTGAACTTTAGTTTTGTAGATTATAAGGAACCTTGTGAAGGTTTTAACATGGCTTTTGGGAACGCTCTGTAGTTTGAAATAATAGAAACTTTTATTAATGAGAATTTGAAATTTTATTACTTGCTAAGAGTAGAAACATTGCTTAGAACAGTAATGGAGTATCATTACCAGTATATCAGGGATACAGACAAGAGGAAGACCAAGGAGGATGCTATTGGACTGGATGATGAAAACAGATACACAGTGTCACAAGACCTATGCAGAAATCATAGAGACAAGGCACAGAGAGGAATGGAATCAATGGAGCCCTGAACCTGTCTCAGAACAGAGAACATCATGATGATAATGATGATGGTGGTGGTGGTGATGATGATGACAAAATGTTATTATTCATCGCATCTACAGTTATGTGTTATAATTTTGCTCTTTATTGCATATTTCTCACTAGGCTAGCTAAAGAACTTCTATTGTGCCATTTTAGCAATGCTCTTTGACATCGGTCGACAGGCACTCCGAAGTAGGATTGCAGTTCTTCTGGTCAGGTCCACTAGGTCAGTTCGATATTTCTCACCGTTGTTGTAGGTCCTGTTTATCTCATGATGGCACCCGAGGTTTTGCAGTCCAATCAGAGGTCCATCATTGCTGGTCGACCAAACGTCACGATTAAATCCGAGTCGCAGTCACGCGTGACGAGGGACGACCGACGCAGGTCAACTCACAATGAAGGTCAGCTCTTGAAACATTCGATCAATCAACTTCTATTGAGCCACTATCAGAATGCTTTTGGCATCGGCTGATTGTGCACCATTACTGTTACTTACAGATATTACTGTTGTCATTGCTTACAGTATTACTGTTGCTGTTACTTGCAATATTGCTGTTGCCGTTACTGCTTTTACTTGCTTGGCTTTCGAAAGTGAAGCAGAGATATGTGGTTGAAATATAGTAAAGTAGCTTGAAACCAGGAAACAGAGAGAATTTATTAAATTTTTGAATTAAGTTTTGATTGTTTAGTCTTCCTGTAAATTGATTTTTCCACATATAGCTCTTGGCTGGAAGACAAATTACAAGACTAATTTATCCAAAACATGGTTCCATATGTTTATTCTGTTCTCTGCCAAGAGGGTACCACATCAGTGATTATATGATGTCTGTTCTACACTGGCTGCCTTATCCTGCTCGAGTCGAGTGTCGTGTGTTGAGAGCGGTTGCACTCTCTCTTTATGGTGCCACTCCATCTTACCTTTCAGAGCTACTCCATCCTCTTAGCTCTATCCCTGGTCGGCCATGTCTTCGGTCCACCAGCAATGGTCTTCTCAGTGTGCCCCAAGCACGAACCTCCTTGTTCCTGAAGCGAGGTTTTGAATCAGTTGGCCCTATCCTTTGGAATGCTCTTGATGCTAGTATGCGTGACTTAGCAACTCCTAATTCTATGGCCCTCTTTTTGAAAAGACTTAAAACCTATCTCTTTGTCAATATACAGTTATTTGCTGTGGGAGCACTTCTGAGTGATTCTTCAGAAGAGGTGCTATACAAATATTTTGTTACATTACATTGTTACACATCTGTTGATAATTTCATGAACGGTTCAACAATGGATTATTTCTGTAGAAAAGTCTTAAATTTTTGACGGACGTGGCGAATGATAAACTTAACCCCCTGATTCTTTTGTAGTTGAGCGACGCCGACGAGACAAAATTAACCAGTGGATTATGCAGCTGGGAAAACTAATTCCAGACTGTACGGCAGAACAATCAAAGCAGTGTGATGTAAGTTTTAAAAAAGCTTTTCGTTATCGCTAGAGAATAGAAATTCGAAAATTGAAATCGTTAGATATCTTAGTTTGTTTGTACACAGTTAACACTTTGACTGCGGCGCATTTTCTTTGCCAGGCGCAGCCGCTATACAACCTTGGCTTCCGATGCATTGAACAGGGGACGTCATGTGACGCCTCCAGCGCCCTGCAGTACCAAAATAAGGACGTCAATTGACGTCCCCTGCACTCAACGTGTTAACTTTCTGTCATAGATTTGATGCACCTATACAATCATACCTGCTTATATGTCATTGGTACATACTACATGAAGCAAATTTGTTTCATATCAACACGGCTTAATATTGCACAATTTAAACAGGTTCTAAAAAGACACAATGACCAGGTTTGACCTTTTGATTAGCACTTAATCGCAATTAAAAAAGTAAAGGATTGCTTTTCTAGAGTTCGAGCGTTGGGCCCGGCGCTGATCTCTGGTGTCGGGCAAGCAGCAACGCAGGTGTCTAAAGCCATTAATCTAAGAGTAGTTTGGCATTGCTTTCTCCAGACCCGTGTTTTACCTTCGCAACCATTGCAGCTGCTACTCATTTACCCCTGCCACCTAACAAATGAAAGCTGAATTGACCTTAGGGGCTCCTCGGGAGTTGAACCCGGGTGACCAGTAAAGGGATTAATAATATCGAATATTTGTTTTATCTCATTATAATAATAATACATTTAATTACAATTGAAAGTGTTGATTAAATTGTCAGGCAATATAGTATGGTAACTACAGTAGAACTTCGTTATATCGAACTCGCTTATATCGAATCCCGCTTATATCGAAATTTGAGCGCCGGTCCCGCCAAAGCAGTGCTAATGATACAGAGATCGGATATAGCGAACCTCGGATATTTCGAAGCATTTATCACGGTCCCTTGAGCTTCAATATAACGAAGTTCTACTGTAGTTGAAACATAGACATGTTTGAATATTTGAATTTGTTTCATTTTATTAGAAAGACTTACCGTGTTTCTGTTTTGCAGAGCAAGGGTGGAATTCTTTCTAAGGCATGCTCATACGTCGAAGATATTCAGCGACAAAACCGAGATATGCAAGAACAACTCGCGAGTTTCGAACACGAGCGAAAGGAGTTTGAACTGCAGTACGACCAATTAAAGGCCGAGAACGTCATGCTTCGAGAACAGTTGCGACAGAACGGCTTTGAAATTGCGGACGAATTATGATTTTTGTTTTTGATTGTTTTGAATCATATTTTTATGCGACAAGTTGGATGAAGAACTAGTGTTTGCTCAGCTGTATACGGATATGTTTGCTTCCTGTAAATGAAATGTCAAACCTTATTTCATAGATTTTTGGAACTGCAAATCGCCTCCAGTTTTGACGTTTACTATTACAGTTGAACTTCATTATAACGGACTAGATTATAGTGTAAACCCAGTTATAACATACCACAATGTATGGTCCCACGCAGTGGCGGTTCCAAGGATTCTTGGTGGGGGGACGCAATGAAATCCCGAAGAAAAAGGTTGACAAGCAAAAAATGTCATTAGCTGTGTTTTGTTTTGCCCAGAATAATGAAATAAACCTTGCCGAAAAAACCTGGCGGGCAAAAAAACTCAGTGGGGGATGCATCCCCAACGTGGAACCGCCTCTGGTCCCATGTGATGTGCTACTGTATTGTATGCTATTGGATATAACACCTCGGATATAATGTACTAAATTTTACAGATTTGCTCAGTATGTTATAACCAAGTTTTACTATTATAATACTATAATATTACTATTTATATTATTATTATCTTCATTATTATTATTCAGCCAATTTCTATGCCATTAAATGTATTTAATTCTGGTCCCCCTCTCCGATTTAGATCTTGATTGTGCCGTCCACAAAAACGGAGTGCCTATTGTGACTTTGACCATGCATGGCATCGATAAACCGCATTTTAAAAGCACTTTAGATAAAATCACCCAGTGTATATAATTGACAGATTTTAGCTGTGTGAAGTGTTTGTCAGATCTTGCAGTTGTGGGGCCAGGTCAGGTCAGGCTGTGTGATAATTACAGTGGATCCCACTTAATTGCATACCGCTTAATTGCATAATCGCATAACAACATAAAACCCGGACCAGTGTTTTGTGTGTACAATTCATTATCAGACGTCCCGGCTATTCACATAGCCCAGTTAATCGCATAAGCAAGGTTTGGACGGCGCCTATGCAATTAAGCGGGTTTCACTGTACTGTGTTTGTTCTGCACTTAATTGTGTGCTGGCAAAATGTTGCTTTGCCCATTTTGAATTGTGTACATCTTTCAATGTATGGAGCCCTTACAAACAGCAGGGACTAATTTCAGAACGCTTGGAACACGTCTGAAAAAGTTTGAAATGTGGCATCACGGTTACAAGAAACAATAGACATTTTAACTGTTCATAGTAAAAATGTTTGTTAGTACTCTGTTGATAAATATGTTATACAGATTTTTTCAAGTTGGATAATTTGGGAATTTGTTGGAAAGTAAAGAAATTAATTACACCATTTGAAACCGTTTCAAGTCGGCGCTGGTTGCAAAGTAAAAACAAAATTGTTGCTCAAACTTGTTTTGTTATGGCATTAGGGCTCATCCATATAGTACGTATGCAAAAAGGCATACTTTCAACCCACCCAACCCCCGTTTCCACACCGTACATATGCAGTCTCCTAAATCCAACCTGTTCCCCTCAGTGCATACGTACTGTAATATATGGATGGACCCCACTTATACTGTAATGAATCTGGCAAATTTACTTGTTTGTCTTAACTCACTTTACTTCATATTATACTTATTTGTGGGCAGACTTTTTGCACTGGGCATGAAACTAATGCCTCTTTTTTGGACTTCAGCTCAGACATACAGTAATGACACTGGAAATTTTTAGTCCCCATTTTACACTTCTTGTTACACTGTAACGATAGCGCATGGCGGTTGATAGTACATTCCTAGGAGCTTCATTATAGACAAGTACATGTACAGGCCCATCGAGTGAAATCCAGGACCCTGTGCAGAGCAGTCACGAGCCCCTAAAAAGTTCAAATATTTATATTTTTGGAAAGTTTGTCCTCAAAAAAGTTCTAAAATTTTACAAACAAATATACGGATCAATAAATATACAAATCACGTGTAAAAAAGTGGTTATGACTTTTTTCTCATCAGACTTTTCAGGACATTAAAGTACAAGCAATGCCTTTGACTGACACCCCCCAAACACCATTGTGTTCATAATAGTATCGTATGAGATAAAATTTGGTGGGACCCCTGCGTGTCCCTGGGCATTTGCCACCTCCCCCTCTCGGCAGGCCTGTACATGTACAGCAGTGTTTATTCTTGACATTCGGGGGGGGGGGTTGAAATGTGTTTGGGGACAAGATTTGTCTCTCCACGCTTTGGGGGGAGGAAATTTCCATTCCCCAAGCCAACATATACATTGGGGGGGATGTTAAAACTTTGGAGGGGAATTACCCCCAAAACAGGCCTAGAATAAACACTGCATGTACAGTATATGTTAAAATGCTAATAAGTGTAACACAGCAACAGGTCTGTGAATGGCATATTGCTTTTGAAAACTGTTTGACAGCCATATTATTAATTTCTCAACACAGGTCAAGATTTCTATGGAAAGCAAAACACTGAAACACTTATATACTGTATCAAGCTAATTAATTATCATTAACCCCCTTAATGTTAAATGGTTAAATGCATCACTGGGCATATGACAGGTTTTTGCATTACTGCAGTTAGGGGGTTGTGTGAAAGTGTCACTAAATGTCAATTCAATAAACCACACTTCAACATACCGGTACATGTTATAGCATTGGTATTAAAAGTCTTGTGACTAGGTTATAGCCTGTATTGCTTTTAATACAACATTCATGCTTATTACAACTGAAGAAATTTACTTGTAACATGCTACAAACCATTTAATATTATTAAATATTATTAAAAGTATTAATTAAAAGTATTAAAATTCTCGTGACTAGGTTATAGCCTGTATTGCTTTTAATACAACATTCATGCTTATTACATCTGAAGAAATTTACATGTAACATGCTACAAACCATTTAATATTACATTAAGAATTCTTTTCACGTTGCATTAATTTAAAGATCAGACTAAAAATGCCACTAAAACCAAATTCTGTCAAATTACTCAGATCCACGATTGCTCAAAAGTAAAATAAAGGTAAAAGCTCATATTCTAGTATCCTTGATTATAATAACAACACAATAGTCTAACTGCACACATTAAATAAATAAACTTGTAACTTATTTCCAAAATGAAATTTTCCACACAGTCTATCATTGAATTGGAAGCCCAATTGAAATTTCGCACCATGATTTAGGCAATGTTAAAAGCGCCTTTAATCAACTTTTGAATGTTGGCGTCTTGCCCGGTAATTTTCCACTTCTTTACCAGTTTGTATGCAAAAATACAACGTAACTGAGAACACAATATTCACTATAGGAAAACCTGAAAGAAAAGAAACAATGTGAGTTACATTATGTAATGTAATGTAAGATTCATATAGCGCCTCTTGTATTTCTACTCAGAGGTGCTACTGGCATTGGTGTTGCATGATAAAGAACAGTAGTGAGACTTTAGCTTGTGCATTGAACAGAGCAGGGGCATAAGAAGTGAGGCCCAAATGGATGGGTTCAAGGCATTCCAGAGGGAGGGTCCAGTCCAGTAGCATCATTTCACACTTTCTGGGGGGAGATAATTTTAGGGCCAAATTTTGGGCAATTTGACATTTTTGGCAAATGCTGGGCAATTTTTTTGCACATTTCACATTTATTTATTTAATACATTATACATTATTTCTTCATTTCCTTTGGGGGGACCACGACCCCCTCCCCCCCAAATGACGCCACTGGTCCAGCCACTGCAGATGCTCAAAGCTGAGTAAGAGCCATTCGTGATCTGGGAACATAAACATTCTTCTGATCAGTGGAGCGGAGCAGGTGAGTTGCAGTGGAAGAGGGTGGTCTGAGAAGCTCTAATGTAAGACAGGGCCTGACCTCAAAGCACTGCAGAAACAAGAAGCAATAATTACTTGTTTCAATTTAATGTAATAATTTTATAGTAATGTACAATCTGAAATTTCAACTTGCATTAATAAAGCATTTTGTGTGTGTGTGTGTGTGTGTGTGTGTGTGCAGTGGCAACCACAGAAATCTTTCCTGAGGAGGGGAAGGGGGGCGGCAAAACACAAGGGTCACAGTTAATATAGGTTTCAAAAGATTCAATTCCACAGTTCTCATAATTAAAGTTAACCCCTTAACTGGGGATCCCGGATATATCCATCCAGTTTACATTGAGTCACAGATAAATACACAGTTAGTTCTCAATTTCATTTTGTGTATCAGTAGTGTTTTAATGCAGAAATATTTGTTTACAGCCAAAATATAGTTAGTTATTAGATTTGCATCTTCCGGGGGGGAGGCAAGTGCCCCTCTTGCCCCAATGTGTGTGTGTTAAAACAGAAAACCCAGATTTGTCATAGTTTACGTGCCTTCGAAAACAAGCCTCGAGACGAAAACGCGACCACTTCTAAGACCAGTGAAAAACGTAATAATGGAAAACAAAGAGACTGTGAAAACCGGAACAATAAAGAGCGAGTGAAGACGCCGAACCATTGCGGGGGAAAAATGCTTCGCCTAAAAATCAAACCACACGTTCCATCTTATTTTCAAGCTCAAATATCTACAAAGTACAAGGAAAGTGCATAAAAATGAATAATGTGCTTATAGCATACAAGAAATAAAGACTACATTACGAAATAAAGAGTGCATTACGTAATAGTAATGTTATTGCTGGATTGCAAAAGATTAGTACATGTTTAAAATTTATCTGGAAATCACCTAAATCCAGTGTTTATTCTAGGCCTTCTCTGGAGGGGGAATTCGTCCCCCCCCCAAAGTTTTAAAATTCTCCCCAAATTTTTTATATGTTGCATGGGTATGGAAATTCCCCCCCCCCAAAGTGTGATGATGGGGGTTTTTTTGGAGAGGGGAAAAATGTAAGGATGACAAATTTTTCGCTTGCCGGGGCATTTGAAAAGGGTAAAATATTAGGGAGGTTGGAAGGACGACCTTTTTTTTGCTTGTCAAGGTTTTTGTTCTTCCCAAACATTTCAAACCCCCAATGTCAAGGTGGCTAGAATAAACACTGTCTAAATCTATTCCACCATCCCCACCCTACCACCACCACCACCACCACCACCACCACCACCACCACCACCATCTTGAAAGACACCCAAGGCACAACATTTTACATTTTAAGATATTGCATAAAAAATTCACTTGCCTCAAAATCCTTAAAGTAAGATGAACTCTTGATGACATCTGCAATCATTTCAAGCATAATAGTAGAGAAGTTGAAAAAACACCAGATGAGGATGTACCTGTGCAGACCGTGCCACAGATAAATGAAACCGAAACAGGCCAAAAGGGCAATCATCCGTCGAAGCAGTCCGTGCCGTGACCCTCCGAGCATGATATAAATGTGTCTGAAACCACGGCAACGCAAAAATTAGAAGTGAAAGCCGTGCAAAAGATACATATCTATGGCAACTGATACAACAAAGGTCAACATCAACGACACAATGATACCTGTACTATGTACAGAACACAAGATGTATAAAATTTCACTCATAAGAAACATTGCCAATAACGCATGGTACAAGCAAGGCATGAAGATTTGTACGTGTTACGGCCGGCAAAACGTACGTAAGTAAGAACTCGTGAATTTATACATCCAGTTGCTCACCGCTTCATAAATGCATACAAGCCCCGGTCGAAATTTCTACAAAACAAAAGAACAATTAGCTTACACCAAAGCAACTGCTGTACGTCAAATACCATCAGGTCCTGTAATGCAATAGAATATTTATATAGCGCCTTATATATTTATATAGGAATCACTCAGAAGCATTTTGGAATCTCAAGACACTAAAAACTGCCAGACACTGATGGTGATTACAAGTTAACCCCTTAACCGTGTATTTAACTGTAACTCAATGTAAATTGGACAGATATATCTGGGGTCCCCAGTTAAGGGGTTAATCTGTGAAAATAACCATTGGAAAAAAGTAATCAAGAAAAATAAAATACTCTGTGAGATGGAAAACTTTACGACTGTCACTAACTGCTGAGCAATCATAAGCAATTTCTTGTTTTAACCAATGTCATTATAATGAGGTCCCAGTGTACTTAAACTCATAGCACAAAACATAACAACCATTTAAGCAGAATAACAACAACAACAACAACAACTGAATTTTAACCCTTAAGCTTATATATATATATATATATATATACATCACAAATTTTTTGAGGGCATATATATATATATATATATATATATATATATATATATATATATATCCTTACATACGTGCATACAATCATACACACATATATATACACACACAGAAATTGATCTTACTTCCACATTTCCGAATATAGGTAAATACGACTTCCACAGCTTGGAACATCAGACGGATACAGCCGATCAAATTTTGCAATTGTCGAGCACAGGCCCCAGATGATCATGTACTTCATTACAAAGCACATCGAATGCAAGTATCCCACACCAGCAACACCCCAGAGAGGCAGAACAGACAGAAGACTGGGCTTGTACACTATGGGACCACTGTAAAGATAGTGAAGCAAAACCTCGAGGACAAAACTCCAGGCCATCCAACGAAATACGTTGAGAACGATCGGCACGAGTCGGGCCAGAGACCACTTCTCCAGGCGACCGTGAAACTGAAACGGAAAGAATCGAATAGAAACAAGCAGATTTCTCTTTCCACTATCCCACAGGCATCCACTGATCATGAATCGTTTAACCCCTTAACTGGGTGCCCCGACGAGTAACGCTCGTCCATTTTACATTGAGTTACAAATAGTTGCCCAGTTAAGGGGTTAAGGGGTGTGGTGGAATAGCGGTAAGATTCTTGCCATGCAGACCGGAAGCAGGGGCGTAGCCACGAATTTGATTTGGGGGTTGTAATGCGATTTGGGGGAGGAGGGTATAAATATTTTTAAAAACTTTGAAAACCTTAAAAAACACATTAAAAACTTTAACGTAGCCTGATTTTTGGGGGTATATATACCGATATGCCCCCGTCGCTACGCCCCTGACCGGAAGGTAGCGGGTTCGAAACTGACCCCAGTCAATGTGTAGCGACAGTGGGCAAATTGTTCACCCCTTAATTGCTCCACGCTAAACGATACCCCACTTAATGAATGACTTAAAGCGCATTAACAACCACATTAATAATCATAATAATAAAAATAAAGGGAAAAACTAGGACTGGTAACGATTAAAATTTTCTTGTTTGATTAATCGGAAAATATTTCAATCGATTAATTTCGATTAAAATAATTACATATAGCTTTTAGCTGATCTCGTTGCATTGCAACTCCACATATTGTCTACTTTGCCATCTGCAGTTAGCTTAAAAACAAAAGTGCTTGCTCATCTCTCCCCTTAACTGCATCATTGCTTTCATTATTCACCATTGTTGCCTGAACTAAATAGAAATACAGTAAGCTAAGTAGATATTCGAATAATAAGTTACGAAAATATCAAAATTTAATCGAAAATTTAATCGATTAAAGAAAATTTAATTGTTTAAAAATTTTAACGATTAATCGACTAATTAATCGTTAATATCCGCAGCCCTAATAAAAACTACCAACATGATATCCCATATACGCTACCTGCTTATAGAAAACATCGTAGTTCATCAAAGGACCAGCGGCAATAAGAGGAATGTAGAAAACGTAACAAAACAGATCGATGACTTGTTCGGCGGTGCTACAAGAAAACGCGCTTCGTTCCCAGTCCCAGTCTGGCTTCTGCTCCCCCTTAACTCTCATCGAAGCGTTTATCATATCTTTGGTCATATCTTCCGTCACTTTGCGGCGCTCGTCTCCGTCCGTTCTCTCCGCCGATCCATTCTCCGCGGCTCGGTCTGTCTCGGGAACCTCCGCTTTTTCGGTCGGTTCCGGCGCGGTTTTGGCCTTCGCAGTCCGTCTTCGGTATTCGCAGTTGAACAGGCCGAAGCTGACCAGGCGCATGATGGTCATGGCGAGCGTAAACTCTTGAAACAGATACGCGTAAAACGGCTCCCTTACGAGCAGACCGAGGCTCGTCTGCCGATAAACGATAAAAGAAAACAAATAGTTTTCATTTAAATCCAAACACCAAGGTTTTCTATGCAATCTCTTATTACTCAAACGACAGGCATGGGATTTACAAAACCTAAGTGCAAAGCAGCTTACTAAGTGTAAGTAAGTAAGTAAATCTCGTGGGTTTATATAGCACCTATATATAAATTTGTCATATATTAATAACTACTGCAGAGTGGAGATATCTTATGTACAGTTGAACTTCGTTATAATGGGCTCGGTTATAATGTATTCTCTGTTATAACGTACCGCAATGTACGTTTGATTGATCCAGTTCGCAACTGACATGAGCGCATTTGCTGCTTTGCGATTATTTGCGCTATAGAAATGTTCGTAATAATAATAATAATAATAATAATAGCGCTTTGGAAAGTAGTACAACAGTAACTGTTTATTCTTAGGTGCTTAGCCATTCTTAAAATAGCTGTGAGAAAGGTGAATGATCAGCTAGGCGGGCAGGCAATGGTCGAGATATCCCAAGGGCAGTGAAGCTACATCTATCTTTGTATCATATATATATATATATATATATATATATATATATATATATATATATATATATATATATATATAAAATTAGTATCTTAGTGTACATCTATCTAAATAGATTATGGATGATATAAGTATTCTTTACATGATAGGATTGCACATTCTGAAGTTAGCAAAAGAGAAACTCTGACTAAATGACTCGTGAACTCTTGACCATAAAGTCAATTTCACATGCAAGCATAATCTTTACAAAATTACAGGTACCGGGTACAGTAGAATTGCATAATAACGTACTTAGCGGGTCTGTAAAATTAAGTACAGTATATCCAACGTACGTTATATCCAATACCATCCAATGCGGTAGCGCATCACACAGGACCGTACATTGCGGTACGTTATAACCGAGAATACATTATAACCGAGCCCATTATAATGAAGTTCTACTGTACATAAGATATCCCCACTCCGCAGTAGTTATTAATATATGACAAAATACTTTTTTTAAATACCATCAAATAATAAATCATAAATTTTCTTACCATAAATGAGTGTGAAGATCTAACATTTAAGCTGAGCAGGAAGGCCAGTGAAACAACCCAGATCAAGGCAGAGGAGGCGGTGAAACAGATGATTGCAAAGATAATGGCCATCTCGATCATAATCAGCATAAATTGCCCAAAACCCACCAAACCCAAGTAACACAGCACCGAATAAACAACGAAGATGTATTTTCTCTTCTAGAAACCAACATTACATAGATCTGTTAAAATTACATTAATTACAATAAAAGCAATGCTCAACACAGCAGTAACATTGTGAAAATCGAATGCTTCAAAATGGTAGCCAGTACATATTACGTTACATTACAACGTTACAGCGCATATTGGCAAGAAACAAAAAGCGACAGTTACAGTAACAAGTCTCAATTGTAATGTAAGACAGTGACAGATAAGTCACTGTTGCCACAGCGGTATTAACAATGAAGACTGGCTCCAAACAAATACCTAATGAAAGTCTTCAACTTTTCAAATGTCAATACAGTAATACCGTTAATTCTTTATGCTGGCTGAAACATAATTGACTGTTTTCATAAATTATAGCAAAAAAATAATTGGCAAAGTGCCAATTCTTGCACCCATGAAATTTAACAGCTGTCCAGGTATGGTAATACCAAGAAATACAAAATATAGCACCACGGTAATGCCGAGAAAAAGTTTAAATTGCATAATCTTGCGTTAGGAAAACTATACACAATACAAAATGAAATCTTACTGGATAAAGACTTGGCACTTGAAGCAACTGTCCAAGAAGTACTTGACCACACAACCAGAATCCATAAGTACCATAGAAAGAATCACGCCAAAATGTCCATTCAGAATCGGTAACATCCTAACACAAAGCGACACACAACTCAATCGAATCATTAAATACTCAACCTAGTTATTGGTACTCACAACTTAGTAACAACGAAATACTAACAATATTAATATACAAATAATAAAGCTATTAATATTAATGCATATTTTCAGTACCAGTTCTAACACACAAGGTTGCACTGCAAATTAATCCATCAAAGATCACGTATATAAGAAGATAACCAGTTAGAACCAGAAACAACATATAGTTAGTTAGTTAGTTATGGGCTAACTTGTATAGCACTATTGTCATATGAGGCTAGGGTCAAGAGTGCTTTACACAATACAAAATGAAATCTCACATATAACACGTATATTTAACAATGCATTACAATAAATAATAGACAAAACTCTGAAAAGAAAATTACAGAGAAGAATAGAAGCTTTTGAAATGTACTGCATTGTACTCATTACGTACCATGCAAGGCATAAGTTGGAAAGATAGGAAAACCAATGAAGAGGTTTTGAAAATGTCAGGCACGGAAAGACAGTTCCTCAACGTGTGCAAAAGAAGGAAGCTGCAATACTTCGGACACATACAGCGGAACAGCGACACTAGGTCAACATCGGAGAGGACAATCCAACAAGGAATGATGTCGGGAACTAGACGAAGAGGGCGACCAGGGAGACGATGGGCGGATGACGTGGAAGAGTGGACAGGAATGAAAATGTCAGCAGCAGTCAAGAAGACAGAAGATTGACATGGTTGGAGGAAAGAAATTCATGCTGTCACCTTAACTTCAGTTCATGAAGGAACAAGGAGAAGATGATGAATAGTCATAAAAGTTAAAGCTAATAATATAATTTTTAAAAATTGCATTTCATGGCAAATATCAACTCCTCATTTCAAATGAAATGCATCGATTTTCAGAAGAAGACACACATCGATTTCAAACACAAGCTATTCCTAATTAATTCATGCCGCCATCTTAGCAACATGCACCCACGTGAACTAGATCATGAATAAAAAAATACTGTACAAATGAACAAACGCCAAAGACGCCTTCAAAATTCAAATAGCTTTTGATAAATTAACATTAATGCTTCAGCATTCAGTAACAAAAGCGATTTATCTACAGTACTAACACTGATAAAATTCTACACACCTTTTGTCGTCCTAAGAAGCTCCATCCATCATCCAGACCGTAGGACACGTCCTTATGCTCGGCATAATCTATAAATAGAACAGATCAACGTTGCAACTGGTGCAATTTTCCTGTGCATTTACCAGTACTCTCTTTGTTACTGTAAAATTTTCTTACTAAAGTCCTCAATCCATTCTTCATCCACAGATTGACTGTCCAACTGAACACTAACTCCACTAATAAATTATTGTATTTCTCATTAGAACTACTTTAATCAGAAAAATTATTCATTGCTCATTAATAATTAATATAATTACATGTTAAAACTTATAACTGCACTTGGTATTTGGGGTGAAACTGTAAAGAAAATTTCCGTGTGTAGGCGGCACAAATCCAGACAGAATTTGGCCAAAGCTGGATTTGTCAAAATGGCCGGAATTCAGCTATGCCAGAGCCAGACTACAGTACAGCCCTAATATTTAATAGCAATAATAATATCTTAAATTTTAAATGTTGAGAAAGGGCTGGCTTTCACTCTAACAGAGTATGAAAATAAAAATAATCAAATGATGCAACTGAAGAAAGCGAACAAATGTATTACATTTGTATACATACAAATATATACATACACAAATGTATTCAGACCAAATTTATTCGGACAAATCGTCAAATCTAAGCATCTTCATATCTTCAAAGTCCCATGCCATCATTATGAAGTCAAAGGCATTATCGTTTAATGATAACCAATTAGATTTAACTTTAAAATTAACACAAAGCTCAGTCACCGAATTACTTAATACAAAAGCATAAAAATTAACTTCTATGACCCGAAATATCAATGCTCGTGCACTGGTAAAATGAATTAACTCAACAACAAAACTTACCTCGAGATACTTCAAAAGCTGAATAGCCCATGTACAATGCAACTGTTATCCACGATCCAATATAAAACGTGATCTCCCACCAAGGCAACGGAGGGTTCGGTAATTGGCACAGATCCAGCTTTCCCATGTTACGAGTAACTGGTACAACAGCGTATAACTACAAAAGCAACACAATAGTAAATGGTTGATTATGCACATATAACTGAACATCAGTTACAGCAGATATAATTTATACGTTAACAGAAAAAGGCACCGACCACCTATGGACTAGAAAAATTATACCTACCGAGGCTACCGGTAATATTAAGAATATATAATTCTTTGCTCATTTTGCAAAATAGTTAAAGCTCAGTACTACCTAAAACAGGGGTCGATAGCCCACGGCCCGCAGGCCACATCCGACCCCCACAGCATTTTTTTGTAATAAAAAAGTCATATTTTTTAAGCCTGACAAGCAAAAAGGGCCATCACTAATTTTTTGCACTTGATATGTATATTTTTGAGACCTCTTTAACTTTTCAGCACAAACTTTCTAAAAATCATAAAGTTTAAAACTTTTTCGGGGCCTGTCAAAAAATTATCTAATTACATGGCCCTTGGACAGACACTGCTATAGCAATTTGGCCCTTGGTCAAAAAGGTTGCTGCCTGACCTACAGTGTAGAAGTAACAAATAGTAACATAGTTATCAATGTAATACCATACCTATTAGAAAATTCAAAAGGACTATTCTGGACCCAAATCAGCAGATAAGGCAAATTCTGATAAAAAAATTCTGTTTAAAAGAAATTTTGGCTCAAATTTCTACTTGCCAGAAGTCGTAATATGAGAAATGTACAAGCTCAATATATATCAATATACGTGAACATCAGGTGTCAGGCCGTAAAAAGGTTGCAGGTGAAATCAAGCCTCGAGCTTGCACATGGGCAGATCCTCATATATCCTCACTATTACCGGTAAATATATTGTCTAGAATATTGATAATTATCACAACCAACCACCTGGCAAATGCAAATAGAAATCTGTGATAATTTATCACTCTCGCATGACAAATTCTGGCAAAACCGCTCCAGCCAAACTTCTTATTAAACAGAATTTATAATCGGAAGTTGTTTTTCGCTAAAGTGATACATGTGCGAACCCAGTCCAAAATGATCCATATCCACCGTTTGCTAATCTCAACGTCACCGTTTGAAGTCCCCAGGTGGCACTGTGATTTCACAGCGTTAAGCAATGTTACCATTAATTATATTTGGTTAGAGATTAAAAATAATTTACCACAATGAAACAGATAAAAGCGATTCCAATTCAATCAGCTTCTATGGAGCCACTATCGTAATTCATAACACATTTGCATCAAGAGATGGCTGACCAAATCCAACTAAATTTAGACTAAGGTCACGACAAAAGGGTCAATCCAGGAACTAATATTTAAAAATCTGGCAAAACCGAAGTATTATTAATGTCAGCAAAACACTCTTTGCTATGAAATGCTATTAACCCCTTAACTGGGGATCCCGGATATATCCGTCCATTTTACACTGAGTTACAGTTAAATATCGGGTACATGGTTAAAAGGTTAATTAATAGCTAAGAAAACTTGGAAAACACATAATTAGTGGCATATCAATGGGATGGACTTGGTGAGCCATCGACCGTACCTTTTGAGTCTTATAACCGGCGCTATAAAAGTTAATAATAATAGTTGACCATTGTAGCAGTGTGTATCCAAATTTATGAATTTGATCGATCCTTAAATTCTCCTATCAGCTGCTTACAGTTGACGCCGATCACATTTATCCATTCGGGACAAATGCTTCATCCACTATAGCGCTACAAAATCGCGTCTTTCAATTACATTATGGGCCCTCGGATCTCAGCAAGGAAATCACGATTCTACTTCGGAGCAACCATCGACTGGCGTCAACATGTGCATTCCTAAAACGGCGCTATAGAAGTTCCTTAGGGCTGTCCATTAATTACGTCAACAAAATAGAGGAAGGGGTTTGAAAAGGTTTGACAGTTGTTGACAGGGAAGGGGTCAAGAGAAGTTGACGTCAACAATTTAATGTTTTACAAATGATAAAAAAGGAAATTTCATAGAATACTATTTATTACAACGGAAGAGCCTGACAAGCAAAAAAGGTCATCACCACCACATTATGGCACTTGATGAACAAGAAAAGGGGGAAAGGTCATCACTGCAAAAATATTCTTCTAAACTTTTTAGAGGGATCCGTCACTGATCTTAGTTGGGGAGGGTCAAAAGTTGACATAATTATAGGGGTTCACTGAAAGTTGACAGTTATTGACAAGAGGTGGGAGGGGGCCAAAAATTGTTGACGTAATTAATGGGCAGCCACTTAGTCTAGTCTAGTTAGCCAGCTACAGAGCGATAATACGGCATCTTACAATTTAACGAGTAGCTCTCCCACAACGCAACCGCAATTTCCATTTTTCAAAGGACCGCGTAGCGACTCCAGGTCTTATGATTGGTACACGTAACGTTGTAATTTTTACAAGTACTACCGCAAATGTGCACTTCACTTGACAGTCAACAACCTATTCCAATCCATAGAATGTAATATATATTTTTTATATTCTATGTTCTGAGTAAACATAAATTCGTCGCAAAAGTGCAATGAATGTATGTGCTCACCAAAAAAATCACAATATCCGACATTTTTCATATTTTAATTTTTAAATATAGAATTGTCATGTCATTTGATTTCCCTCTTAGTATTTACAACTTAAGTTCTCTAGTTCAGTTCCATATTAGTAAGTAAGTAAAATCTCGTCAATTTGTATAGCGCTTTATATAATAATAATAATAATAATAATAATAATAATAATAATAATAATAATAATAGGGTTAGAGTGGTTCGGTAGGATCAGCCCTTTGGGAGAATTATTGTTTCTTCATTCTTTGATTGGACCACAATCCACATACCGATTACCAAATATCCTGTCCATTCTGAGTATTTATGATCCTAAGTCAATTCCACGATTCCTGGAAGGGCAGCTGAGAGGACGAGAGCAGCAGCTTTGTAGCAGCACCAGCGCCAGCAGCTGATCGGCTGCTGAATCATTGGATGGAATGGAAACATCGCGATGGCGGTGTCCGTCCAGGTTCGGGAACGAGTGGGGTTCCACCGAGACGTATACAATTCCCTCGTCAAGTCTCTGATCCGACAGAGAAAGACGGGCGAATTCTGCGACGTGATGCTCCGCATCAGCGGCCAGTTATTCAACGCCCATAGGGCCGTCTTGGCGGCCGCCAGCCCCTACTTCAGGACGATGTTCACAGCGAGCATGAAGGAGCAAGACAGCGGGGAGGTCGACCTCACGAAGTCCCTCCAGCTGGACAACGAAGAATCTTTCGGACGGGTCTTGGATTTCATGTACTCGGGTGACATCGAAATAAACGTCGACAACGCCGAAGACATTCTCAGAATTGCCGATTTTTTACTATTCGATGACGTCAAGGAGTACTGCAAGCAGTTTTTTCTCGTTCACGGTAACCTCAACCTGTCCAACTGTCTGTGGATAAGTATCCTTGCGGAACATCACAACCTCAAGGAGGTTGAGGACGTGTCGCGTATGATGGTCGGAGCGAGGTTTCACGACTATTTTGTGCACGGCGACGAAATACTCGATCTGCCCGAAGCGATTTTTGCGCGACTGCTGAAAGATACGGGCACGGTTCGGTTCACCGGCAACGGAAACCTCGTGCGTTGCGTTATCCGGTGGGTTCAGCACGATTCAACGAACCGACATCTGTCGCTGCATAGACTCGTGTCGTGTGTCGTGCCCGATCTGTCAGCGGACGATTGCAGCCAATTGGTTCGACAGCTTCAGTCGATGCCCTCAACCGTTCATCTAAACCCGGAGCTACCGTTCAAGGCAAAGCTGTCGAGCGGTGCAGTGTATTCGAGCACGGTCGCGGTCACGCTCAACGACTTCTTCGATACCGTGGAAGGCGAATTTCTCGACGACACTTCGGAGCAGGTCTTGATCGCCCTGAACTGCAACACCGCCGTCAAGTACTTTAGGTTTTTTGTGTACAATATTTCTCGTCGTCAGTGGTACGTTCTGCCGGTGCACAGCGACATCGTACTGCGCATGATACCTCAGCGATTGAGCATCTGTAGCATGATACTATACGACGCAATGTTGTTCATGTTCCTCAGCTACAATCTTCCGTATCCGACGGACATGCTTCGGATCAACATCATGGCGTTTGACATCGAACTTGGCGAGCTGATGCTCTTGACATTTCAGAACGGTTCCGGTGTCGGCGGATGTTGTCAGACAACGCTGACCGACAATAGGTTGGTTCCTCCTGCGATGGCACACTGCGTTGGCTGTCTTTGCATAATTGGCAATTCGGAGGGCGTCGGTCAGATCTTCGTCTGTGACCCCTCCAGCATGACGTACACGTGCTACTCCATACACGGCACACGATTCGTCAGTCTTGCGAGGGTGGCAGTTCGCGACGACCGGTATCTTGCCGTTTGGTGCCGGCACAGATCTGGACATGAGGAATACAGCGTCAACAAGGAAGTCTCGTTTACAATATTCGACGTCAAGTCGCGCTCGTTCGCGAGATCAAATTTTCCGACTCCGCCGGGCATCGGTTACAACGATTTTGCCGAGCCTCACGTTCTTTGCATCGACAACGGCCGGGTTGTAGTTCATTCGCCGGGGAAAATATCGATGATCTTAGACGAATCAGAAGCCGTTTGGACGACATTCGAACGCACAATCCCTTCATCCAACAGCGACTGCATCGCGTCGGAGATGCCATACTGCGGTTACGAGTTGTACGCGTTCCTCGAAAGTGCCGCGTACAAATTCTCAAACACCGCAACGTTCGTGACATCGCTGGCTTGTCTGGGCGTTGGGCAGGCATCGAGTCAGCTCCACGTCCCTCCACCGGTCGATGGCATATCGCTCGTCGCGTCCGGTTATCTCGTCTCGTCCTTTTTCTGCGCGCTTCCGCACTGTGAACGCTTCGACAGTTCGTTCACGAAGTTGATACTCAAGAAATCGAAGCAGCTATACGATACCGACACTGACGAAAGCGGTACGGGCCGTTCAGCCGACAACAGCAGCAAAGAAGACCGGTATGAATACGACTGTTTCGAATATGACGACAACGTCTATGGTTATTTTGATGATTATGAGTATGAGCTCAATGTTAATGTGCTCTAATAATAATAATAATGATAATGATAATAATAATAATAATAATAATAATAATTGCTATTATTACCATTTTTATTATCATTATTAATTATTGTATGTTTTTTAAAACTCTGATAGTGTATTTTGTATTTTTATAATTATTACTATAATAATAATAATAATAATAATAATAATAATAATAATAATAATAATAATAATAGTAGTAGTAGTAGTAGTAGTAGTAGTAGTAGTAGTAGTAGTAGTAGTAGTAGTAGTAGTAGTAGTAGTAGTAGTAGTAGTAATAGTAATAATAATAATAATAATTATTATTATTATTATTATTAGTGGGTGGTGTATTACTGGTACTTAGGAACTTGTGTGAATGTATTGATTAAGTTAAGCATTCATAGTTTAAACGTCAGTAGATTTTCTCGTTTCATTATTTAGAAACACGACATTGCTCTGTGAAAGATGAATAAGTTTGTGGTTTTTTGTATGTGTTTGGTCCAAGACTTTATATGTTTTCTGAATACTCTGATATTGTATTTTGTATGCTTTCAAGAAAAACTTCTAGTTGTCATCGTTTATTACATCGAACTTACCCTCTGTTTTATCTTATTTGCTGTGGCTTGAAACAAAGCAAAGCGGGATCATTGGTTAATTGTAAATTATTTTGAATGACATAGTAAATACTTCCCTATTTTATTAGTTATCTGTTGATTTCATTACATTTTTGGACTTTGTCACATTTTCTTAGTCACATCATCACCCACCCAAGCACTAGTCTATAGGGTTGGATCAATTCAGGGATTCTTTCACTTGTATCCATGTTTTTTGGATGTTTCTGGGATAATTGTCCTCATGTAGACATTTTCCTATATTAATCTTAGCATATTGCTGCGATTAATTTTGCTGATATTTGAATGAAGCTGGACAACTTTTGTGAAATCAGGTGCAAGTATTTTATGCGAAATCATGCATTTTTGTAATATGTGTACGCATTGTTGTAAAATATTTCCTGTGTTAATAGATGCATGCTACTGGTTATTGCTGTACAGGTTACGTGACATGAATTTTTTACTTAAGGTTTATATAGTTTATAAAAATTTTAACTGGAATGTTGAGTTGCCATTATAGTAGTTCTACCAGTTTTCTAATGTAAATCAATTTTACCAGTATGGTGGCAATATAGAAATTGTATTTTCAGGCGACAGGCCTAACTTATTCTACAGTAGAACCTCATTATATCGAAGTTCAAGGGACCGTGATAAATACTTTGATATATCTGAGGTTCAATATATCCGATTCCTGTATCATTAACACTGTTTTGGCGGGACCGGCGCTCAAACTTTGATATAAACGTGATTTCGATATAAGCGAGTTCGATATAACGAGGTTCTACTGTATTTCTGGATTTATTTGCATTAATTTTAATAAGACTCAGGAGTTTGAAGCTCATTCTTTGAAGGCTAATTTTTCTGGCTTAGTCAGGTTACTATGCAATACAGAGCTGTCAGAGGCAGTATTGTAAATGTTGGTTGATTTTCAAGAATGTTGTGGGGGTCGGACTTCCCACAGTTCGTGGATTTTGACCCCAAATGTCCCAAATGCGGGACAGCTGAAATCCAAATTTTCTACATCCGCTCCTCAAAATTGAATGTTGGTTATAAATTTATTTTACAGGTGAACCCAGGGGGCGTATTACTGCCATCAGCATTGGGGGAGGGAATAAAATAATTTTTTAAAGCATACCAACCCATAAAATGTCTAAACTCTAGTGATTTCTTTTTTGCTTGCAAACTTTTTAGAATGTTAAAGATGCACAAAAACATTGGGGGGGGGGGGATAAATTATACTATATGACCCCCTCACTAATTATTGGATGGGACTGCCGTCCCTTGCAGTCCCTCCCCGTGAAATATATACGCCCCCTGGGTGAACCTAAGGTATACATGTTTGCACTTTTGCGTTGCATGAAAATTATATCACAGGCCAGATGTATCATAACTGTTTGGTGAAATGTATTAGATGTATACAGAGCACATATAATCATACCATCATTTTTAATAAGGCTCTTGGTGAAGTTTGGTTTAAATTATCTTATTATTATATGATGGAATATATAATGGAATAATGAACAACTTTATTCACACATGGCTGAAACAGATATCAGAAAAGTAGTACCGGTACTAAAGTAAAGTAAAATACTTTAGAGTACACTACTTTAAAATAGAATAATATTTCATGTATCAAATGTATTCATTACTTTTGTCTTTAACTCGATACAAGAATTTCATACTTCTGATCTTAACCCCTTAACTGGGTGCCACGAGTAACACTCGTCCATTTTACATTGAGTTACAAATAGTTGCCCAGTTAAGGGGTTAACGGTTTTTAAAAATTAAGATCCACAATTTACCATATAATTGCATTGATTTGTAGTTTAAAGTTGAGACTGAAGTAGTAGTAATATCAGTAGTAGTAGTAGTGGTGGTGGTGGTAGTAGTAGTAAAAGTAGTAGTAGTTGTTGTTGTTATGTATTAGTATCATTATGAAATTTTATTTATCAATTTTGATGGAATCATTTCATGGAAAAATTAATGGTTGAACGTTGTCTTAGGTCGCAAGATTAGTCACTTATATATAAATCTTTAGTTCACCATAGAACCCTGGTAGTCTGGTAGACATAGAAAAAAAGTGAAATAAATCAGAGTTGGAATATTGGCTTCAATTATTACTAAAGCAAAATGTTGAATGACAAGTAAGCAACCACCTGTTTTTCATGCACACGCAATGCTTCATGATTTTAAAATATGAAACCAACAGAATTGCCCGCGTTAGACTGAATTCTGGAGAGACCTGATGAAGAAACAATTCCTTATATGGCTTCACATTAATACTTTAGCAGTCGACAACTTACGCTTAAACGCCTATAGCTACATTAATGTCTTTCACATGGGCGTCCACAGAAATTTTTTCAGGAGGGGCAAAACACAATGGTTGCGGTTACATCATATAACGTTTCCAAGGAGGGCAAAACACAATGGACATGGTTAATGTTTTAGCAAGGTTTTCAAAATTCAATGTTAAATATTGGTATTTGCATTTTCCAGGGGGGCAAGTGCCCCCTCTTGCCTCAATGTGCGGGCGCCCATGGTCTTTCACCTATGGACCTGCTTGACTAGTAATGTTTATTCTAGCCACCTTGACATTGGGGGGATTTTGAAATGTTTTGGGGGACAAGGTCTGAGTTTCTAAAAGCCTTGACAAGCAAAAAAGGTTATCTTCCTTCTGAAATGTGGTGACAAGCAAAAAGTCATTCTTCCTAATATTTTTTACCCTTCTCAAAAAATGCCCTGGCAAGCAAACAATTGTCACCCTCACATTTTCCCCTCTCCAAAATAAAAAGCCCCCCCGTCGTCACACTTTGGGGAGGGGAAGAAATTTCCATCCCCCAGCCAACGTATACAAATTTTGAGGGAATTTTAAAACTTAGGGGGAATTCCCCCCAGAGAAGGCCTAGAATAAACACTGCTTGACTAGCGTCAAACAAACTCACCTTAAACTTCTTCCCACCCTGGTGGTCTAAAGGCAAAGGTATTCCTGCTTCGTCTGCTGCTGCTGCTGCTGCTATGATGTCGCGAGAATTGTCACTCTAAATGCATCAAGTGCATTGCGCTTTAAAGGAATTCATTATAATTATCGATTGTAGGTATAAGACGCTATTCTGCTATAAGATGAGGCAATAAATTTATCCGGCGGATTGAAATTCACGATCCACTGCACGGCGCACTAAATTATCCCGGTATCTTTGCATTTTAAATGAATTTTGCAGGTGATACGGATGTCGATATCATTGAAAACGACCAAGATTTATTGGAAATTATTGCTATTGATATGTCTGCCTTTCGAAATAATTGGCAATTCTATCGCACAATCCAGTTATCAATTAAAATCAAATTGAAGCTAGTCTTTAATTTAAGCCTATACCCCGCAGGCATAGCCAGGAATTTGATTGGGGAGGGGGTATAATGTGATGGGGTGTGTATAAATATTTAAAAACTTTGAAAATCTTAAAAACACATTAATTTTTAAGTTAATCTGATCTGGGGGTCATATATATACCGATATCGTATACCCCCCGTAGCTGCGTCTCTGATATCCCGTTACGGATTTCCAATACCACTAGGCAGTGGCGTAGCCAGGCTTTCCGAATAGGGGGCAAATCGACATTTTCAAGTAAAAAGGGGCAGTGGCGGGTCCAGGATTTGGCAAGTAGGCCTAGAGGGGGCGGCGTTGGGGTGGCAACTTCTAAGCACGGGGCCAACCATTTGTTGATAGGTATGTAGTAGTAAGTATAGGGTCCCAACAGGGGTCAGGCATTCTATAGGGGGCACGGCCCCCCATGTGGAGCCGCCACTGAAAAGGGGGGCACATGAACATTTTTGAGTAAAACTTAAGACTACAAGCAAGTGGTTCCTGGCACATCTGCCTTCCCCGCCTCCCCCCAAAAATTTCTCAACGATTTTATCGGAAAACGAGGTTTTTGAATGTGGAGTTACTACAGTGGTTTTCACACAGGCTTACTTATTACTTTACAGAAATCTTATGCCTGATTCTATCCAGAATAAGGAATAAATGACTGCCCACCAGAGGCCTAGCCAGGAATTTCATTTGGGAGGGGGCATAAATTTTGGGGTATATATTGTCATATATATTATACAGTATATGATATATATATATATGTGTGTGTGTACATGTTATATATACTGTATCTTAGTGTATTACATATATATACTGCCTTATACCAATAAACCCTGTCGCTACACCCTGCCGTCCACCCCGCATGGCTACGCCAATTTGCTCAAGTAGAGTCCTATTGGTCAGAAGAGCCATCTTTTTGGAAAAAATACAATGGATTTTTTAATGTTAAAGGACGATTTGTCAGGCAGCACGTAAAACTGTATTCTTACCACTCTCAAATTTCCAGATTTTGCCAGACTGTCTGTGGCAGGGATATTTTTACACCCCCTAACACCCTTCAATTTGAGGTTGACACCCACAAAAAAATTTGGTAATGTGATAATGGTATGCATAGAAAATGCATACTAATTAGCTCCGGACACCCCCCCCCCCCAATTCACAATCCTAGAAATATCCCTGGTCTGTGGGCAGGGCATCCTGTAAAAATCCTATAAGGGAAAACAAGTTCTAAGATTTTTGTAAGCCCTAGACACTCTCATATTCTATAATTTCCTATTACACTGACATAATTATTGCTGAGAAGGGAAACCTCAATGCCTTAGATGAGTTCAATTCCCTGGTCCTCACTTGTCCACTGGTGCAGTGAAACTAATTTAGTCTGCATAGCATTTTTGCTGACTAGTTCATTACGCTGAATTTATCAAGGCGCTATATAATTGTCAGATTTACATTTTAAAATTGAATATTCACTAACACTAATTTGGAAAATCTATTACAGAAAGGACTTCTCATTTTAGTTAGAGAAAACAGGGTCTGCAGGTTAACCAGTAGCCTAGGCCCATCACAGTTTAAATCAATTACCAACTATTAACCTATTAAAGTATTAGAATAATAATAGGTACAAGTTTTTTAAGACTTGACCTAAGTATCTTAAGTATCATAAGATAAAATATTTTGTAACCCACATTCAATTATTTCAAAAATCAGTGAATGGTCAGATTACTCCAACCCAAAAATTTCAATCATTAGTGGGGTCCACACTCAATCAGTCAGAGGCAAGGATATTTTTACACCCCCTAACACCCCCAATTTGAGGTCGACACCTCCCAAAATTTGGTAATGTGACATTGATATGCATACAAAATGCATACTAATTAGCTCCGGACACCCCCCCCCCAAATTCACAATCCTAGAAATATCCCTGGTCAGAGGTTAGACTCTCAAATAGAACCTTGTGTGCAGCCTATCCTAACAGTCCAAAAAAACAAAGACTAAATTAGCATTTTTATTTCCAACCAGTAAACTGCATACAGACTGTGACCAAAAAATCGTTCACTTAGTTCGATTTTTAAACCGAAACTGTAAGTAACATGTCCTTTTCCTGGTTTGATGATGGCAAAACAGCAAAATTGCAGCCAAGCATAGTAGGCTCCAAGACTTGCAACCAGTTCACAATTACACCAAACGTCCCACGGAATTCTGGCGAGGAAATAAACGACTGACTTCTCCTGCTGAATGTGATGGAAACTTCATGATTTAACCAAATTCACTGCCACAATAGACTACAAAATGAAAAACAAAAGATTAAAGCATAAATTAGTAAAGCTGTCAGACGCCATTTAAAATCACCACTGAAAGACATTGCCCTTAATTTAACCTCTTAACCGTGTATTTAACTGTAACTCAATGTAAAATGGACGGATATATCCGTGACGCCCAAGTAAGGGGTTAACTTGTTAACCCCTAAACCGTCACAACCAAGTATACTCAGAAACAATTGCATGTAGTCACAAAGCATGTAGTGGTTTTAAGGGTTAAGAGCAGATCAAGAGCGGTTGATGCCCAAAATTTACTTATGCTGTAGTTTGCCATTCAAAAATACACAGTGAGCCAAAAAATCCAAAACTCTTTATTTTGGCTACAACTTTGTCAAATTTTTAAGAATCTTGATAAAACGCAGTAGCTATGTAGATGAAAGAACCCCCCAATGCATAGGTGGCAGCAGTGTATCAAATTCTATAATATCCAGCAAGTTGAAGCTTTCCTGAGGTGTTCCTAGATTGGTTTGGGACAACATACCAATGTGGGATTCAAAGATTTACATCCCAAATATGTCTGAGGTCAGGACTAAACCCCTCCACTACTGAAGGACAATCTACAGTGAGGGTAACAATTTGTCGTGGAAGCAGTCTAAATTGCCAATGTTTTTCTGAGTTCCAACATCTTTAAAAAATAGCACAACATTGTCCATTGGAGTATTAAAAAAATCTTTTACCAATTACAATTTACCAATTATAGTTTACTAATTACGATTTACCAATTATGATTTAACAATTATGATTTAATATACCTAAGTGCTGTCAATGGCGGCATTCCGGGCTCTGCTCCCTTTTTGAAACCTATAACATAAAAAACACAGCATGTCAAACAACCCAATACTGCAAAGATAATTCAGCAAGATCAGCAATATTGATAATACTTATAATTTATTTTAAAACAATCTTTGTTTTTTGAATGCAGTCAATCTATTGACCGAAAGTATCAGGGTTTCAGATCAGCAATAGAAAACGCTACTTGTTACTCACTGCTTCAGCTTGTGCACATTGCAAATTCATTACAGATTTTTAGAACAACATTAAAACCCCATCTTTTTAACATGGCTTATCAACCATAGACTGTCACCCGTTTGTCCGGCCGGATGTCCTGGATTTTACCTGGATCTTTAATGATTTTGAGTTGGTGTATCATTGGCTGATGCTCCTGTGCATTGAGAAGTGGCGCTATAAAAACTTGACATTAGATTAAAGCGTCAGTGCTGACCCAGATGAGTCGTCAACCGGGTTCGATCACAGGGCATTAACAAGTCCACAGGCGCGGAGTGGATGGAGGCCAGCATGACCTGCCCGGCGTTTACGGCCGACAATTTAAATCTACGACAAAGCGCTAAATAAATTAAAGATTTAAGCTACTTCAATCCGCAAATATCGCCCAGAGTCGACGACGCGAACAGACCTAAATAGAGTATGAGCGGAATGTAGCCGTACTGAACGGTCACTCTCGCGATCGACAGAACCGTCGCAATCCGTTTCTTCGTATCTCTCGATAACTTCACCATTTTCCGTCCTCTGAAAATGTCCTTCGACTCCTCAAAGCTCCGTTCACACGTCCTTCGTTCTGGAAACCGGCAAGAAGATCACGTGACCTCTATTGGCTATGGTTTCTTCTATAGCACTACCCTTCTAAACTACTACTACTACTACTACTACTACTACTACTACTACTACTAACTATAATAATAATAATAACAACAACAACGACGACAACAACAGCAACAAGGTTTAGTGTAGTTCAGTAAGGTCTGTCCTGTGTGAGAACCACTGTTTCACCCATTATGATCTAGCCGTGTAATCTCATTCTTTGTCCTCTAGTAGGCTAATTCCTATATTCTCATTTATTGTCTTGTCGTTCTTGTGTTTGTATCTGAAGTAACAAAACTTTGAAGTTTACAATGTCATAAAAGCCCAATTCAGGTACTGCATAACTGCCACAATATTTTATCAATAGCTATGCAAGACCAATTACTACTACTACTACTACTACCACTACTACTACTACTACTACTACTACTGCCTGCCTTGGTAGAGCATGAGCTCTGAAATCTCGAGATGTTCTATTGGCCAGGGTATTGATTGGAACTTCAGTGAACACCTAAATATATCACCTAAACTTTATTTCAAAGTAAATTTCTACTTGTTCATGTTGGATGCTAATTGCAAGTATTTATCACTTTCATAAAAAACAATTTGACCTACTAAATGGTTTGCCTTAATTTGACCTACTAAATGGTTTGCCTTGATAAATTACAATTTATTATAGGCCTATTCAATTTTTGCAAATTGTCCACTAAAGCAGCATTTAATTGCTTTCAAAAAACCATTTTGAAGTGGATCAAACTCTTATCCAAGAGACTAGGTGGGGTCATGGGAGAATGCACATTAGGGCAAGAGGGGGCACTTGCCCCCGCCCCCCCCCGGAAAATGCAAATACAAAAATGTCACATCGAAATTTGAAAACCCTGCTAAAATATTAACCGTGACCATTGTGTTAAAACGTGTTTTGCCCCTCTTGGAAAAATTTCTGTGGGCGCCCATGGGTGGGGCGGTTTTCAACCAGTAGGGAAAAGCTTCAATCAAACATTGCGATACAGGCAACAAAGAACATGTTCTATAATGTACCTGGGCAAGCATGCTTCAAGATTTATGCAATTGGACAGTTTAATGAAACCAGGGGCGTAGCGACAGGGGGTATATCGGTATATATACCCCCAAAAAATCAGACTACCTTAAAGTTTTTAATGTGTTTTGAAGATGTTCCAAGTTTTTAAAGATTTATGCCCCCAAATCGCATTATACCCCCCCTTGTTTTTGGCTATGCACCGAATGAAACAACATATGAAAAACACACATCCACTGCTTTCAAACCCATCATCCATTTATTAATCATTTAAATCGTTAAACTGCATCGTAACTGTCCAGTTAATTATACCATAGTTCATCTTCGATCAACGATCACTGACTGCTCATCAATTGTACATTATTATACATAGGCTGCATTTTCTGCAGTCAACGCAAATAAATTGTCAAACAAATCAAAGAAATGTAATTGCAAGAAAAACGCAGCTATCTTCAAACTCGTCACTTAATAACATTCTTCAGCACGTGTAATATCTCTTCTTCATGTGCCATGTATTGCTGTGCAAGCAACCATGGATTTCCGCTCTTCTCTTCTCTTTCCACTCTCATCAGTTTGATGTTGTCTTTAGTTCTTGTTGTTTCTCTTAGGCTGTCTGTACTGTATACCTTATTCTTTCTCTTGCTCTTTTCCCCACTATTTTTCCTGTTATAACTAGATTTTCCAATCCGTCTTTTCTTATAGGACATCCAAAAAATTCAGGCTGTTGTTTTCTTATGGTTTATAGCAATTTTTTTACACCAAAGGCTTTTAATACTTCCTATGTATGGTTCATGTAATATCAGCATACGTGGAATCTTAACTTGACCTACGGTAGGAAGTAGCTCATATGCTAGAAAGTTATGTAGCATGCTTTAAAAATGCACAAACAAACTTCCATAGAATTGCTCTCTCACATTAAGTTCATGCAGTAATGGTCAGTAACAGCTATGATTTCATACATTAGACCTATGGTACAAAATTGCACTAAATACAGCACACCGATGTCCACTCGATCAATTTTACAAAATACTTTGACCGGACAAGTCAGCTGCCTGTCGTAAATGTATGTAATTTCCAAGTATTTCTAAATCGCTCTTCAGATGCTGTAAAATCTTGCATTCCAGTCATTAAAAATCACAAATGCTTTGCTAATAATGCTAAGATCATATACAGTGAAGTACCAACACTTTTCTCAGCAAAGCAACAAGATTGCTCTATGCAAACAGTACGTTGGCCGAGAATTTTAACTTACCGCAGTCCATTTTGTAATAACTGCCGACCGACAGCATCAACGCATTACAGACTGCCAACGGCAGACTGTAACGTACACTCTGTTATAAATCATCCTTCCAGCTGCCAGATGGACAAAACTTATAGGTCAGAACCAACCGCTAAAAAGCTCTGCAATTAGTGTCCAAGAGCTCAGTCATTAACTCGTTAATAACCTTCAACAGGTTGCTAAGGCGATTTCACGGCCAACTGCTATTTCCACTGCCGCTCCCCTCCCCCTTTGGCTCGCCAGACCAAGCTGCAGCGGCGGGGCTGGAGTCAATCTTTGGCTGCGAAACCTCCCGCATGGGTCTCAGCGGTATCTCAGAGCTGGCACCGTTCAGAGGGTTGCTTTCCTCGCCGCTCGTCGAACTGCTGCAGTCGTCCGCCTGCAGAGGGATCGACGAAGGGTACGAACACGCGCCCTGGTCGCTCCTCGCCGCTCCCCCCACCGACAACGACCAAGGTGACAGCGGCGGCGGCGGAGGAGGAAGCTGCTGACCGACTCCTCCCGCCGCTGCTCCGAGCATCAGCTGCTGAACCTCGTTGGGGTCGAGGACCGTGTAGTGCTGCGGCGGCACGAGTCCCGGCACGGCGGCGATTCCAGGCGCGACCGAGCACGGCACGAGCGGTATCTGGGACGCGTCGGCTTTCACCCGAGAAACGGGTCCTCCCGAGACCATCTTGGCCTCGAGCGTGATCGACGGTCTCGGCCGGGCGCCCGAACCGGATGCCTGGTGCTGCGGACTGCCGAACTGGGGGTCCGCGGCCGGCAGAGCCGCGCAGTCGCCCGCCATCCGGAACACGCGCGACGGCGAGTCGCCCGAAGCGCAGCCGCCGTCGGTCAGGTTCGGAATCGACGGCAGAGGTCGCGACTCCATCAGTCGCGGGGCGTCGTAGAGGTTCCTCCGGCCGCCCGCCAGGTGCACGACCTGTACAGAGGACCCCTTGAGGGTTCGGTTTGCTGATTTCTGGGCCGTGAGCGTTCCGCCTTGAGGGAACGGCTGAGCAGGCATCGGCTCGCGAAGCTCGTAGATACACTGTCCGGGTCGAATGTACAAGGCTGCCTCTGGTCGCTGTTGCTCTCTGTGATGCCTCAAGATATACAATTTCAAAAATAATTAATTAAATTCAACATATATTTAATTTTTCTTGTGTATACCAGAACCTTAGTTTCTCAGTCTTTCATTCACAGTTCGGTGACACTGTTCATTTTCAAACAATTACATTTTCAGCTGAGTTTTAGGTCCTCTCTTTTACCTCAAATTGGGGGGGGGGTGTCCAGAGCTAATAAGTATGCATTTAGTACGCATACCATTGTCACATTACCATTTTTTGGAGGGAGGGTGTCGACCTCAAATTGGGGGGTGTTGGGCGGGGTTAAGGGGGGTGTAAAAATATCCCTGATAGGCCTATATCTCATTTCCTGACTGATGCCAGTAGAGCTAAGAAAGCTAGAAAGACATGGAGAGGTGAACTAGGGAAGAATGTGTCAAACAGGGCAATATGTTTTTTGCCTAGTTTAAAAAGATCCAATAAACAGTTAAACACATAAAGGAAGACTCTCAGATTTCAGTGCTAGATTTTGTTGAATGTTAACCAGCGAATCAGCAAAATTTAATGAACGAAACTGTTCTGGGTCGTTTAGCATGGATTTAAAAATGCCTCTTATTTTCCAATGAAATTTACTACAGCCTACCGTACGGCAAATTAAATGATCGAAACACTAAAACCAATAATATTACTGGATAGTTTGAAAATTACCTTTTTACCATCTAAAGTAGGAAAACATGTCTACACATTACTTGAAAACGAGCACAGTATGAAAAGAAGTAAAACTGTAATGTACAATAGAAGTTTGTTACCTCTTGATGTACACAAGTCCTACAGTAACTATGCAGACTGCAATGACCAATGCAATACCAATCACAATGGCCGTCAGAAGTCCTGCAAGTAAAACACCAATTTTACGATCAATTACCGGTAATTTCGCAACAGTAATTTGTACAGGAAATTTTCGACAAAACAATCTGAAATCTGAAACCTCAGAAAATATGATATCAAGAAATCAGTTTTACGTGTAAGTGGATTTACAAATATTGAGTTTCCATTTACCAAGAAGAAAGTAACACATAAAAATTTATTACTGAGCCCAGATGCCTATGAATTACAGCTAGATCAATTACAAGAGAGAGACAGAGAGAGAGAGAGAGAGAGAGAGAGAGGGGAGGTAGAGAGAGGGGGAGAAGCCAAGAGAGAGGAAGAGGGAGGGAGAAAGTTGGATATAAGCAAACATAAATACCAAATAATTATAAATTTTTAATTATAAGAATAAAATTTTAAAATCTTTATTAAATTTCATGCACTAATCATACCAACTAATGCAAATGATCCCTAGCTCAGTTAGAAGTAATGCACTTACATGCTTGAGCCTGTTTAACCATTGGATATAACACACGATATATATCAACGAAATTCAATATTCAATATTAAATAAAAATAGCAATTGACCTTTAGCAAACTAGCAGATGACTAATTTTGATTATCAGCACAGGCAACAGTTGGTGTCCGGGGTCTCAAAAATTATGTGAACATGAAAAAATTTCAAAGAAATCTTTAAAATAGTTTGAAAATTTTCTCAAAAAGTGGAAAAGTGAAATTTTTATAGCAATTATATTGCAAATGGGTCTCTCTCTCTCTCTCTCTCTCTCTCTCTCTCTCTCTCTCTCTCTCTCTCTCTCTCTCTCTCTCTCTCTCTCTCTTTTCTCTCTGGATATACACCTTTTGGCAGACTAAGTATTATAGGGGGCAATTTATTTGTGACCTCATCTGGAGTTAATTGTGGCAAGTCTAAGCAACACACCAATTGTTTATATTCAACGAACAGTTAGGTTGGTTTATTACAAAACGTCTCATCTGTTTCCTATGTGCAAAAATTACGTCATGCTTAGAATCGGTCTGTGAGAAAGTTTGTGCAATTCTAAAAAGAAAGCAGCTGCTTCAACTGACAAAATAAGTTTTTATAGCTTCTGGTATAGATATCTAAAGAATAATTAACCATTGAAACTGCTCTGTACACTGCAGTGGTTAAAGTGGTCTGTTGGAGGTGCCGGGGTCCTACCCTGTGAAAACCCAGGGCCCGGGATATATTTGTCGGGGCCGATCAATGAGGTACCGGGGCCCCTAACAGAGGTGCCGGGGCTGGGCCTCGGACCACTTTAACCACTGGTGCACTGGCGTAAAAGCTGTTGATGTCGCTTGATAAGCTCTCGCTAAAATTTCAAGTGGCTCATGAGATCTTCTTCAAAAACAATTTTTTATTATCATGCTCCTGATTGTGTATACACCAGGGCGCGATTTGTAGGGGGAAGGGGTGAATCTTCGCCCCCACTGTTCAACTACATCCCCCTACTGCTATATCCCCCACTGCTACATCCCCCCACTGCTACATTTCCCCAACAACTACATCCCCCCCAAGCTCGACATGTTCTCCCACCCCACTGCTCCAGGTCACAAATCGCACCCAGTTATACACCTCACCTGTTGTGTAACCTATTGTCTTTTACCTATTGCGTGGCACTTACGGCCTGTATTGTGCAACAGTAAACTGCTCTAAGACTCTAACTTGCCTACAGCACGTCAGCCAGAGTTTAATCTAGGCCGTTTCCGGGGGGGGGGGAAAGAGGGAATTGCTCTTTCCTCCCGGAAATTTCAATTTCCCCCCGGAAATTTTGGCCTACTACATCAACTAACAGCAGAGCCCCCTAGCGGACTTCCCCCCGGATTTGTCAGTTTTCTTTCCCCCCCCGGAGTCCAGGGTCTTGGATTAAACACAGACGTCAGCTTACCCACTGAAAGAACTCCCTCGCCAGGATTCAGAGCGGTGTCACTCCTTCGGTCGGGGCACGTGCCCATCTCGCCGATCCACTCGTTCCGGACGCAGTGGCGCTGCCACTTCTGGTCGGTGTTCTTGCACCAGACTTCAAGCGCATCACCGATGCGCTTGAAACTGGCGCCATCTGGCGGAGGAATATCAGGACAGCCAATCGCTTCAAGCAAAAACGGTAGCGACGTTAAAAATACCATTCGTTTTCGAACCAAAGAGAAGGTATATCAATAGCAATCCACCTTATTTATAAAATGCTGCCCAAAACCAATAGATTCTGTATTTTGAATAGTGTTTGTCCCAGTGTTTTATACAGGCCCGTTTGGGGGGGAGATTCCCCCCAAAAAACCCCTAAAAATCCACCCTAAAACCCCAGCACTTACACAAATTCTGCATTGAACTGTGTCTTTTCCCCTCCAACCAAGTCGATTTCCTCCTCTCCCCCACCCAAAGGCCTCAATTTCCACCCCAAAGGCCTGGAGTCTGGATAAAACACTGGTTTGTCCAAGGGCCGAAGCATAATTATCTTACTTACCCTCGTAGTAAAGCATGAACTGTCCGAGGCGTGAGAAGACCTCCGGACTGACGACGTGTACTTCGACCGAGTTGCTGATTGATGAGTAGATGAGTTGTTGCCGCCCGTGTCCGCCGCAGACCGGAGCGTCGCGAGCGTTCTGCTTCTCCTTTATGACTGCGTAGCGGTAGCACTTGTCGGGCGACGTGAAATTGCCGTTTCGTTGTTCCATCGCAAAGTCGTACAGAGTGATGTTGATGGTCTGACCAGACGGAACCTCGATGTTCCACGGGCACTTGGACGAGCCGCACTGGTTGCTGTTCTCGGCCGAAACTACCGACGCGATGAAGGCGGACTTCTCCGAGGTGCGCGCAAACTGCTGTCCCAGGGCGCTGCACATGGAACAGCCGAGACTCTCGACTGCGCAGAACGACAAAAATAATTCACCTCAAACCTTGGAACTATAATAATAATAATAATGCAGAGGTTAAAATAATAATATAATAATAATAATTCAGATTAAAACAAAACCTCGTTATAAAGGACTCTGTTAAAATGTATGCTTGGTTATAATGCGACTCCAGTGCCAGGAGTGCCTCTGAGTAGAAATATAAAAGGTGCTATACAAATGCTACACTACATTACATTACATTACATAACTACTGCAATGTGCAGTCCCGTGTGCTACCATATTGGACCACAATAATCAAGTTTGCAACAGCAGAAATTTATCATAAATTACTTAGTGGGTCTGTAAAATTGTGCACGTAATATCCAGGGTATGTTATATCCAATATTGTCCAATACAGTAGCATGATATGGAGGTGTACGTTACGGTATGTTATAACTGAGTATATGTTGTAACCGAGTCTGTTATAACAAAGTTCAACCGTACAGTTTATGTAAGAGATATTGAAAGAATTGAGGTTTTGACATCCAAATCTCATAAACTCATAAAGAGCCCGACCTTCGACACATTTATAAGAAGCGTTCAGGTAGGTTTTGAATTCACGAGGACACTTCGAGGCCGATTTTGCTTTATCGAGGATCTGGTCGGGGATCCTCAGCGAGCATGTTCTCCTTCCGGAACAGATGCTGTCCATGTGTTCCAGTACGTCCGCGTTGCATCCGATGTACCCGTAGTCTGTCTGAGCACACCGACCGATCTTCATACGACCGTATTTCGCTTCGGTCATGATTATCACTTCGTTGTCCGCGCACTTCGGCTGAAATACTTCACTCTCGCAGACCTCCTCTTGGCCTTCTGCAAACACAAGCATTTTCGATTTTAGAAAATAATAATTATGTACTTTTATAGCACCATCTCTGATAACCAGAGGCATCAAATTGATGGTAATCCAAATCATAAAAGATTAGGTCAATAATTTTTTACTATCATGCTTTTTATTGTGTACACCTCACCTATTGTGTAACGTATTGTCTTTGATCTATTGTGTAAGGCATGGGCGCCCACAGAAGTTTTTCCAGGAGGGGGCAAACAAAATGGTCACAGTTACACCGCATAAATTTTTCCAGGAGGGGGCTAAACACATTTTAACACAATGGTCATGGTTAATATTTTAGCAAGGTTTTCAAATTTCAATATGAAATACTGGTATTTGTATTTTCCAGGGGGGGCAAGTGCCCCTCTTGCCCCAATGTGCAGGTGCCCATGGTGTAAGGCCTACAGCCTGCAATGTGCAATGTTAAACTGCTTAGATAAAAAATATACAGTGGGAGACAACCATATTTAAACTGCCATCTTCCGGAATATACCTACTGAAATTAAATTACAATCTACAATATTAATTAAATTAATATTAAAAATTACAATCTACAATATTAATTAAATTAATATTAAAAATTACAATCTACAATATTAAACATGGAAACTACTGCTTTTAAAAGAAGTACCATATATGGTACTTCCCATTTTAGATGTCACCCATCAATTGGGGGAAAAAACCAATCAGGGAAACTTTTTACAGTACGATGCGGCCAGGGTATTAAGACATTTACCAGAATGGCAATGAAAACAAAACAAACTGTCTCTGTCCTACGTTCTGCTATATATAATCATTCTGAAACTTTCAGGGGCTTGTCTAGTGTTACACAGCACCACCTCATGCAGAGTAGCTTCCATTTCCACCAGCACCGCCTCCCCTCCCTCTTTCCCCCCAGATTTTGCTACTTAAATTTCTTTCCCAGCAGTGTTCCGTCGGATGGCACATCCACACCAACATCTACAACAACTTCCTGAAAAGCCTCTCCATTAGGCATCAGTGGACAATATGCCAAACACATGTGACCACATATATGTAGACTACAGGCTGCAAGACATACATGGCAATTTATACTCTGTGTGTGTGTGTGTGTGTGTGTGTGTGTGTGTGTGTGTGTGTGTGTGTGTGTGCGTCTGTGTGTATTATAGTCACTCCAGCTTTCATTTCAAACTTTACATTGAGATATGTACAAACATTGCCTACCTATTTTTTTACTTTAATTTGGTTAAAGCCTTGTATATTGGTATATTGTCAGAGGTGTAGCGAAGGGGGGGAGGAAATATGCCCCCCAGGCGCCGAGGAGAAGGGGCGCCAAAATTGGGTATTTGGGTAAGTGAAAAGCATGATAAAGAAGAAGAAACATGTGTGACAACCCTTTTTTGCTTGTCAGCAGTGTTAAGGGCGCCAATGGTACACTTTGCCCCCCGGGCGCCCCGGATACCCTCGCTACGCCTCTGTATATTGGCTTAGAAGTTAAAACAGAGGAAATATCAATTATACTGTACATATGGGTGCATATCTGATCATTGTGAATGTAATAAATATATACGATAAAAGTTTTATAGACAAAGTGTCTTACAGAATGTGGGTCAGAAGTGAAAGTATGCGTTTCAGATTATCAGCTGGATGAAATACGAAACAGCCAAGAGGAAAACGTAACAGACAAGCTTCATAAGCAACTGACATAAAGACATTGAATTGTTCCACACACAGGAGCCTTAAAGGTAACAAAATACGGTATAAGACATGCTGACTGCGGGAGACACTGAAACTACAAAACACTTCCAGTGAAATAAATCAAATTAAAGTCAAATAAAGCAAAATTGGAAGGAAAGTCCTAGTAGTGTAGACGGCTGGAACACCCATCAAAGCCACACATAATAAACATATATCAGGCAAAAAAACTGATGGAAATCCAGGATCCAAGCGTCCAAATACTCAGCCATAAATATGCCAAGCCGTCAAGTGGACCTCGGCTCCTCCGGTCCTGAGATGAATTTTGCAGCCGCTCAGAAACGACAGCCATGAGTCACAACATCACCTATAGAGTCACAACAGTAAATGAGCTTCTAAGAAATATCCAAAAGTCAAGTCCAAACGTCTACCTTTCTCTGGCAACAGAGATCCGACAGTGACAGCCGTCAATGCCATTCCCCACCAAAGACTAATGCATTGGAAGGCGGCCATCTGTCTAGATTCTCCTGAAAATACAAACAAACCCTATTTGTAGATTAACAACATGCAGAGGCGGCTCCACAGGGGGGCCCGTGCCCCCTATTGAGTGCCTGACCCCTCCAGTGACCCCCCTGTCGGGACCCTTTACTTAATACTACATACCTATTAACAAATGGTTGGCCCCCATGATTAGAAGTTGGCCACCGCAACGCCCCCACTTGCCAAATTTTGGAGCCGCCACTGACAACATGACAATCTAATGCACCTTAAGAATTGTCAAGACAGGCTTTCAAACTTTTTCCAGTATATTTCACATTAGCGTGAAATGTAGGGAAAGAGAATACAAAAAAGAAAGCAGAAATGTGGGGACGGGGAACTCCACCCAAACAAAATCCCTGGCTATGCGAGGGGGGCAGAAGACGGCAGAGTGGGTTACACGCTGGAGCGGTAGGATGACAGAGCGAGGTTCAAGTCCCGTTAGCACCCCTAGCAGTGGCGGCTCCACCGGGGGGGCCAGGGGGGGCCCGTGCCCCCCCCCCTATTGAGAGCCTGGCCCCCCCAGTGGCCCCCCCAGTTGGGACCATATACTTAATGCTACATACATTAAACAACAAATAGTTGGCCCCCATGATTAGAAGTTGCCCCCAACGGCCCCCACTTGCCAAATCCTAGAGCCGCCACTGACCCCTAGTAGTTTTATCACAGGCAGTAATGCCTCCTAAGCCACTTTAAACCACACTATGTTTATGTTTATGCTTATATCCATTGCAAAAATTCGTAAGCATGATTATATTAAACCAGTCCGTCAAAAAAGTTACACTGGCTGTCGGTTGAACAGAGAATTGCATTCAAAACTGGTCCCTGATCTTTAAAATACTGCAGTCTGGTCAACCTCAATATCTGAAATCTATGTTAAACCATCCAAAACATTGTCATTCAACAAGGTTTGCTGATTCATTGTTAAATGTACCTATAGAACCAACACTGAAATTGGTAAGAGAGCTTTTTCTATTTTTCACCCAAAAATCTGGAATTCTCTCTCTGGTTGTCAGATCTTCCAATAGACTGAGTATTTTCAGATCTAGGTTTAAGACACATCTCTCCCAATTAGCATATCCTCCATAGTCTGTCTTGCTGTTTCCCTCTGACTGATCTCTGGAATGACATGGTCTTTTGAGGATGGATTTGAAGTACCATCAATTGATACCCTTGGGTATTAGAAATGGTGCTATAGAAGGGCATAATTATTATTATTATTATTATTATTATTATTATTATTGTTGTTGTTGTTGTTGTTGTATCCCTATTAAAAAGATAGAAATGTTTAAAACAATGACATTTTTATTATTCTTATAAGATATTTACACTCAGTGTTTATTCTAGACCTTCTCTGGGGGGGGGAATTCCCCCCATTAGAAATTTCCCCCAATTTTTTTTGACATTTTGGTAAGTAGTATGACCTCCCCAATGTCTGTCCCCCCCAATGTTAAACTGCCCCCCAATGTCTAGGCGGCTAGAATAAACACTGTTTACAATTTACTTACCTCAAGTTAACTTACCAAACTTGTATAATTTTTATTATAACGAATGCCCCCTCTTGCTTGACTAGGTACTTTTCATAGCAGAATTCATTCCTTTTGCTAAAAGAGACCACTAAATCTTCTTGAAAGGAAGTAGATTTGTCAGTTTTAAGTTGCAGGCAGTTCGAATAAATCACCAGTTTGGCATCCTAATACAAATCTGGCAGAGTGAATTGAATTACCTCTCAAAAATCTGTCTCTGCTCAACAACGTGTGAGAATAAATGGTCCCATCTCCTTCCAGCGGAATCAAAGAACGCCAAAGGGGTTGAACAACCAAACGGGTTGAACAACCAAACGGGTTGATGCCTGATGGTCGGGGTGGGGTGGGGGTGGGTGGCAGGGTGCAACAGTATTCAATTTTTCAAAGTCTTAAAAATTTTAAAATTATTACTGCACACACACACACATACTGTGCCACCTGTTGAGCTGTTCTGCTGCTGCTCCAACCAGCATTGAAACATTATAATTAGGGGTGCTATAAATATATATGAAAATAGTCAACGTTGGATATCCAGGACCCGAAGTATTTAATTCCAAAGTACAAGGTTCAAGGCCACTGCATTTCATCCAGCTATAATTTCTTTGCACTGAATTGGAAAGACCTCAAAAAGTGTGTCCGCAAATTTACAGCGGCGGCTCCACAGGGGGAGCCCAGGGGGGCCCGTGCCCCCTATTGAGTGCCTGGCACCCGAATGGCCCCCTATTGGGACCCTATACTTAATACTACATACATAACAACAAATGGTTCCCCCCATGATTAGAAGTTGCCACTCCAACGGCCCCCCCCACTTGCCAAATCCTGGAGCCGCCACTGCTAATTTCGCAATCACAAGTGTATGGCATAATTGTCAGACTTTAACATGGGGAGGATGCAATGTGGCTTGTGATGACGCGATTTAGCTTCTAAATGGAAGGAATGAACCAGAAATCATATTAGGTAAAGAAAAGGAATAAAATCAACATGATTACCGGTAACCATATCCATAGTAATATTTTCTTGTATTGAAAGC
>CM030869.1:8846024-8858524 GCA_018105865.1 Metaphire vulgaris
ACTGGGGGAGGGCAGGCAATAAATAGGGGGCAGGGGCCGCCCCGGGGGCCCCTGTGGAGCCCCCACTGCATTCAGACAAAGCATATGCAAAATGGAAGGTACGCAGTACCGGTAATCATAATGGTATGGTGGCTACAGGGTTATAACACACATAGGCATGGACTATGGGAGATAAGGTAGTACGTTAAAATTTGTTGAAGGTATTTACTTCCTCAGCATTTCAATAAATGTCCATGGTACAGCTGTGGTGGACAGACAGAAGCTGGAACAGAGGACTGTAGCAATGGTTTTCAACACAGGAGAAAATCCTGCCAAACCGCTTAAAATCATCATCATCACCACCACCACCACCATCACCAACACAATCATCATCGTTATCATCATCATCATCATCATCATTGTTATTTTTACAGAGTGCTAATTTATGCAAACAAGCAGCCACATTAATCCCTGTCATTGATGATGATGATGATGATGATTTGAGTACTTAGTATTCAGCTATCAGCAGTTACATTATATTATTGCTTTTGATGTTTTTTTGACGAGTGAGCATAAATAATTATTTCTACTCAAATATATTGACAAAGCAAATTTTTTGGTTTTTCAGTTAACTGATGTGAATACTTCAATATTTCCTCAGGGCCAACTACTCTTTGCCTTTAAAGTTCATACTCATCGACTCCAGACAACAATTACCGGTATATATGATTATATATACATAATTGCATATAATTATATACAAACTAATAAGCCAACATTCCACCAGTTGACAGCGACAATTTAGGGAATAACTGGAAACCACTCCAGACATTCTCTCCGGCCGGATAGTGTGGTACAGTGAAACCCGCTTAGTTGCATATGTGCCGTGCAAGCCTTGCCTATGCGATTAACTGGGCTATGCGAATAGCCGGGACGTCTGATAATTAATTGCACGCACAAAACACTGGTCTGGGTTTTTACGTTGTTATGCGATTATGCGGGTTATGCAATTGAGCGGTATGCGATTAAGTGGGATCCACTGTATTCGACAGTATCCGGATTCAGCAAATACTTATGTCACAAAACTACCGAATCCAAATATTATTGTCACATTTCATGTTTTAACCCCTTAACTGGGGATCCCGGATATATCCGTCCATTTTACATTGAGTTACAGTTAAATACACGGTTAAGGGGTTAATGAAGCGCAACTTAACTGAAGTTAGCAAACGCACCCGCAAAATTTAAATTTAACTCTGGAACTACGTCGCACAAAGAATTTCAGTTGAGGCTGCATATATGGTAACTGAGTAGTGAGTACGGTATTTGGCAACTATACTGGTAACTGGTAAGTGGTAACTTTAGTAGGCAGTAAGTTAGGATCGTACTAATCCCGTGCGGCAATATTCGCTTCGGATCCGCCTGCTTAGGGTACCGGAGTCGAAGGGGCACCCCACATACAGTGTTTAATCTAGACTCCTGGACTCCGGGGGGAGGGGAAACTGACAAAGCCGGGGGGAAACTGACAAAGCCTGGGGGACCGCTGTTAGTTCATGTAGTATGCCAAAATTTCCAGGGGGGATTTGAAATTTCCGGGGGGAAAGAGCAATTTTCCCCGGAAACGGCCTAGATTAAACACTGCCCACATAGTTGAGGCAAAAAATATGAAGATTTGTAAACAAAAATTTGATAAAACTAGTGCAAACAGATCATAATGATATCTTTCACTCACGTTGAACTTAACTTTACAGCACAGTTGCAGAAGACAAACAAGCAGAGGTGCAAAACTCTTTTAGGCTCAAGTCCCCACTTTTTGAGAGGCTACCATAGGAAAGGGGGAAGGTTGCCTCCACACCCACTTTTTCATCAAAGTTTAAGCCAATGCAAACTAGAGAGTAGCTTTCTAAATGTTGAAACTGCCTTAAGAACAGTTTAACATTAATGGTCACCAGCTGCACAGTAGGTCTCTCTAGCAAACTAAAATGTGCAAAAAGTAAAGTGGCAACGTCTTATCCAGACTCCAGGCCTTTGGTGGGAGGGAAATTGAGGCTTTCGGGGGAGAAAATCGACTTGGTTGGAAGGGAAAAGACACAGTTCAATGTAAAATTTGAGTAAGTGCTGGGATTTGGGGGAGGGGGAATTTTGAGGTTTGAGGGAAGGGGGGAATTTCCCTCCTAACAGGCCTGTATAAAATACTGCTCGGTGTGCGTCATGCACAAGATATTAAACCTAGTAGAATAGATTTTGCCTAGCACGATTTGCGCCCGTTCCTCATTGTTTTGCAGCGGGCCGGATTACAGACCTTGGCGGGCCGCATCCGGCCTGCGGGCCTTACTTTGGAGACCCTGCATTAGCCTATTTATAACGCAATTCTAAACAACGTGTTACGTCATCGGCGCTTCTATACATATGCAGACAAACGAAAACATTTATATCCATTTATATAAAGCTTAGGATTTTAAACGAATACAATTTTCAAAACAACTATTTCCACGGATAAAAAAGGACGGTAAAAGGCAACTCACCTTTGCCGACACCGCTCGGAAATTCGCCGCCCGAGACAGTCGCCTCGGTTTATCTATGCCACAATCCTACTCCGAAGACAACGGTCGGTGACTGTAGCGATTTAATTAAATGCCAGAAATCCGCGTATAGACGAAGACACATTCCCTGACATACAGTTCCGTCTTCGAAATACACAGGTTTTCGACACCGTCAGCGTTCCAAGATACGCAGGTACGGACACAACTACATGTCAGCACTGTCGTTTCCAGACCCAGATAGGGAAGAGAGAGGGCGGCGGCCCGGCGGGCGCAACTGACCCCCTATCAGTCTCAACGCATCGCCCTGCCTAGGAGGCCCTTTTCGCCCGTCCCATCCTGCCCCGTCCTACCCTCCATTCGGATACATTCTTCCAGTTCATCTGCCGGACATGGCAAAGGCTAGCCAGTCGCTTCTTCCCCCAAGACGCAGATCCAAAACGCTACAATGGCACACATCCCCACACGACTGTATTTACCCCGATTAACGCGTCGGCGCTGCCTTGGCCCCCCGCCCGGCCCCACCGCCGCGCCCCGCCAAGGTGATGCTTGGAGGATGCAGCATAGCTGGAGCAGCGCACGGGCAGCCTCAGCCCCGGCTGAGCCCGCTGCCTCCTGCCTGCTCATCCTCGCCATCGATCCGTTTGTGCAGGCGCGCCCCGGGGGGCACCCGGCCTGCGCATCGCGTCGGCGGGCACGGGCGGGCGGGCGGCCTAGACCGAGGCGGCGTGGCCCCGTTGCTCGTCCCTGGCTCCCGCAATGAGGGCTTCACCTGCTCTGCGCGGCGGAGACCAGTTTGTCCCGGGCAAATTGATCGCACGCGACGCCTCAAGCACCTACGGGCGCGGCTCTGAGCAATAATAATAATAATAATAATAATAATAATAATAATAATAATAATAATAATAATAATAATAATAATAATAATAATAGTATTGTATACGATCAATCAACCAACCAATCACTAAACCAATCAACCAATCGAGCAGGCTTAATTTTAGGATTATCAATTTGCGGGTGTCGGTGTATTTTGCGGACCCCGCCGAAAAAGTCCGACAAGCAAAAAAAGTCATCCCAGGCTCAGGTTGGGGGGAGGGGAGTGTTGGGGGTGTAAAAATATCCATGCAACTCAGCATCAATCGCTCTAATAATAATAATAATAATAATAATAATAATAATAATAATAATAATAATAATAATAATAATAATATATAATACTATTAATAAATCAACTGATTAGGGTGGCATATCGTACAAGTAGGGCTTACTGCTAGGACACCAAATAATAATAATAATAATAATAATAATAATAATAATAATAATAATAATAATAATAATAATAATAATAATAATAATAAAAGTCCTTCTTGAGCCTCACGGGTTCATAGGGCGGCGCTGATCTCCGTTGCTATGGCCCTCAGCCAGGCGTGCAATATTGCGCATACGGGGCTAGTGCATCGCGATTCGCGAGGCGTACTTGTTTGACTTATCGCAGAGATTTTTACAACTGCTTCTCATTCTACCACCGCCCTCTAGCGAGTAAGGCTGGGTCGACCTTAGGACTCCTGCAGGTCTCTAACTCGCGAATGCCTTGGACCAACAAATCAGGGCAGCAATCCATGAGCACTTGGGCACAGAGATATGTTGACCCCCCCCTCTCCGCTCCCAGTGATCCCGCCCCATCAGGGACTTTTGTCCTTTCAAAGTGGCCAGCATAACAGTTCAGTGGCGTAACCAGGATTCCTAAATAGGATGGGTGCACATCGAAATTATCGGGCAAAAACACGTTGTCCTGTCAAGCGCTTTAAGCAATTCCCCTCGATTTCAGAATACTGTACTACATAGTCCCCCCCCCCTATTCAACGGGTTTGCACAGATTCCATGATCGGTCCCGTGTTTTATTCAGACTCCAAATTCCCCCTCCCCCCAAAAATTGTATATGTTGGCTTGGGGATGGAAATCCCCCCCCCCCCCAAAGCGTGGAAAGACAAATCTTGTCCCCCCAAACATTTCAAACTCCACCAATGTCAAGGTGGCTAGAATAAACACTGCATGATGACGGTCTATGGTGGATAAGCCAGGTGAAAAAGATGGGGTTTAATCTCGTTCTGCATAGAATAAGACAGTCTATAGGCGGTGCTTTTAAACTACGTTTGGAGTCCATCGCATGTCTCAAACAGCAGACAAGCAGTCTATAGCTGCAAAACTCTGCAGGAACTCATTGCCTCAGCATGTTCGCATTGCAGATTCATTACAAATTTTTAGAGCAAGATTAAAGATCCATCTTTTTGACCGGGTTTATCCACCATAGACTGTCACCCGTTTGTTGGGCCGGATACCCTGGATTTGACCTGGATCTTTAGTGATTTGGATTTGGTGTGCCATCGGTTGATGCTCCTGTGCATTATGAAAGTGGCGCTATAGAAGTTTAAGATTAGATTAGATTAGAAAGCTTAACTCCGCTGTCAAGATTTTTAGGTCATAATTACGGCGCCAAAGGTTTCTGATACTTCTCTGATGTCTGACTGTGGCAATATTAACTATTCTGGTAACTCCTTTTCGCAATCGTGCTGAAGGTCCTGAAATGTCATTGAAAAAAGCCGATAGGGGGCCTAATTATGCCCACTTTTATATTCTACTGGCCGGTGGCGTAGCCAGGATTTCCGGATGGGGTGTTTTCGCTTTGATCATAACCAACTTCGAAAAATCTTGACAAGCAAAAAAGGTCATACTCATCTTTTCTCTTGTACTTTTTTTCTTTGCAGATGTGCTGACAAGCAAAAAAGGTTGTCACATTACATCATATAACTTTCTATAGCGCTTACAAATTATATTATTTTGGATCGGCAGTCAAGCCAGAGGGTTTTGACCCCCCAAACCGCGTCCAAAAATAAAAAAATTGAATGGAAACACATTAAAAAAATTTCGTCGGCAGCTAAGAGGGTTTTGACCCCCCCAAAAACCCTCTTGGCTTCGCCACTGCTACTGGCATGAATTTAATTAACAAGCGAGTCCTATATGAATAGATACAATGTAGACACCTTTGCGTTGCACAATGCAGTATTTGTAATCAGGGGCGTAGCGACGGGGTGATATATCGGTATATATATACCCGCAAAAATCAGTCTACCTTAAAGTTTTTAATGTGATTTACATGTTGTTACTGTATATGTGGTTCATGTGGTTTACAGTTAAGATTTATACCCACCCAAAATATTTATACCCTCCCAAATCAAATTCCTGGCTACGCCCCTGTTTGTAATTGTGTAACCCTAAATTCAGTGTGATATATGAACGGGGGATTCTTGTTCATTGCTTTTGAGCCCCCCACCACCACTGGTCAAAAATATTGATATAGCGACTATATTTCTATTTTGACGCTGAATAAGACATTCTTAGTCCGACATTTTTGTAATCACGCGGAGTTGTTGATATAGTTAAACCTTGCAACTAAAATAATTGTGCACCACTGCATCTTAGCTTAGCACAAACGATGCAATACAATTTAAAGTTTCATATACAGTTACGAACTTATCTAGCTAATTTATCTAGCATAATAGAACAATTAAAATTCCTTTCAAGTGCTTTCAAATAACATTCTGCTATGCCACACATCTACCAGTTAAACCACCACTCGAGGTTTTGCGTCACCAACAATAATTTCTCCGAATTCGGACTTAAGTTAAACGGAACACCATCCAGGACACTCCACGTTGGGCCATGGGGGGAAGGGAATTTCAGACAGGACTTGGGATACCAGCTAGTGCTTCCGAGTTTGAGACCAGCCCTTCGCAATTCTATCTGTATATAAACAGGCTTTTAGAGTTATATAGTAGACAATACTTGAACGAGAAAGATAGAGAGACAAGACTGACTTACTGACTGACTGACAGACAGAGAGAGAATGAGAGAGAGAGAGAGAGAGAGAGAGAGAGAGAGAGAGAGAGAGAGAGAGAGAGAGAGGAGAAAGTGGGAGAGAGACAGACAGGCAGACAGCAAAGGAAAGAGAAGGAAAGGGAGAGACACAAAGAGGGACACAGAGAGTGAGATAGAGAGACAGAGACGGAGACAGAGACAGAGAGAAGAGAGAGACAGACAGACCGACGGAGCGACAGAGCGAGACAGAGACAGAGAGAAAAGGAGAGACACACACACAGAGACACACAGATATATATAGAGAGACACACACCCACAGAGATCTTAAACTAAGACATGGAGCAGACAGGTCCTTGGTAAATTGCCTGGTATCATATTTCTATCTGACCCCCACTGGTTCTATTTAATTCCGTTGTCAAGCGAGAAACTGAATCTTTCGTGCAGTAAATTCTCTCTCGTAATCTTTGGCCCCTCGGGGTAACGTTATAGGGAGCAGGTCCTCGGCTACATTCATCCCGTGGAAGATTCAGCCCCTTGGTGGCGCCGCTTCTCTGAGATCGAAGCGGAAGAAGAAGAACGCGAAGACGACGGACAGTTTCCTTGGACCCTCGGACAGGGACCCTTGACTAATCTCGCTGTGTTGCCAGATTCCCAATTCGAGTATCGAAATCGCAAATCCCAAAAGTTTATTGTCCAAAACATCCAGTATATATCTGGACGGACGCTGTTGTTGTTGTCGTTGTTGTTGTCGTTGTTGTTGTCGTTGTTGTTGTCGTTGTCGTTGTGCCATGTAGTTGATGCTGCAGTAGCGAACGCCCAGCATTGGCGTCGTCTATTTCTGCCTGCGGGTGAAAAATAACTGATTTTATTCGAGTCAGATGTCGTCCATATCGTCGACATATGTCGCCGAATGCCGAGTCCTGTCATGAAAATATGTCACACTGCATATACACGGGCTGTCGCCGTAGAACAGGGTTGGGCAGGGGCGTAGCGACGGGGAGAGGGGTATCGGTATATATACCCCCAAAAATCAGACTACCTTAGGAATTTTAATGTGCTTTTTAAGATTTTCGAAGTTTTTCTAGATTTAAAACCCCAATCACTTTATACCCCCTCCCCAATCAAATTCCTGGCTACGCCCCTGGGGTTGGGCAAACTTTTTCTCTGAGGAGCCGCTTGTAGTAATTGTAATATTAGGTGTACACAGTGTTTTATCCAGGGGCGTAGCCAGGAATTTGATTTGGGGGTGGTATAATGTGATTTGGGGGGTATAAATCTTTTAAAAACGTTGAAAATCTTAAAAAGAAATTAAAAACTTTAAGGCAGCCTGATTTTTAAGGGGTATATACATATATACTAGTATATCCTCGTCGCTAAACCCCTGGTTTTATCCAGTCCTGTCAAGGAAAGAGATCTCCCCAAACCCTAACCCTAAAAATCCCCCCCCCAGATTTCAGCACTGACAAATTTTTGCATTTAACTGTGTCTCTTCCCCTCCAGCCAAGTCAATCCCCCACCCCCAAAAAGACTTGGGGCCTGGATAAAACACTGGGCGTAAGTACATTAACAGGGGCGTAAACTACGGGGGACTGCAGGGGACGGTCCCCCAAAAATTAACGAGGGGCTAAAATATAATTTGTCCTCCCAATGTCTTTTGCTTCTGCAGTCTGCACTGCTTCTGGTTTTCTGCAACAAATAAAACCCCTTTACCCGCATGAAAAGCAAGAGTTTCCTACGCGATCACGACATAGGCCACACAATGTCATGCAGATTTCTTGCAAGTTGACATTATTAGGCCTGCTAACATCGATTCCTACGCGTTGGTCGGTTAGCTATGCATGGCTGGACACGCGTTTTATATGTCAAGAGACCCTAACCTTAGCCTATAGCCGCTGGTGTCTTGCCTGATGGACTGAATAAGAAATCAGAGTGACAACGTTGTTAATATTATTATTACAGAAGTTTTTTCTATTCCTAAACTACAGACTGGATACGGTCTCAGGCGTTATATTATCATTGGGCTGCAAACACACAGCGGTCACAGCCCTTCGGCCCCGGGGGCTAAATTATTCGCTCTTCAAGTATCTCGCCCACTGGGCTCCGAGCATCGACGGGTAGAAGGACTATACTTGAGAGCAGAAGATAGTTAGAGACAGCCGCTGCCTGACAGACGTTAAGTGCAGTAACTGGACAATACGTCGCTAGAAATCTGAGAACATATCTAAGAAAGAGTTGCTTTGAGAAGCGGGCGATTGAAATATAACAATTGAAAATAATATTATTGCGTTTTACAAACGACGTGGCCAGAACTTTCGGCGATGTCAGCGTCTTAACCTATCGTCCGATTTTTTTCAAAACAAAAAACTTTCAACAGTTTCTCAGGACAACAGTGACGAGAAATACTAGGAGTCTGCTGTGGTTCTGTCAATACGGTTAGTACTTGGTTGGGTGACCATCCTGGCACAGGGCCTGTTTTATCGTGCAGCGATACACAAAATGGGCAGTGGCAAAATGAAAATGTGCAGTGGTAAGATGCAATTTTCTTAGCTTTGTGCATTGTGATGAATTTTCCGGACGACCTTTCTGATTGTTTTTTTTGCGCGGATGTCCGCAAATTTTCTGAGTTTAAGTGCAGTGATAAATTTTTCTTAAAACAGTCCCTACATCCTGGGATCTATTCGCGGGCGTCACCGGCCAACCAAGCCGTTCATCGCTTGGGCGTCGATAAATTGGTAGCGGCGTTTTAAGCTGCGAAGGTAAAACGCGGGTCTAGACAAAGCAATGGCAAACTGCTCTAGATTAATGGCGTAAGTCACCTGCGTCGTTGCTTGCCTGGAACACGGAGATCAGCGATGGACCCTAAGCTCGTTCGAATATGGGACTACCTTTGCCCTACCTTTATAGGCCTACCTCGATGTTAACTGGAGTTGGCGCATTTTGGATTTGCTCCTTTGGAGTCCGTGCATTGGGCTGTACAGTGGCGTAGCAAGGTTTTTTCTTGGAGGGGGGGCGCTGTATGTTGCGGTATTTGCATATTTCGCTCTTTCGCAACCTTATACTACTACTACTACTACTACTACTACTACTACTACTACTACTACTACTACTACTACTACTACTACTACTACTACTTATTATTATTATTATTATTATTATTATTATTACTACTACTACTACTACTACTACTACTACTACTACTAATAATAATAATAATAATAATAATGATTATGATGATAATAATGATAATGATAATAATAATAATAATAATAATAATAATAATAATAATAATAATAATAACTAGTATTATTAAGTACACTGTAAGTAAGTAAAGTCTCGCGAATTTGTATAGCGCTTTAGAGAGTAGCACAGTACTAGCTACTTACAGTATCCTATATTCTTATGCGCTTAATCTTTCTTGGAATAGCCGAAGGCAAGACGGATTGTCGGCCAGGAAAAGGTCAGCAAATATTAAACCATTAGAGTTAGGCCTATTTGAGTGCGTGCGCTGTTCGAGACTTGTAGTGCAACTTTTATGCCCTGTCGATTTTTAAGATTGCATTTTGAATATTTTGAAAGTAAAACAACTCGATGTCAGAGGACCCCTCTGCAGTGGCGGTTTCACCATGTTGATGACTAGGGATGCATCCCCCCACCGGGGTTCCGGGTGACCTTTTTTTCCTTGTCAACCTATTTTCCGGTGAGTTTTTTAAACAAAATTTAGTGAAAAAATACAGCGAATGACCTTGTTTTTTTGCAAGGTTTATTAACATCTAGTGGGCAAAACACTAACAATGACCTGTTTCTCTCTTTTCTTTTGTTTGTCTTCTTCACTTTGCATCCCATCACCAACTTCCTATAAATTTTTATCATCCCCCACCAAGAATTCCTGGAACCGCCACTGCCCCGCTGACCACCGGGGCCCCTACCGCCACAGTCCCAGTATGCTCCGCACTTTGCGCCAGCGATTTTTCAAAAGCAGAAAAACAATATACAAGTTAAACCCTCCCCGTCATCTTGTCGTCTTTCGAATGTCAAAATTAGCTTTTCGTTTGAAACTATTCATAATAATTATTATAGCTGAAACAATATAAAGAAACTTTTTCAAATTGTTTTTTTAAATAAGCGTATAATAATTATTATAAGTGTAAAATACGTTTAATTTTGAGGTAACATAGCATTGCGGTATTAATAAAAAATATTCAGTATTTATATTATGTGACGTCACATTTCCAGAACCACCACCCCCACCGTCGTCACACATCGTCACCAATGTTTGAACCCCCTCTGAGTGCGTTACGTCATTTGTGGATGGCCCCTCACCAGGGCTCCAGTGATTTCGGTTTTTTGTTCATGCAACAGAACTTGAAGTTACTTGACAAACCTCCAATATTTATGACATGTACGAAAACAAAGGGCAACCAATGCCATCGGGAATTCGATAAATGGCCGTGGAATGTGGACTCTTAGGCCAACTTTGCGATATCGGGATATCGTCTTTAGTATAGACAAGCAGAAACGATATCCGAATATCCAACCCTCCCTGGTGTCGTAAAAATCTCAGCAAGTTGCATTGCGCGAGAGTTGAGTTTCGCACAAATCGTGGTACAGTAAAACTTCGTTATAACGTACTTGGCGGGTCTGTAGAAACGAGCACGTTTTATTATATCCGAGGTGCGTTTTATCCAATGCCATCCAATACGGTATCGCATCACACGGGACCGTATACATTTCGGTACGTTTATAACCGAATACGCGTTATAAGCGTGTCCGTTATAACGAAGCTTCACTGTAGGTAAATTTTCTCATGAAATCAGAGATGCCATGGGTGTATTCCAAGGTCAATCTTCCATATTTATTTTCTATCTTTTTTTTCTGCAGAAAAACGAATGGATGTCGACATTTTTGTCTGGCAGCAGTCGATTTTTAAACCGTCGCGGAAGCTTGTTTATGATTGAGCGCCGGCTGATAAGCAGAAGGTGTTGAATGCTCGACTGTAGAGCACTTAGAGTCGCTAGGGGCGATGCGATGGGCACGTAGAATAGAATCAAACTAAGAGATAGGCCTATATACTTTAGTGGACAGCCTGTGAACTCCGCACGTATAGTTTTTTTTTTCTTGAAAATATTTCGAAGACTACCGAAGTGGTATGACAGTTGAGGAATTACACTGTAGATGTGTAAAATCTCTGCCTTTGCTTGTCTGTTGGTCGGTCTGTCTGTCTCTCTCTTTTTCCTCTCTCTCTCTCTCTCTCTCTCTCTCTCTCTCTCTCTCTTTCTCTCTCTCTCTTTCTCTCTCTCTCATTATCTGTCTGTGCGTGTGTCTATCTGTGTCTCTGTCTGTGTCTCTCTCTCAATCACTCTCTCCCTCTTTGCCTCTCTGTCTCTGCCTCTTTCTGTCTGTATGTCTGTCTGTCTGTTTCTCTCTCTCTCTCTCTCTCTCTCTCTCTCTCTCTGTCTCTGTCTGTCTGTTTGTCTCTCTCTGTCTCTGTCTCTGACTCTTGTCTCTGTCTGTCTGTCTGTCTGTCTGTCTGTCTGTCTCTCTCTCTCTCTCTCTCTCTCTCTCTCTCTCTCTCTCTCTCTCGTGACCTTAACATCTAACGTATTGCCAATTGTTGTCTTTGTTGAACCGTTCAATGTGTTTGAGTGTCGTGCATAGCGAAGGGCCAAATCTCGTCGCAATGCACGTTCGTAAAATTCATTGTTCAAGGACTTAAAAATAGCGCAACATAACTGACAATATTATAGGTCGAGGTCAAATCTAACCAGGGCCGCCGATAGAAAGTCGGTGTCCCGGTACTAAGAAAGTTCGTTATCTCTTATACAAAACTCCAGCATTGGCGTATATATTGGATGAAAATTGGGGGTATAAATCCTATATCTTCTTCTTTCCCGATAGTATCATTTCAAAAATTGGGGGCTCGAGCCTAGAGGCTGAATAGAAGTTTTCGCCTATGGCTACAAGACGGTTTTCCTGCACACCCAAAGTATGAAGCATACAGTACTGGCCAAATTATTATGGATTTTGCCCTTTTCATCACTAATTTGATGCTAATAGCTGCTAGTCTGTTTATTTCTCCTGGTGGTGATTATCCTTCTTGAATGGCAC
>CM030869.1:8863524-8868524 GCA_018105865.1 Metaphire vulgaris
AGCGCCTTTCTAAATCTTCCACACAAACGAAAATAGGTGCACGGTGCTCTATTTTTTTCTATGACACGGTATGCGGGCAGGGGCGGAGGGGGGGAGATGTCACACTTGCGATGACATGACCCGTGACCGAAGCCGAGACAAGACGTGATTGTCTGCTGCCGTTCGACGATTGTATCAACCGATATGTCGTCTTTGCAGACGATGGCGTGATTTTCATACTTACTTTTGGCCTCAGCCGACACAGACGACATTAAACAGGCAACGACGCCGAGCATAGTAATTCTATAACTACAGTAGAACTTCGTTATAACTCTATAACTACAGTAGAACTTCGTTATAACTCTATAACTACAGTAGAACTTCGTTATAACGGACCCGGTTATTTATAACGTATACTTGGTTATAAAGTAGCGCAGTGTACGGTTTGGTGTGATGCGCTGCCGAATTGGATGACATTGGATATAAGTTAACGTACCTTTGATATTGTAACGTTAACCCCTTAACTGGGCAACTATTTGCAACTCAATGTAAAATGGACGAGCGTTACTCGGGGCGCCCAGTTAAGGGGTTAAAGGAAATAGGTTTTGAACCTAAGAGACAACACTTGAATGCAGTGGCGTAGCCAGGATTTCCGGAAGTGGGGAGAGGGGGGTTGGTTTTGACCGTGACACAGGGCAGTCCCTACTGAACCACTTTAAATCTTGTTATATTATATTATTATCATAACCAACTTTCGAAAAATCCTAACAAGCAGAAAAAAGGTCGTCACATATACCACTTAAAATTTGGTCGACAGCGCCAAGGGGGGTTTTGTCCGCCAAAACCGCGTCCGAAAAAAATGTATGGAAACACATTTTAACAAAATTTCGTCGGCAGCCAAGGGGGTTTTAACCCCCCCCCCATTGGCTACGCCACTGCTTGAATGTCTGTGTGGTGTTCTTACTATGGGCGTATAAAACTGATTGGACGTAAAGATGCCCGCCCTCCAACCAGGGTTATTTCTAGGATTATCAATTTGGGGGATGTGTCGGTCTCAAAGGAGGGGGTGTTGGAGTGTGTTATGGGCGCATCTCGGGCTCGGATTGGAGACAATTTGGGGAGGGGGTGTCGGTCTCAAATTGGAGGTATTGAGCGGTGTTAAGGGGTGTAAAAATATCTCTGGATCCAACATGTCTTCGTCTAGAAAAATTCCTATATCTAGCCGCTAGAAAAAAAAGTGGGGCACAGGCGAGAAATGTGGTCGGTCGCGGGTTGACCGAGGCTAGAGAACGGGTCGTCGACAGAGGGACAATTGCGGGGCGACACTAGTAGTCAACCCTTCTTTAACCCCCTCGACGCGCCGAAGAAGATGTCGTCAGAGTATATAGAAAGGAAGATCTTGGGTGTAAAAGCATGTCTTGTACTCGACTAAGGGCGGACGAAGAGTTCGACTGGGAGGGACACGAATTATTCAGAATAGCCTATACGCACTACTTTCCCACGATTTGCTCTCTTCGTCGTTTGTGTATTCTGAAAATACCCCGGCGAAAATGATATGTTCACGAGCACTCTCCAATCTGTCTCTGTCTGCCTCTCTGTCCCTATCTCTTGTCTCCTTGTCTCTGTCTATCCGTCTCTATGCCTCCGTCTCTGTCTGTCTTTGTCTGTATGTCTGTCTCTCCCCTATGTCTCTGTGTATCTCTGCGTCTGTCTCTGTCTCTCTGTATCTGTATGACTGTCTGACTGTCTGACTGTCTGTCTGTCTGTCTGTCTGTCTGTCTGTCTGTCTCTCTCTCTCTCTCTCTCTCTCTCTCTCTCTCTCTCTCAGTCTTCAGTCTCTCTCTCTCTGGGGCTCCGTTGGCTCCTCTGGCTTTGTGCCACTCAGTTTCTCTCGGCGTCTCTCTGTCAGTTCCTGTCCCTGTATGTCTCTCTCTCTCTTTAATTGCATAATTATGTTCGATGCCTACAGTGTTGTCAGAAGATTAAAATTTTAAACATTTGCAAATTTCGTCTACGGACCAACCAATATTAAAACCAAAGATTCGTTTCGCGTGTTCCAAACACTATAGCAAGACCGAACTGAAAATGACGATTGAAACGTTCAAAGTGGACAGAATTAAATGACTTTTCAGGGTCAACAAGCAACGCCAATACGAATTCTGCATTCGCCAGCCTGATACCGTTCATAAGTTTCAAATTTGCCGACTTCTTAAGAACAAATTGCTCCTAAATGTCATTTCATCTTGTGAAAGTTCACTTCATAGCGTGAACCAACCGAGCCAGACGTCAATGTTATGTTGATTCCGACTGAGGGAATGTCAACGACACTTAAAAGATAATAAATAAATAAATAAATAAATAAATAAATAAATAAATAAATAAATAAATAAATAAATAAATAAATAAATAAATAAATAAATAAATAAATAAATAAATAAATAAATATAATAGATAGACAGATAGATAGATAGATAGATGTTACCTACACTTAAATAACCGAATAACACGCGATGCGCTGACTGACCCCTGACCTCTGACTGTCCTGGATGTAATCTCATCCCTGCATATCTCACTCATGACTCAATCGATAACAAGAAGCAACTCTCCACATACTTCGACCAAACGACAGTCTTGCTTTGAAGTCCTGATACTTCCATCTTGTCTAAATTCCTGCCGGTAAACTGAAGGCAAGACGTTGGACCCTCATGTCAACCACGTGCCATGTCGGTTTTTGCGCGGATTTCAAGACCGGTCCCGGTTCAAATAGGGGGCCGGGGCCCCCGTACCCCCCGTGTGACGTGTACAAGTGGCGGCTCCAGGATTTGGCAAGTGGGTGGCGCTGGCTGGGGAGGCAACTTCTAAGCATAGGGGCCCAAACATTTGTTTATAGGTATGTAGTAGTAAGTATAGAGTTCCAACTGGGAAGCCGCTGGGGGACTGGGCGCCACTGGGGGACCAGGCATTCAATATGGGAGCACGGGCCCCCATGTGGAACCGCCAGTGCTCCCCCTCCAAGAGGCTTGTCAACAGAAGTTGGCAAGGTCCTCTAAAGTACGAGTAGATAAGATAGGAGAGTCGATATACGACGTTTTTACACCAAGAACTGCGGAATAACTGAGATGCAGTGTGTAGGTTAGATAGCAATGTTCATAAAATATCATTTTTGGTGCTGTCCTGGAGACATCTGTCGGTGAAATCTCATCTATAAAATATAATCTCGATTAAAAATTTATTTGGCACTCGAGGTACGATAACAGTCGATATTTTTCCTCTTCGACTATAAATCATTGCACCTCCAGCTCCAACTGAGAGAGAGCCAATTCTGATGAACGCTAAGCCAATTATTATTATTATTATTATTATTATTATTATTATTATTATTATTATTATTATTATTATTATTATTATTATTATTATTATTATTATTATTATTAAAGTTAAGAATACTGTGGTAACTAATCCATAAAGACTACGTGAACACATTACAATGATGTCTCTGGCTTAGCGATTCTCCATCCAGTTCAGTGGTTCTTACCCTTTTTATGATCACACACCCCTGATACAAGCATAAGAGAACGAAGTACCCCCCCACTACCAGAATACCTTTTCCCAGGACAAAGTTTGCAATATTTTGAAAAATTATGAACTGTGAAAACATCTGTCACAGATTGTGCACATGTCTCAGAAAGTGCGATTTTTTTCTTTAGAATTTCTAATTTAGTACAAACGTTTCTACAGTATTTGTAGGCCTACAGTGCACAGAGTAAATTGTAGTAAGTTTTAAACAGATTTTATTTCCGGATAATTCTGCGTACCCCCCCCCCCCAACGTCCTTTAAGTAGTTTACCATTGGTTAAGAACCACTGATCTTGTGTTTAAAATATTGTGCTTGAAGCTGCATTGTTGACTGCCATTCATGTGCTGAAAACTTAGACCCCAACACAAGATAATTATGATCAGAAGCAACGCACTGGATAAAAACGGTAGTCATTTAGAGTAGGATCCAATAAAGCCTGTAGCCTACCACCTTGGTTCACTTATAAAAGCAGAAAGTCAAGACACTGAGAAGACTAACTTTGAGGAGATTTTTTCATTAGAGCTCATTTGCAAATCATAGACATTCGACGAATTCGTGATCTTGTGCCCAAATTCTGCTCTTGTTTCTCTTGCTAACGCCCTAGTCGGTCTTACTCTTTCCCTCTTTCACTCTTTCCCTCTGACTGATCTCTGGAATGTCCTGGTCTTTTGCGGATGGACTTGAAGTACCGTCGATTGATACCCTTAGGTATTAGAACTGGTGCTATAGAAGTGTATAATTATTGTCATAGACCAGTTCGCGTCAGTAAAAGCAAGAAAAAAAGCGCATTTGTAGTTTCAACGTCGTGTCAATAAAATGCCATGATTTCTTAGTTATAAGTTAGACCGGCTGTCTTGCTAAATTTATTTTCTGACCCCCTCCCCCGTGCTGCATTGGTCTCCATATACCCTGGGTACGCCTCTGAATCTCTGATCGTCTTTCTGTTTTGTAGCCTGACGATGGCTGCATAGGATTTGCCAAACTTCCAGACCAGGTCCATCGAAAAGCCATAAAAAGAGGCTTCGACTTAACACTGATGGTCGTCGGTAAGTGCTCAAGTATTTTCAATTTACTCAAATCTACATTATCATCATCATCATCATCGTCATCATCATCATCATCATCATCATCATCATCATCGTCATCGTCATCGTCATCGTCATCATCATCATCATCATCATCATCCTCTTCTTCTTCTTCTTCTTCTTCTTCTTCTTCTTCTTCTTCTTCTTCTTCTTCTTCGGAAATTTTGGCATACTACGTCAACTAACAGCAGCCCCCTAGCTGACTTCCCCTCGGCTTTGTCAGTTTCCCCCGCTGAAGGTACCCCCACACTGTATTTGAAGACCTACTGTAGTTTTGCTTGTCACTATTTTTCTAAGTTAAGTCACTTAAGTGCGACACGGGTAAGTAAGTAAATAAATAAAATCTCGTAAATTTATAT
>CM030869.1:8871024-8893524 GCA_018105865.1 Metaphire vulgaris
CGTAAGCAAAGTATTTTCCTTGGAACATCGGTCGTATAACGACGTTCATCTGTAGCCCTACGCCATCTGCATTATTTGTCTTAACTGCCTAGATAGTTTTGGCGAAGCCAGATACGCCAAAACACCTAAACAATAATTTCTTAGTCTGCTGTTCTCAAGGCATTAGAGTTACATTTACGATTTGATCGGACATTACATTTCGTATCTTGTTTGCATCTACATAATATGAAGGCTGATTATTAGGGTTTAGGCTTGCAATAGGATTATCCAGAACAATCTCTATGGTCACTGATCTATGCCCACCAGCAAGAAATCTGCTTCTGCCATTGGCGTCTATTAATAGACAACAATGGTTTCTATGGTTTCTGCCCACCAGTGGGCGGAGCAACCGGACCTTGTTGGTAAACACTGGATACCCCTATTCACTAAAAATTTCGCGCAAGCGTTAAAGTTAGAACCCAATTCTCGGGCGTATGTTCAATCAGCAGTTACTGTACGTCAAATCGTGCAATGCTTTGTTGTTATTTACAACGCAGTCTTCGACAAATCGACGTCGACTGCATGAAGAGACTACAGCAGCGCGTAAACATCGTACCGATCATCGCCAAAGCGGATGTACTTACTCCAAAAGAACTGGCAAATTTCAAGTCAAAGGTGCCTTTCATCCATCACGCGAATATGTAACTGAGAGTATGCAACCTACGTGAAATTGTAACTGTTGTAACTTCGTTGTAACGTACTTGTTGGCGGGGCTGTAAAATTAGTACGTGATACCAGAGGTACGTTGGATCCAATACGGTAGCGCATCACACGGGACCGTACATTGTGGTACGCTATAACCGAGGATTCGTTATGACCGAGTCCGTTATAACGAAGTTCTACTGTACATTTTTTGACAATTTACCACTGATAAATTAATTAATTAATATATAATTGGCTTCTGATTTTATGTTGCCCTCTGTTGCACAGACATATCTGAAATGAAGCCTCTCAGAGATGATGAACGTGCTTTATATTATGGACCCTTGTCGCATATCTTTAAAATTATAAATGCTATTTTTATGCTGTCTTTTTGCGTCTAATTCTATTATGTCTATGCTATAAAATCTAAATTTTCTTTATCTGCGTTGTCGAATTTCGGCAAGCAGCTGATGGAAGAGATTTTTCAATGTAAAATCCAAATCTATGAACTGCCACCGACGGATAACGATGAAGACGAAGACTTCAAGAGAAAAGATAAAGAAATCAAGGTGAACCGTCTAGAAAAAAATAAAGTTTATAGTAGACGCACACAGATAAAGTCTTTTAAGTAAGTAAGTAAAATCTTGTTAACTTCTATAGCGCTTTCAAAAGAAGCACCAAAGTAGCTCCTTATTCTTATAGGCGCTTAATCTCAAAATGAAGTAGCTATAGCCAAAGTTGGGGTCATTCATGCCGGGTCATTTAATCAAAAGGGCGAGTGGGTTTTTAAAGGTTTTATTTTGTGTGTACATTAATCACGTGTGTCAGAAAGCTAAACTAGCATCTTAAGAACTCTTTAACGAACAAATCATGACATTTTATTGAAACAAGATTAAAGCTACAGATGCACTTTTCTTGCTTTACTGATGCCAACTGGTCTGTGATGTGCCCCTCAAAGTCAGTTTTCTCAGTTTCTTCTCTTTCTACGCTGAGTAGAGAGCAAAGTCACGGAGTTCTTTAGGCGCCCCCTTCAAGTGGCGCCCCAGGGGGTACCTGCCCCACCTGTCCTACTCTAGTTGCGCCACTGACATTAATCAAGAAGTTCAGATTATATTTCACTTAATGTAAAAAAAATCATCGGATATCCTAGAAATTCGATGGATATTTCTGGATATGAGCAGATATTCAAGATTTAAACGGTTTGAGTTGTACGCTGGAATAGGACGGTTTTCATTTTATTAAACTGTCAAAAATGTTTAAGGGAAAGGTTATTATACTTGCAATTTCCAAATGAAAACGCCGATAACGTTAAGTACGCTGTAAAGTAAAGACTCGGTCTAGATCAGGGGTGGTAGCCAACCGGCGGTCCACGGGGCTGGTTGGCGGCCCTCGGGGAAACTTTCACAATAAATTTTATCGGTCCAATTTAAGCACAATTTGACGATTTTCAGATATTTTTATTATTAGAGTCCGTGGAAAGAGTTGTGTTTTAGGTTTGGAAATCGCCTTCTGAATTATTGTTATACGCATTGTGGCTGTTTTTTCTGTCCTGCAGAGGGCCTATCCGTTTGCAGTCATCGGAGGAAATTCGACGATAGAGGTCGATGGAAAACGGGTTCAAGGTCGCGTCTATCCATGGGGCATTGTCGAAGGTCAGCCAGTGTTTTATTCAGACTCCAGGGGCCTTTGGGGGAGACATTGAGGCTTTCGGATGGGGGATAGACTTGGTTGGAGGGGGAAAGACACAGTTCAATGCAAAATTTGTGTAAGTGCTGGGATTTGGGGGGGATTTTGAGGTTGGGGGAATCTCCCCTCCTAACAGGCCTGTATAAAGCACTGAGGTCAGCCCCTCTGAAATCTGCCCATCTCTCTGTGTATCTCTGTCTCTGTCTCTGTCTCTCTCTCTCTGTCTCTCTCTCTGTCCTGTGTATCTCTGTGTGTTCGCAATGTTCTGTGTCTCTGTGTCTACGTATCTTTGTCTCGTGTTCTGTGTCTGTATATCGTTGTCTTTGCTTGTTGTTTGTCTCTGTCTCTGTTTCTTCGTGTCTCTTTGTCTCCGTGTCTCTGTCTTTCCATCTTTGCCTCTCTAGCTCTCTGTCTTGTTTGTCTCTATTTCTCTGTCTATCTCTGTCTGTCTGTCTCTGTCCCTATCTGTCTGTCTCTCTATGTCTGTCTCTTTTTTAGCCTCCTATTCACCATTCATTGACGTTAGGGTCAGGACGTCTGCTGTCCGCAATCATTCCGTCGCCTCGCTTGCTTCATTTCGCGTCAAAAGCTTGATTTCTTATGCCACAAACCCTTCATTTCGTCCATTAATCAGCTTTTTCAATCCATTCCGGGCCACGAAATACCTAACTAAGTGCACACAATTGCCTCTTCATACACTGGCCTGGTTAGTTTGACGCGAGTTTAATAGAAATCGGTCCCCTATTTTTGATATCTATGTGGGGTGGGGTAGAGGTGGAGGGCAATGGTGCATTTTGGCGACATAGGTCAATCTTGAAATCGAGGTCATGAGGGACTGGGGTGGAGGAAATAGGGGTAACAAGAACAGGGTTGAGTAAGTGTATCTCGACTTCAAAAGACGTCATTAACATTTAAACAATTTGTGAATAAAAAAACTTAAACTACTAAATTATGAAACATCTTGTTTTCAGCCGAAAATCCAGAATATTCTGACGTTACATTGTTACGTCAGTTTCTCGTGAGGTAAAAACTTTACGGTGTTATTTATTATCACTAGATCTTAACGTTATATGACCTAATGATTCGTCGCGGTGAAATCTGTCGGAGCATAGACGATTATTTTGGGCTTCGATTAGTTTGAAAGGTTTCCAAAAACCTGTTAATCTGTGATCACTGAAGAAAAAGATTTGTTGGAGGAAAAGGGTCCAAGAAAGCAAAATCTTTTTAGTGCAAGGGTTGTGGACAAATGGAACAGTTTGGACGAGGTGGGAGTGACAGTTGAAACAGTAAACGAATTCAAAGGCTATCTCGGGAAACAAATTATTGAATGCAGATGGTTACATCAGTGGTTTTCACACAGGCTTACTTAGCCTCCTAAACCACTTAAAATCACATTATTATTATTATTATTATTATTATTATTATTATTATTATTATTATTATTATTATTATTATTATAAACCTTTGACGGGTGATTGAGGAGATTCAAAATGAAAATGTTAAGTATTTCTGTTTCAAAGTACTCATCTGCATGACCTCAAAGAGGTCACGAAAGAAGTACATTACGAAAATTTCCGCGCTGCAATGTTCGATCGCAAGGCGAAAAGTTTGCCTCCGATCAAGTAAGTATTTATCTGCATCGTCGTCGTCATCATCATCATCATCATCATCATCATCATCATCATCATCATCATCATCATCATCATCACTATCAGTAGCAGCCTAGTCTCAGTGTTTAATCTAGACTCCTGGACTGCGGGGGGAAACTGACAAAGCCGGGGGAATTCTGCTAGGGGCCGCTGTTAGTCCATGTAGTATTCCAAAATTTCCGGGGGGGAATTTGAAATTTACTGGGGAAAAAAGGCAATTTTCCCCCGGAAACGGCCTAGATTAAACACTGCCTAGTCTTCGTCGTCATCATATTCATCATCATTATCGGTTGTCGTTGTTGTTATCCTCCTCTTTCTCCTCCTTCTCCTCCTCCTCCTCCTCCTCATCATCATCATCATCTCTGTTTTCCTCATATTTAGTCTTTTCTGTTATTTTTGCGTGTTTGTGCGTAAATCCCATAATGTAACATCAATCAATGACTGTTCATAGATTAATAATTTTTTGAAGAGACAGCTGGTTGATGTAGAAAATTTTGCCTTTCATCCTTCCCACCCCGCTGAGGGTCGAAAATTTTCGGGTGAAAGTTGTCTGGTCCCAATATTTGCCTTTTTAATACTCGGCCACTGATTAGGCAGAACAGGTATGACGTTTTCCTGCCCAAACGCCATCTAAACCTTTTAATAATATATTGTCTGTTTTTGAAACAGCACCCAACCGGACGCAAGCAAGTTGCTGCGGGAGAAAGAGGAAGAGGTGAGAATGATACACATATACATGTATATATACATACACACCCACGCGCTGGTACATACAAGTAATGACTTTATATATAAATATACTAGAGCAAATATCTTTATAATGATAGTAATACTACTAACTTATTATTGTTATTATAAACCTAATAAGAATTATATCTCGATGTAATATTTTAATATTTTATTTCCTATTTCATTTTCTATATTTTAAAACATTAATATTTCAATTACTGCAATAATAATAATGATATTTAGTAGTTTGAAGTAGACGCTATAGGTGTAAAGTGAGAACTATGATAACTGAAAGGCACCGTATCTTTAACCCTTTAACTGGGGATCCCGGATATATCCGTCCATTTTACATTGAGTTACAGTTAAATACCCAGTTAAGGGGTTAAAATTTCAAAATGCTGAATTTTAAATGGTTTTACGAATCCTATAATCTCTCCTGTATTGAAAACCACTGTCGCTCATGCGTCCATCTATTCCAAATTCCGTTATTCCGCTACAGCAGTTGTATTTGATTCGACACAAAACAATACACAACTCGTAAACATGCAGCGCCAAAACCGCACACATATGAAATGTCAGTTATTTTTTCCTACTATGTATAAATCAAACTAAATGCCTTTATCTGATTTACCATCGAGCTTAAGTTGCACTTTGAAGGCATTCACACTACAGTAGCAGCCCATGCTGTATCATCATCATCTAATTCGCTCCAGCTGTCTAGGACTCTAGCACTAGAGTACCTTGTACCTCCCAACCTGTTTCTTAAGCAAGTTTTTGTCACGTCCTCGGGTAAGAATATATGAAGCATAGAACGACTCGGCTTCCGTCTGACATTTTAGAATTGACGAGGGGGGAGGGGGGAATCAAGGAACGACCATCGGTTGATACCAAGTGCATTACTAAAGTGGCGCTATAGAAGTTCAATGATGACTGCTGCTGCTGCTGATGATGATGTATTGATGATGGCAAAGATGATGTGATGATGATTGATTGATTGATTGAAGATAATTTATTTCAAACTCAAACTCAAAGTACATATACATATGCAGAACTAGTACAACTAAATAAGTAACATAATATGACCCTAATTTACAATGTAACAATGTAACACATAGTATGAGAGTTCATTGATAACATAGTAAATGAGTTCATCAGATCAATATAATATTAAATATTAGCTAAAAATATATGAATAACAGCACAATAAACAATTGATGACCAGGGACGTAGCCAGGAATTTGATTGGGGGTATAATGTGATTTTTTTGTGGGGGGGGGGGGAGTATAAATATTAAAAACGTTGGAAATCTTGAAAACTCATTATAAACTTTAAGGTTGCCTGTTTTTTTTTTGGGGGGGAGGGGTATATATACCGATATACCCCGTCGCTGCGCCCTTGATGATGACAACGACGACGATTATGATGATGACGTTGAAGAAGAAAAAAAGATGATGATTATGATGACGATGATGCTGCTGCTGATGATGATGACGATGATGATAATAATAGCGATAATAATAATAAGAATAACTACAATTGTAATAACAATGATGATGATGATGATGACGACGACGACGATGATAGTAGCAATAATAATAATAATAATAACGATGATGATGATGATGATGATGATGATGATGATGACGATGATGATAATAATAGCGATAATAATAATAAGAATAATTATAATTGTAATAACAATGATGATGATGATGATGATGATGATGATGACGACGACGACGACGATGATGATAGTAGCAATAATAATAATAATAATAATAATAATAATAATAATAATAATGATGATGATGATGATGATGATGATGATGATGATGATGATGATGATGATGATGATGATGATGATGATGACGATGATGATCTAAAGCGTTAACGTTTCGTCATTCTTCAGATACGGAGGATGCACATGATACTGCAGAAAATGCAATCCCAACTGCATAGCGGATACGCTCGCTAAGAAAACGACAATGATTACGAAAGACCATAAAGATAATCACACGAAACGTCCAAAGTCGATACGCTCCTTGTCAATAGTACAGTAGAACTTCGTTATAACGGCCTCAGTTATGACGTATACTCGGTTATAATATCCTGCAATGTACGGTCCTGTGTTGTGCGCTACCGTATTGGATGGCATTGGATATAACGTACCTCGGAGGAGAAGATGGTGCTAGATTTTACAGACCCGCTAAGTACGTTATAACGAAGTTCTACTGTAGTTGCGTAGAATTTTTATTCATGCTTTTGCGACAACGACGTGTATTTGAAGTTAATACATTCGTGAAACAGAGACAAAAATGGCAGGTTACGTCGCCAGATGCAAAAATTGTGCGTGTGTTTTGGAAATTATAAATCAGGGCCCAAATAAATATGGGGAGACGTTTTTCTTGAGGGAAAAATTATTGGGGGGGGAGGAGTGAGATGGACGGTGAGACGAGAACAATAGCTATGTTTGTCCATGGTGTGAATTTGAAAATATCGGGGAGTGATTTTCAAAATTTCAGGGAATGATTTTGAAAATATCAGGTAGTGATTTTGAAAAATATCAGGGAATTATCCTGAAAATATCAGGGAGTATTTTTTAAAAACATTAGGGGGTGATTTTCAAAATATCCGGGAATAATTTTGAAAATACCAATGTGATTTTGAACAGACCTATATTAGGGAGTGATTTTGAAAATACAAGGGAAAATTTATGAAAAAATCAGGGAGTGATTTCGAAGGAAAAAAGTGGCGACATTTATTCTCGTTGGCGAGAAAAGAGACCCGTGCCGGATGATGGGATTGCTTGGAAAATTCACGGATATACTCCGACATCTTGGATTTGCTTCAATCTTGAAGAACCATACTATTATGACAATGACCTGGCGGTCTGCTAAATGGCTGTAATGCGTACTTAATAACTAGCGAAGTCAGATGTCTCGATGTCTCTTCATACTCGGAGATTTGCTTTGTTGTTCGCCGGTGGCGTAGCCAACGTTCCAGAATTCTGGGGTGGATTGGGGTGAGGGGGGAAGCACGTGACAAATTCTGGTTAAAATGTTTCCCGACAAGGAGTTCTATACACACCCATTCGCATAGTATTCTCTTCGACCATAAAACCTATCGCCCAAAATTTCGCAATGGTTTTGCGCAAATCGCACGACCTGTCCCAGTCAAAATGGGGGCGGGGGGAAGGGGAGGGGCGACCCACTGATGGCTACGCCATTGTTGTTCGCTAAGCACTGTAGTCGTCGGTTCCGCCAACCTGCGCATATATACTGTTACTCGTTCAACCTTATCGTGTTCAATTTACGCCTTATCTACAGTCCACGTTATTAGCGATATCGCTTTAGTGCGCTTCTTGTTTAGAGTAATAGCCAGGGGCGTAGGCAGGGATTTGAGTGGGGGGGGGGTATAAATCTTAAAACACATTAAAATTTTAAGGTAGTCTGGTTTTGGGGGGCATATATACCGATATACTCCCCCCTGTCGCTACGCCCCTGGTAATAGCATTATCGTTTTCATCGATCGACCATTATTGTAGGCCTACTTAAGAAATTTTTGCAGTCGTCTGCAAGAAATCGGACATTTTGCGTACAGAAATAAATAGTTATATCATTGTCATTCAGGAGAAATATAAAATAGTTTCACTATTAAAGCTGAGACATCGACATTGCTTTTCTCCTAGTATATGTACGCGATGACATGTTGATGCGATGTTTGGACCATGCGTGCAATCTTAAAATGCAATCGATAAAACGGGCGTTGACATCGTCAGAAGATACTCGGCGAGGCGAGGGAGTTTTTACAGCGGATTGAATGAGAATTTCATTTTCGGAGGCAGGGGCGTAACCAGGAATTTGATTGGGGGGGGGAGTAATGTGATTTGGGATGTATAAATCTTTAAAAACTTTAAAAACCTTAAAAACCACTTGAAAAACTTTAAGGTAGACTGATTTTTTTTTTTGGGGGGGGGGGGGTATATATACCGATATATCCCCCGTCAGTAGCATATAGCGTGCCAATGGCTACTATGGCTCGAGCCATGGGCGGCACACATGAAGGGGGCGGCAAATCGAGCGGCGATGACTTTTTTGCCTGTGAGGTTGTCGAAGAGTTTTAGCGAAGGGGCGGCAAAATTTAGAAGGGGCGGGAAATTCTGCCACGAGGGCACCTTTTTTTCTTTGTCAGTTATACAGTAATAGGAGCCGGTTGGGGGGGGGCATTTTTTTCCAGGAGCCATGGGCGGCACGAGAAGACCACGCTACGCCACTGCCCCCCGTCGCTACGCCCCTCATCGAAGAGCAGAATTGTTTCCAGTTTATGCATTTGCCAAAACAGAACTTCTGACATTCTGCAGAGATGAGGTTCATTATACGGCTGTGGGAAACCATAAAAGCGCTAGTTTACGGACCGTTTATTAAAGTTAAACAGAAGCTCGAGTAGTCTAAGCAGCGACAAAGTTTAGTGAAAGCTGAGAGATCACCAGCTTCCACTAAGCTTTGTCGTTGTTTACTCGAGTTGCTTCTGTTTTTCCCACGAAGCATTTGCTGAAAGACGAAACGAGCTCTTGATAATTATTAGGTTTTTGGTTCTGCTGTTGCTACTTCGTCTATCGCCTATCTGTCATTATCATGTTCTCTAATCTGTTCTATTCTGTTTTATTCTATAATTTCTATTATTTTCTATTCGTGCGACATGTGCATATTATACAGTATCAAGTGTGCAGAATGGAATATAAGTTTTACAATAGAATAAAATGGAATAGTGGATAGAAATGCCAGAGAATTAAATAGAGCGCTATGATACGGAATAGAACAGCCTAGAACCGAACAGAGCAGAACAGAATATAGCAGAATAAAATATAGTTAAACAATAGAGCAGAATAGAATAGGATAAAGCAGGCATGAACATGGGTTGGGTCCATCCATGGGTTGAGTTGGGTCAGACATTTCCATGCTTATAGAGGGTTGGGTTGGGTCAGAAAATAAGTCACGGTTTAAGATTTACACTATTAGATATTAGTACTAGCTCATTTTCATGTATACCAATATTAAGTTTGCATCATTATTCTTTGTAAAGTCTGTCCGAGTTTTGGACATTCGTGGTTTATAAATAATTTGAATTTTTACTTCTTGTCCAGTCAAGCTTTTTTCTTTTCTTGACTTTTAATTAACAGGATGTTGAGAAAAACTTATTTGATTGATTGCAGAGATATTTCAAGGATTGTGAATTTAGGGGCGTCGACCTCAAATCGAAGGGGGGTTGTCCGGAGCTAATTAGTATGCATTTTGTATGCATACCATTGTCACATTACCAAATTTTGGGGTGTCTACCTCAAATTGGGGGTGTTGGAGGGTGTAAAAAATCCCTGATTGATTGATTGTCATGATTGATTGATAAAAGAAATTGTAATGTAATAACTGCCCAAAAATTGTCTACGTAATTAATGGACGGCCCCAGAAGCAAGCTGTAGCAATTTCGCATTAATTCTGTTATTCTGTTTCCAAATGATCGATTCGTTTCGGTAATTTTGACGATACTTAGTTAATTAATTGTTTGTTCCTATTCTCTTCCTTCCGTCTCTTCAATAGATATCATTATTCTCTGCAATCAATCAAATAAGTTTTTCTCAACATCCTGTTAATTAAAAGTCAAGAAAAGAAAAAAACTTGACTGGACAAGAAGTAAAAATTCAAATTATTTATAAACCACGAATGTCCAATAATGATATCCGTCGTTCATGCGATTGCGAAGGAATAATAAATTAATTCTTTTATTCGGAGCCATTCAACGAATGCATTCACCTGCGATCTCTCCGTCGCTCTGTCGTTCCTTTAGAATTTATATAGCGCCCCTACGCGAGCCTAGAACCCTAGTCGTGTGGGACGGACACACGCACACGCATGAAAAATGATGTATTCCTAAAATATTATTTGAAATTGTAAGCATATCAGGCAAAATGCTGTATTAGCATTCCCGTTATGTATTCGTCTTTTGGTGAGGATTATAACACCGGATCCCACAAGATTATATAGACTGTTCTACGGCTGGTCTACAGCAGAAGTGGCATCCTGCTGGGTGCCGTTTACCCGTTACCCCCCCCCCCCCCCCCAACCGGGCGTCCCGGCGTCGCCATGACGACGACGGTCGTTAATTGGCGCGAATCACGTAAGCGTGACCGGTGGAACGGTCGACTGTGGCGCGGAAGGGGTGAGAGGATGGACGGAGCGGCGAGGAGGGGGAAAAAAAGGGGGCGGGGGCAAGGATCCAGAGAAGACGCGCGGTGCAAAGCGGTTTCGATGACGGACCCGACGAAGCGTGTTCGAATCGGAACACCTGGTACCAATCGATGCGCGGCAGACGACGGTGGAAAAAACAGTTCGCAGACGATCACGGAACGAGACTTTAGACGCACTGCTGTGACGGATGGATGACGACGATGATGATGATGATGATGATGATGATGGAACGATGGAAGGAACGGGCGGGAAAGAGGAGTTATTGTCCACAAAGTAGGGAAGAAACAGTTAAATCTCTGTTTTTAGCAGGAAATCTACCATTTGACCCACTTGGTAGGCAGTGCGATCTCGCATAGGCCTATAGGACAGACGATCGCCTGTCGAGGAAACCGCGCTAAGCTTGTCAGAAAGGTAAGACGACTACTATTGAGGTGTAGCATTCCGTAGCCCAATTGAACCTATACCTGTAAATTTAAGTTTTCAAGTTTCCGCACCGGAAGCGTAGAAATAAAACCCAATGAAACATCCTCTCCTGTTTCGCCGCCTCGATTCTAGTCGGTGTTACCACTGAGAACCATGGGCGTATTTATTTAGAAAGGCTTAAAGGGGTATGCCGAAATTTAAGAAGTTCGAAAAATAACTTTTATTCTATGTTCTGCAATAACATGCAGTTTAAGTCTATTAATAATACCACCTGTAAAGTACTGACCTTAAATTTACTGCGACTGAGTTAAGTTTAATCGTCGGTCTAACAGTCTTTACGTGCAACCGAAGGGAAGGACCAAAGACCAAAAGGGTACGCTATGGATCAGAAGCATACCCCTAAATACGCCACTGCTGAGAACTTTGTTCAAATTTGCAACTGAAATCACTAGCGTTCGTCTAATCCTAAACTTCTATGGCGCCAAATCATAATGCACGGAAACATCAGCCGATGGCACATCAAGTCAAAGTGATCCGGGATCTTGGTCAAATCCAGAATTTTTTTCTGATCGGAAAACCGCCGGTTGGCAATTAAACTAATAGTCTCCAATGTCATTGGCGTAGCCACGGGGGACCGGGCGTCCCCAATCGGGCCGGAACCTGTCTTTGAATTTTCGCAAAACCTGTGAAAAATTGGTGGTGAGGTAGGGTAATTTGAGACCGACACACACCCACCAACCCCCCGAACACCCCTGCAATTTCAGCTATGGGATGACCTTTTTTGCTTGTCAGAAGGTTTTTTGGGACGGGACCCCCATAAATTACCGACACCCCCCAAATTGATAGAAACAAACCCCGCTATTTACCCACCAGTCCCCAATCCATGCTTCGGTTCTTCCAGATTAGAAATGTGGGACCGGTAAACCCTTTCCATTCCACTTGGAAGGCCCCGCACAGAATAGTCCACCGGGTTCAAATCTGCTGAGTTTGGTGGCCACCGTTCTGGTGGCAATGAAACCAGGTGTCTCCCTGCGCAGTAATCCAACGGTGTCACGAGCATGTCACACATTACGTCAAAAATAACTAATGGGCAGGTATATTATTATACATAAGGGCGAGCTTAAAATCCCACTATTTCGAATTCAGTCCCACATAAACCATCAAAATTTCATTTAAAAAATCTGCCAAGAAGATTTCTTAATGTTATAGTGAACATAGAGTTGGTCCCTTCTAGTCCGTGCACACAGAGTACGGCAAGACAGTTTTGCCAGCGCAGTATGTAAGACAACTAAACGAGGCCCTGTACTAACTAAGTCGGGCCAATAGTTGGGCCCCGAAGTAGGCGGACCCAATAGGCACCCACAGAAAGTAAATACATATTCATAAATTTGGGGACGAAATTTTTAAAGTCTTTCAGGCAGGGTGCGATTTGTGACCTGGAGCAGTGGGGGGAATAAGTCGAGCTTGGGGGAATGTAGTTTTTGTGAAAGTGTAGCAGTGGGGGGATGTAGTGGTTGGAGGATGCAGCAGTAGGGGGATGCAGTTGGGCAGTGGGGGGGGGGGTGAACTCCCCTTCCCTCCTACAAATCGCGCCCTGCTTTCAGGTAGACTCTAACCGTGGTTCTAAGCTATCATTTCAGTTGCATCTTCTAATACTATCGTCTGTCTCTCTCACTGGTATATTCCAAAGTAAATCGATAATTTGATGATATCGATCTGAATACATGAACCTATTGTAATCGCTCGCAAGCAATTTATCTGCGCCACAAAAGCATTGGATTGGCGCGTACCTTTGCGCATGGCAAACATCAAAGGAAGTAATTAAAATTGGAGCAATAGATCATTCCTATGAACATCGCGTAGTCATACGAAGTTTCATTAGAATAATATTATTATTAAAAATTATAGTTATTCTGTATTCTGTGGTTATATTAACCCTAGACTTTGGAACTCCCTCCCCGAGGAAATAACTAGCGAAACCACTCCCGATAAATTTGCAATGAAACTGAAGACGCATCAGTTTAGCATTTCGTATCAGAGGCTTCTGTAAAGCGCTCTTGACTGGCCTTCGCCAGGCACAGAGCGCTATACAAATTGACATTTATAATAATAATAATAATAATAATAATAATAATAATAATAATAATAATAATAATAATAATAATAATAATTAACAATTATCATTGAGATCGCGAAAGGCGCTAAAAGAACATCTAAATAATTTATTACCTAAATAGTTGAAATTAATACGCCCGTTGTAAAAATTGAATAGTTCTTCTACTGTATGGTGGTTCATATGGACATATTTCATTGATAAATGTCGAATAAGGAGCAATGAATTAATATAAATATAAATAGAAAACATTATAAATAGATTTTTTTCATGGGAGTGGTGGTTCATCTAGAGGGGGAGGAATGGAGGGCGGAACAAGAGGGCACTTATTTTCCGACCTATAACCTTTCGACCTATGACGTCACAGTAGTAAGTAAATGCTAATAATGGCTGTCTTCTTGCTACTAGGCCTAATTAATCATTTTATTTAAGAATTTTGATAACGTTTATTGATTAGTAAGTCAGAAAAACGATGGGTTTGGCATTAGGGGGTACCACTGACCACACCCCCGGTGTCAAAATGCCAAATGCGCCACTGAATGCATAGACGCTAACTTCTATTAGGCCTCTTGGGTCGAGCCCCCATTTTTTAAGAGGTTACACTAGGGAAGGCATAAAGGCTGGGCTTTCACATTTTCATCTAAGTTTACGCCAATGTTTGCATGGGACATGATGGGAGTCTACAGGAATGGATGGAGGAAACTGCCTCCTAGAAATGAGATAGGAGGCCTATTAGGGTTGGAGTGGGCCGAATTCGCTATGCGGTCCTTTAAAATTAGTACCCTTTTTACAGAAAGGGCTTTATAATGCTTTACATGATGTGTTTGCCTCCCTGCGAAAATTTTCCTGGGTACGCTCGTCAAATATTAGATGGTTGACGTGAATTTTTTGCGCTCCCCTGCCTGTCTTAATGTCCTCAGTGATTTTTTTTAAAAATCAGTATAGAATACGAGAGATCACTGTGCGCGCGCACACACACACACATACACTTGTCTGTGAATCAGGTAGGATTTTCAGCAAGATTTTTGAATATCCTTAGGCCTATGTCCACCAAATAGATTTTAAAAAAACTTAATCGATAGTTTCAACGGAGTTGGAATCGTTCTCAAATATGAAAACCTGTTGAAAAGTTAGTTAGTCAGTTAGTTAGTTAGTTAGTTAGTTAGTTAATAAGCCAATTTATATAGCGCTATAGTCATAGCAGGCCAAGATCAAGAGCGCTTTACACATTGCCCTTAAATGAGATACTGAACTTAGTGTTTAGTCTGGTAGCGAACGTTTCAAGACTAGTCGCGTTGGTCACAATACGCCAAAAAAATAAATACGCCTAAAATACAGAATACGAAAAATACGCCTAATTTTGCACCGGTAACTATTTCGAATGGTCTCAACGAAATAAGGTTCTTCTTAACAGAATAGATGACGTGACCATTTACTTTGCTTGGAATTCGATAGGCTAACGTATTTTCTTTCTTTCATGATTCCCGCTCGCAGCCAGATATGCACTTGCCATTTCGTGGGACGGCATACAACGGGGTAGATTTGGTCAGTGCAAAGACTCGCATCTTGCAAACGCGAAGAGATCTGTTAATAAGTTATGACTGGCCGATTGAATTTCCGATCTGTAGCCAAGCGTCCGCGATCCAATCGCGTGACAGCTGTACTACCAATCACTTTAACCAGCATCGCTCCAAGCCTGGATTCGATATTTGAGGGGGCGCCCTGGTACTCTTTAATGATATGGGCACGATTGTTGATGGTATTAGTCTATATATCCTGAGGTATCAAACCATCTGGCCAGTGGCGGCTCTAGGATTTGGCAAGTGGGGGGGGGGCGTTGGGGTGGCAACTTCTAATCATGGGGACCAACCATTTGTTGTTTAATGTATGTAGCATTAAGTATAGGGTCCCAACTGGGGGGCCACTGGGGGGCAGACACTCAATAGGGGGCACGGGCCCCCATGCCCCCCGGTGTGGAGCCGCCACTGGCAGAGAGGGCGAAGCTTTTGTGATTATAATAATCTCGCAAGGTTGTTGCCAACTGATCATTGCTTTAAAACGATCGCCTTGAATCCGTTTACGGTCTCCGAGGAGGTCTTGACAAAAGAACAAGTGATTGAGAAGGGATGAAAATACAGGTTTTCACCGAGAGTCAGGGTTATTTCTGAGATTGTCAATTTGGGGGGGGGAGGGTGTCCGTAAATTCCGGGAGTCCTCTGCCAAAAAGTCTGACAAGCAAAAAGGTCACCCCATAGCTGAGATTAGGGGTTTTGGGGGTGTCCGTCTCAAATTGGGGTGTTAGAGGGTGTTAGGGGGTGTAAAAATATCCCTGCCTAGAGTATCATTAGTGCAGCGTGACATCTCGTTTTTATATTACGTGGTTGTTAACGCAGGGTTAAACTTGCCAGGGGTCGCTTTAGTAGTGCTTAGGGAAGGATTCAAACCCGCTACCCTCCGGTTGCTTGTCAACAGTTCTACCACTACTCCACGGCGCCTCCGTCTTAGAGTGAAACGTGCGTTTTTTTGCTTGGCGTTGTTGTTGTTTTTCTTTCAGAAGCATCCGATCTCTCGTCCAAGAGCACTTTGGTTCTGCAAATGACGTCCATCCGAGCGTTCAGACTTGACTTTCGTAAAACAGTTGAACGCAAAGATGTACGTCACAAGCAGACGAGAACGGATCCGTTCCCCAGGCAACGCGACCGTTGCTAGGCAACGCGATCGTTGCTAGGCAACGGGCGTGGTTGCTAGGCAGGGCTCTTTTTCTCGGCGGCGCGGTTTCTAGGCAACGCGGTTGCTATAAGCAACGCAGTTCCAACGCAACATCCGAAAACGTGGACGAATAGACGACTTAATGAATCCACAAAGAAAAGGTCTAATATTTTAAAAATTATAGATTTAAACGTGTCTGCTAAAACAAATTTTCTTTTGAGTTTTTTCAAACAGCAAAATTGATTTCTTTTCTTTTCCAGTCTAAAAGTACCGCAACAAGTAAATAATTATTTCCGCTCGAAGGAAGCATAAGAATTTCTAATCGTTTTACGGGACAATGTGGTTGGCATTAGTCGAATTGTTCCAGAATCGCTCATTTTCCAGTCTAAAAGTATCGCATGACTTTAATTACTGATATCTACTTAAAGTCTTCTATACTTTTAGTCTGGAGAGAAAACTTACGTTAAAAACGTTAGTCTTAGGACTTGAATGTCAGGCCTCGTCAAAAGCGTGCAATTGTAGACATCGTTCCAATAAAACTATAACACTTTCGTGCAGAGATGTATCAAGTACATAATACTTCAAGTGCAAGTACCTGGGTCTAGACCACCGGCCCCTGCACATTAGGGCAAGAGGGGGCACTTGCCCCATATGGAAAATGCAAATTCCAATGTTTTGCAGTGAAATTTGAAAACCTTGCTAAAATACTAACCGTGACCATTGCGTTAAAATGTGTTTTGCCCCATCCTGGAAAAATTTCTGTAGTTTCAGCGCTGCCACGTTGCGTCATACAGCCGGGAGGCGGGGACCCAGGGCGCCCAGGGGTGCCCAAAAGGGGTCGTCAAAACGCCGGGAACACATGGCACATTGCAAGTGGCGTAGCCAGAAATTTGATTTGGGAGAGTATAATGTGATTTGGGGGGAGGGGTATAAATCTTAAAAAACTTTGAAAATCTTAAAAACACATTACAGACTTTAAGGTAGCCTGATTTTTTTTTTTTTGGGGGGGGAGGGGGTATATATACCGATATACCCCTACGCCCCTGCACATTGCCCCTCTCCCATCGTCAAGGCGACAACAAGAGCGATGATTCCCGCCAACCGATCGATGTTTAATGTTCATCCGGGCATGTCCGGTCCTGTCTTAATCGGGACGGGGGTGGGGAGGGGGTTGTAGGCAGGAACAGGGGAGGAGGGGAAGAGGCTCTTCTAAGACCAGAATGGAAGGAGGGAGGGAGGGAGGAGGGGGCTTTCATCGAACGGTCGGTCGGTTGATCCATAATTTCCATGCGTTCTATTGAATCGTAGCCATGCGTCGAAACTTGCGAACGGGCGCGATCAGAACGAGGCTGCGGGGCGGTTGAAGAGAACAGAAACGAGGCGGCTGCTGCTGCTGCCGCCGCCGCCGCCGCTGCTGCTGCTACAGTAGAAGTCGCTTCCGTCATCCGCTTTAATCTGTTTTGATAGTATTCTGCATCCTCCTCCTCCTCCTCCTGCTCCTCCTCCTCCTCCTCCTCCTCCTCCTCCTCCTCCTCCTGCGTTGAATAGAATGTATGACGGAGTGGCATGAGTGGCGATAACGCAAAGGCAAATTCAAAGACGTTGCTTCTTGTATATGGACGGAGTTGATTTCCGATACTCTGTATGCCATATTATGGAGTCTACCTGTTTACCTGTGTGGTGCCGCCGCCCCCCCGTACCTTTGTGCACCGGTGCGTTGATTGATCGGATGTTTTTATCGATCTGGCGCGCTCCGAGTCGTTGGATTTTCCAGAGACTTTGCCGTTTTGCCTCTTTGCTAAAGAAACCTTTGGTTATTCCCGTGGAAGATTTCTGGGTAAATTCAGGACGATATCATTACATGGGCCACCTTCCCAACTGAATTCTGGATCCGCCTTCGTTATGACCAATGCATCAGGGACGTAGCGACGGGGGAGGGGGGTATATCGGTATATATACCCCCCAAAATCAGTCTACCATAAAGTTTTTTATGTGATTTACATGTGGTTATATGTGGTTTATATGGTTTATGCGGTTTATAGTTAAGATTTTTATACCCACCCAAAATATTTATACCCTCCCAAATCAAATTCCTGGCTACGCCTCTGCAATGCATGATTATTCTTCTTATATTATTTTTATTGTTCCCACAACGAATACAGCAGACCTTGTGGCTATCTACCACTGTTAGGCAACAAGATTTTCGGTCAGAATTTCCTTCACTTCTTTTGCAACATCTCCTAGAGTTTTTTCCACCCAAACTTAAACATTTCTCTTTAAAAAATCATTTTCTCCACAGCCATGACGTCCCAACCATGTCGACCCTTTGGATAAAATGACCTTGTCTGACTGACCTCATCCTCTGCTATAGTTGTCTACAATTTACACTAAGCGCATAAGAATAAACACAGGGGCGTAGCGACGGGGGTTATATCGGTATATATTTAACCCCCCCCCAAATCAGTCTACCTTAAAGATTTTTCTGTGATTTACATGTAGTTATATGTGGTTTATATGGTTTATGTGGTTTATAGTTAAGATTTATACCCACCCAAAACATTTATACCCTCCCAAAACATTTATACCCTCCCAAATCAAATTCCTGGCTACGCCCCTGAATAAGCAGCCACTTCGGTACTACCTTTAAAAGCGCTGTATGCATTCATGGGATTTTACTTACTTACTGATCTAAGATTTACCTGGCGCTTCCTGTGTACGGTCGCATCAGTCGGTTTTAATTAGAGTTATTTTTAAAGTCGTGGCTTAATGCGTCACCTGCGTTCGCTCGCACAGACTATAAACGTTCTGTATGTCTCAAGACACCGAGACAGACCAGACAATTAAGGGAGATTTCTCCGCGGCAGCATGCAGAAGATTGTCCGGAGATCTGAATGGATTTCAACTGGGGGGGGGGGGCAAGCGGTGGAGCGCCGGTCACAGACATGGGCGCCCGCAAAAATTTTTCCGGCTGGTGGAGGGGGGGAACACAGAGATCACGGTTAATATTTTAGCAAGGTTTTTAAATGCAAAATTTGACGATTTTTAAACGATTGCCAGACTGCCGAATAAAACCCAATCAAAATCAGGCACTGTTATACTTGATTAAGTAGTGTTTTATTGTGAAAATATTGACAAAAAACCAAATATAGTTATAAAAATATATTTGCATTTTCCAGAGGGCAGGTGCCCCCTCTTGCCCCAATGTGCGGGCGCCGATGGTAGCGGACATGTCGCCACCAAATGGGGCATCCAAACGAGAGGTAAAATATCGGCGGGTGCTATATAAATCATAAAAGAATGTTTGGCGCCCCCTTCGAGTAAGGCGCCGCTTAGGGCATGTGCCCTCCCTGTCTTACTCTGGATACGTCCCTGCCAAAGTCTAAACTTCGAATATTAACCCCTTAACTGGGGATCCCAGATATATCCGTCCATTTTACATTGAGTTACAGTTAAATACACAGTTAAGGGGTTAACGTCGTGTAGGAAATTCGTGTTTTCTTCAAAAGCAGAAACAGAATATCAAAAGAGCTTTACACAGCGAGAGACAACTCGACGGAATATACGACAAAGCAAGCAGAGGCGTAGCCAGGATATATGCAGTAATATTGACAGCCCTACTTCAAAACAAGAAACCACAGAAGAGCTTTGAATACAGCAAACTGAGCGAATTTGTTTCAATTCCTATCTGTTTAAGCTTCGTAATGTTTTATACTCATCCAGTGGCGGTTCCACGTGGGAGGAGGGGGGATAAGTGGGGATGCACCCCACCGGCCTTGACTTCTTTGTTTTGTTTGCAAAACTTATTTTTGGGTAAAAGTGTTGTAAAATTTGGGGAGGAATTCTCTTTTGTCCGTCTTTTCGGCAAAATTTGTTGCTTTTTCCCTTTTCTTTTCATCCCAACCAACTTCTTATGAATTCATTTCACCCCCCCCCCTCCAAGAAATCCTGGAACCGCCACTGTACTCCTACATAGCTATAACAGTCCAGCCTCAATGCACTATGCATGGATATACTGACCATTGTCTTTCGTATAGCGATTTCAATGTAGACTTAATCGCCTAAGAATAAACAGTTACTGCGGCACTATTTACCAAAGCGCTATATAAATCCACGAGATTTTACTTTACTTTACTAGAAGTGTGCCTTTTCTTTTGTTGAAAGCTCTAGACACGCTGTTTCAAGATGATGGCACTCTGAGAAAGACGCAGCGGAAAAAATGAATTAATTTCTATGGATTTCCAAGCCTTAGAACTTTTGGCATTTAGGCCTACGGCAAAGTAAAGTAACTAGCAAACTCTAGTGAATTTATGCAGCGCTTTATAAAGTAATAATAAACCTCTGCTTATTCGTAAAGGGCCAATATATCAGAAAGAATTTCGCGTTAATCGTAACCTCTGTTCGCTTTGTTCCATGACTTACGGTTAATTAAGCAAAATTATTTCAGACCCCCAGGGATATTTTTACACCCCCTAACAACCTCAACACCCCCAAATTTGAGACCGACACCCCCCCCAACATCCCCCAATCTGAGCCTGGAATGACCTTTTTTGCTTTGTCAGGCTTTTTCGGCAAGGATGAACCCCCAAAATATACCGACACCCCCCAATGATAATCCTAGAAATAACCCTGCAGACCGCTCTTCTGGCGCGGTTGTTAGGCAATTTAATCACGCAGAAACAACAAGAAACAGCCTAAACTACTAGACTAATCGCTCAAACGAGTAAGTAATAAGTAAGTAAGTAAGTACGATCTCGCGAATTTATACAGCGCTTTCGCTAGTAGTAGATACATCGAGACATCGATAAGAGAAACATGTGCAGTCAATCAATCAATCGGTCATTTTAAAATCTATAAACATTCAGATATAAGAACAAAATCAAAGAGATGCCACAAACAGAGAAGACCAACGATATTTTGAAGCTGTCATTGCTATTAATTCGCTAAGCCAGGCTAGAACCTCGGGGCCCGGGGCCCCAAAGCAGCTGGGGGCCCTGGGCGCTAGATTTTTATTATCAGTTTGACGACGTCCAAGCGTTTTGTTATCGTTCTTGTTGGCGTTCTTGCGCTCCTCTTGTTCATGATTTCGGAATTTTGAAATTAAGAGTTTAAGGCCAATAATAATATCTCGTCAAAAACAATGACGTTAATAAATCTCTCAACAGATTCAAACTAATCAAGAAGAATATTGTAACTATATTTCTGGTCTTTCTTCTGTGGTCCTTTTTAACAACCGGTATGAGTCTCAAACCAGCAGAACAACAAAATTATCATTAGGCCCTATTCGCCGCTCAGTGGAAATATAAAAGGCGCCGTAGAAGTCACTCACAGCCACCGCTGACATCGATGTCAGACCAATACAAAATCGCAAAAACAAACATTCCGCTGTTGCATATTATGAAGCAGCTTAAATCCCTGCAATTTAAGTTAAGCCAAATACAAAATTCGAAAAACGACAATCTATATACAAGTACAGTTTCCATCGCCATTGAAATCGGAGATAAGGGTTTAGCAGTGGCGGCTCTAGGATTTGGAAAGTGGGGGGGGGTTGGGGTGGCAACTTCTAATCATGGGGGCCAACCATTTGTTGTTTAATGTACAGTATGTAGCATTAAGTATAGGGTCCCAACTGGGGGGGGGCACTGGAGGCAGGCACTCAATAGGGGGCACGGGCCCCTCCCCGGTGGAGCCGCCACTGGGGTTTAGAGTTGAGACACAGTTATTCGAAATATAGAGTATTAACCCTATGGAGTCGTAAAACGGTATTCCGGTTTCACAGCCTCTTGACTACACAAACCACTGAAGCCGAATGAGTTAAACTAACACACCAAAGCTATCAATAAATGTTGTTATCTTGCATCATAATGTATCTCTATCAGCCACTCAGATTAGGAACGAAGCCTTTCAGTGGCGTAGCCAAGAAGGGGTTGGGGATAAAACACCCCCTTGGGTGCCGAACGAAAAAATTTCTGATGTGTTTCCATACATTTTTAATTTTCGGACGCGAATTTGGGGGTCAAACCCCGCCCCCCTTTGGCGCTGTCGACCCAATTTTTTAAAGCGCCATAGGTGCTATAGACGAAGACCTTTGTTTGAATTTAAGAAGGAAAGATAACCGTATTTTTGCATGTCAAGATTTTTCGAAAAGTTGGTTATGGTCAAAATTCAAACCAACCCCCTCCCTTCCGGAAACCCTGGCTACGCCACTGAAGCCTCTAACGTATATCAAACACTTGCATTGGTTTACAAGGGTTGATAATACAAATTCAAA
>CM030869.1:8898524-8901024 GCA_018105865.1 Metaphire vulgaris
TAAGCCCAGAGTTGGAGTTGCCGGGGTGGGGGTGGGGGTGGGGGTTGAACTCTCAGCTAACTTTGCAACCCTCCCAAAAATTGCATATGAGTGGTTAATAAATAAGTTAATAGATGTGCTGAAAAATAATTAGTTAATGCACTGGTTTGCAGATTAATCATTAATAAATTAGTTAATGGATTACCAATGACAGTAAATGGTCTTAGGATTTCAACGTATTCTGGAATCCGGCATCCGATATCACCAGAATCAGCCGACGTTAGATCTGTGAACGAAATTCAGCACAATAAATATTTTATTTATTTATATATAGCCCGGGGATATCTTTACACCCCCTAGCACCTCCCAACACCTCCCCCACACACAATTTGAGATAGACATCCCCAAACACACCCAAATCCTAGCTATGGGATGACCTTTTTTGCTTGTCAGACTCTTTGGGGGAGGAGACCCCCAGAATTTACCGACACCCCCTCCCCAAATTGATAATCCTAGAAATAACCCTGATACAAGACTATGCCTAGGCCTAAATAGAAAATATATGTATGGATATTTATTTTTGCGAAACAATTCAAAATAACGCATCTGACAGAATCTATTTTTAAATACGTAAAACAAGAAGAAGTCATTTTACCACGATTTCAGAGAAGCTAAAATATTATAAACCTAGACACGTGGATGCATTAATTTGCCCATAAAAGGAGTAATTTGGTTTGATGTCTTGCTCCGCCTTACTATACAGTCGGAGATCATTATACGCCTGGGGGCTCATAAAAGAAGGGCTGAATTTCATGGACAGAACAACAACAACGCTGATAATGATGATGATGATGATAAAGTGGTTGTTGTTGAAGATAGTTATGATGGTGATGTTGGTGATGGTGGTGGTGATAAAGAGGTTGTTGTTATTGTTGATGATGATGAAGTAGTTGTTGTTGATGATGAGTATGATGATGATGAAAAGGAGATGGCGATGCTGATGATGGTGGTGATGATGATAAAGTGGTTGTTATATATATATATAAATATATATATATATATATATATATAAAGCAAGGTTTAAAGTGGTTCAGTAGGGACTGCCCTGTGTGAGAACCACTGTTGTTGTTGATGATAATTATGATGATGATGATGGCGATTGACAATGATGATGGTGATGATGAAGATTGAGTGGTTGTTGCTGATGATTATGATTGTGATGATGACGGCGATGGTGATGATGATGACAGTGCAATTAATGATTGCAGGTTGATGGCCAGGGGCTTAGCCAGAAATTTGATGTGGAGGGGTATAAATTTTGAGGGGGTAGGCCTATATATTGTTTTATAAATATTATATATAACATATAGTATATAATTATAGTATATATAATATATGTTATATACTGTATACGTATACATATACAGTATATATTATGTCATATATACTGTATTATATATACTGAATTTTTGGGGGTGGGGTGGGAGGTATATATACCGATATGATGGCAGCTCGCCTGTCATAATCCGTGCGCTAGATAAAGAGCCAAGGTACGGGGCGCGCACTTACTGGTGATGGTCAGGTAGAAGTTGACCCGGCTGTAATCGTCCTGCACAGGTAGGTGATACCTGGCGCTGTATCGCCCTGTCCTGCTGAACATCTCGTTCACGTGTTCGTTCGTTCCTATCTCCACTTCCTCTCCGTTCGTATTTTTTATCCACAGAACGAAGAACGACTTCTTCTGCCTGTTCGTGACGTCACAGGTGACCTCCAGTTGACCTCCTTCGATCGAGGTCACCGACGACAGGTGAACCTTTATCGAATACTGGCCACAGACGCCGCCTACAATAATTGCAGTCACAGTTTCCTGCGATAAGTAATGGGCCTAATAATTAATATGAAAGGATCCAGGACCTGTTTTAACGTGCAGTGATACACAACATGTACATGTACAGTGATAAATTGGAAATGTGCAGTGGTAAAAAAATGCAATTTTCTGTGCAGCGATAAATTTTCCGGACGACCTTTTTTGGGGCTTGTTTCCGTGCGCGGTCAGTACCATAGAAACTTACACGGAAACAGTCTTATACTCAAGGTCAGAGACAGATATCCTGTCCGAAGGTCAAGGTTCACGGTTCCGGTGATCAAATGACGCTGGGGGGTGGGGTGGGGAAGCGGCGGTTGCCGTGACAACGAAGTGATTTCCAGGTTCGATATTACGCGGAAGATGCCGAGAGAGAGAGAGAGAGAGAGAGAGAGAGAGAGAGAGAGAGAGAGAACAGATTGACTGCGGCAATTCTCGGCACGTTCCAAACCTCAGTGGTACGTGCCGACCGGAAATTGCCTGAGATTGGAGGGCACGGAGACACACAGAGAGAGAGACAAAGAGAGACAGAGACAGAGAGAGACAGAGAGAGAGACAGAGAGAGAGACAGAGAGAGAGAGAGTAGGCAGGAAGACAGACAGACGATGGAAAAACGGATGAAATGAAGTAGCCGATAGCTATAGACTGAAAAGCATT
>CM030869.1:8906024-9036024 GCA_018105865.1 Metaphire vulgaris
TGTGAAATAATGTACCAGTTGTGAAATAATGTACCAGTTGCGAAATAATGTACCAGTCGTAAAATAACGTACCAGTTGTGAAATAATGTACCAGTCGTGAAATGATGTACCAGTTGTGAAATAATGTACCAGTTGTGAAATAATGTACCAGTTGTGAAATAACGTACCAGTTGTGAAATAATGTACCATTTGTGAAATAATGTTCCAGTTACAATGGTCAAAATGTCCAAAAGTTTTGGGCGAGGGAGTAGTATCATCACCCAGTGCCAAGACGAAGAATTCTTGAAGGTGCAATCAAAGGTAAAATACCTGTAATAAATTTGGTCTTTGCTGAGATATAAAAAGGGCTCTGATGGCTCGTACCCTCTTCAGTATTTTAGGGGTATAAAACACAATAAGTCCCATGGGGCGATAATTTAGGCAACTAGAGTAAAGACTCTTAAAAACATCATGTACTATAGGATACTAGGTTGGCCTAGTGTAGCCAGTGGCGTAGCCAGGATTTCCGGAAGGGAGGGGTTTTGGTTTTGATCATAACCAACTTTGATAAATCTTGACAAGCAAAGAAGGTCTTACTCATCATTCCTCTTGTACTTTTTTCTTTGTAGAGGTGCCGACGACCAAAAAAAGGTCGTCACCCTACATCTTTACATTCCATCTATAGGGCTTACAAATTATTTTGGGTCGGCATATTAATAATAATAATAATAATAATAATAATAATAATAATAATAATAATAATAATAACTGAATTTATAATGGTTTAGAATGAGTAATTTTGCAATATTATTATTATTATTATTATTATTATTATTATTATTATTATTATTATTATTATTATTATTATTATTATTATTATTATTATTATTATTATTACATGGTTGTTAACGCCACTCCTGTGATGATAGCATGATTGTTTAGAGTAGAATTTGAAGAGCATAAGTCTTTTCTTAAAGATATATCTGACTCTTTTGCTATTACCAATGGAAACGCAAATGCCTAATTTCGTAATGGAAGTCAACTATTGATCTACAGTTGAACTCCGCTATGACGCACTCGGCTATAACGAAAACGCATTTTTGGCGCACGAGTCATATCAGGCGCTTTTAACGCGACAGCGCAGTGTTAACCAAATGTCCGGTCCAACTTAAATGGTCGCCGTGTTAGCAGATGACGCGCAAACGAGGTTCCACTGTATCTTGTTGTCGTTGCTGTTGTTTATGTCCATGATTCCTTCGAAGAATCTCCTTTCTCCTTAACAATGTCACTCGCTGACGCAAAATTCATCTGAGAATCTGAGATATCACACCAGAACACAGGCGCCACAGTGCGACTACTACTACTACTACTACTACTACTACTACTACTACTACTACTACTACTACTACTACTACTACTACTGCTGCTACTACTACTACTACTACTGCTGCTGCTGCTGCTACTACTACTACTGCTACTACTGCTACTACTACTACAACAACTACTACTACTACTACTACTACTACTACTACTACTACTACTACTACTACTACTACTAACTACTACTACTACTACTACTACTACTAGACTACTATTATTATTATTATTATTATTATTATTATTATTATTATTATTATTATTATTCGTCATCGATGTCGTTAGCTGTGAATGAGTTTTTGAACAGCATTTAGTTGAAGTACTTAAAAGGCGTCTGGTTGAGAGATAGACTTTCTCGTTTATGTCACCGATTAATTATTAATTATTAATTATTAATTATAATTGGGCCGTGGTCTAATTTTTATAAATTTCATTAGACAAACTGTTACGGCGTGTTGATACAAGAGTAATATGAATCACGAGACGTGAAAAGATTACCGTATCAAGGTTACCGTATCCCCCCCCAAAGAGGTCTGAAAATTTCCGAAATAGTAGTATGCCTACTCCATTGTTTGGCGGCAGAAGAAACACTTTTTTGCGCGAGAGTCGATACAGGTATCCCGTGCGTTTGGTCACCTTTGTTAACTTCCATTACCTGGCATTGACTTGCACAGCGTGCTGGATCGACGCCTGCCTGTATCTTGCAATAACAATGCCCCTTTGATCTTCTGTTGTCTTTAAGTAAGTAAATAAGTAAGTAAAATCTCGTAAACTTATACAGCGCCCTGGGGAGTATAGTACGGTAGTAGCTGCTTATTCTTATGCGCTTAATTTTTGTTGAAATAGCTATTATAGGCAAGGGTGGTTTGTCGGCCGGGCAAAGGGCAGGGCGAAACGCTTTCATGACCATGGCAGAAATCAGGGGCATATATGTACGCACATGTAGTAGGCCTTTAGCACACTGAAACTCTTTTGAAGCCGGTCCGCATTGCGTCTTCCGTCGTTCGTGAGGGTCCATTAGTTACAACTTACAAGGGAAGTCCTATTATTCAAGGCAACTATGAGTAACTACGAATCCTCTTAATAGCACAAAACATCGGAAGACGGCATAAATGATACTTCATCTCCCTCACTTATTATTATTATTATTATTATTATTATTATTATTATTATTATTATTATTATTATTATTATTATTATTAATACTACTACTACTACTACTACTACTACTACTACTACTACTACTACTACTACTACCATCACCACTACCCCTGCTGCTACAACTACTAATATTGTTGTTATTATTATTATTATTATTATTATTATTTTTAGTATTAATACTACTACTACTACTACTACTACTACTACTACTACTACTACTACTACTACTACTACTACTACTACTACTACTACTACTACTACTACTACTGCTACTACTACTACTACTACTACTACTACTACTATTATTATTATTATCTTTGACAATTTATGTAGCGCTACGCCAAAGGCGATGCCTAAGTCGAGAGCGCTTCACATCTAACAATCGTACGATGTTCTAAACAAATGCATCTTAAGGTTCTTAAATTATTGGGGGCACCGTCCCCCGCACGGGCCCGCAGTCCCTCCACCACCCGTGGTCTACACCCTTGCGGTCAAGCAGACGATGTTCGCATGAAAATGCATGCGATGTTGACGTGAATTAAAGCCGGACAACATTTCTGGACTCTAAATTAGGAGAAGAGGTTCAAATCTAGAGGCCGCAAATCTGACTAACACCCAACTGCAAATGCTACTCGGCGCCAAAGAACGAACAGTTAGTTACCGCGGTACTACTTTCAAAAGAGCTATTACATCGATTCACTAGATTTTTTACTTACTTACTTACTTATGGCAGTCGATATCGCCTTTTGTGCAAAGAAATCGAATTCGAGCGCGTAGAGAAAACAACGCATCGAACGAGAACTGGGCTTGTGTTTTACACCGTGTTCGGAAAAAATGGCCCCCTTAACATATCGCAATAACTGTCTCGAATTCCCACCGATTTAGACACAATTTCAAGCACACACACACAGAGAGAGAGAGAGAGAGAGAGAGAGAGAGAGAGAGAGATCAATTTGTGTCATGAGAGTAGGGACTGTCTTAAGAAAAAATTATCACTGCACTAAACTCAGAAAATTTGTGGACATCCGCGCAAAAAACAAGCCAAAAAGGTCGTCCGGAAATTTATCACTTCATAAAGCACAGAAACTTGCATTTTACCACTGCACATTTTCATTTTATCACTGCACATTTTGTGTATCACTGCACGTTAAAACAGGCCCTGCATGATAAGGGCAAAATTCATTAGAATCTGTTAGCTAGTTTGAGAGTTCTGTAACTGTTGCGGTCGGCTGTCACCAGTGGCGGATCCACAGGGGGCCCGGGAGGGAGTGCCCCTATTGAGTGTCTGCCCCCCCAGTGACCTCCCTGTTGGGACCCTATACTTAATACTACATACATAACAACAAATGGTTGGCCCCCAATGATTAGAAGCTGCCACCTTAACGGCCCCCTCCCCACTTGCCAAATCCTGGAGCCGCCACTGGCTGTCGCAGGTGATAGCGCTCGCTTTTTTTCGAACGCAGTGTAGCGTTGTCTTCGAATGCGGGCATCGTGTCGTCTGCTCACCGCGAGGGAATCGTCTGGTCAGCTGTTCCTCTTTTTAAAGAGCGCGCTGTTATTAAATAATACTGGTCACAGATTTCGGCAACGTTGTCGAGCGAATTTTTTCCCCCTCCAAATAACCAACATCAATCTGAGCATGGCCGCCGATGGAAACTATCGAAACTGCTTGAAACTCCTCTTCGTCTTCCTTCAGCTGAACGCGTTGGTTATCGGTAAGACGAGACCCGTGTTTTATCCAGACCAGTGTTTAATCTAGACTCCTGGACTCCGGGGGGCGGGGGAAACTGGCTAAGCCGGAGGAGGGAACTGACAAAGCCGGAGGAATTCTGCTAGGGGGCTGCTGTTAGTCCATGTAGTATGCCAAAATTTCCGGGGGATAATTTGAAATGTCCGGGGGAAAGGGTCATTTTCTCCCCCGGAAACGGCCTAGATTAAACACTGATCCAGATTCTAGGCCTTTGGGGTGGGGGGTGGGGATTGAGGTCTTGGGGGAAATCAACTTGGTTGGAGGGGAAAACACAGTTCTATGCAAAATTTGTGTAAGTGATGGGATTTTAAGGGGGGATTTTGAGGTTGGGGGAATCTCCCCTCCTAACAGGCCTGTATAAAACACACTGGACGGGACGAATAATATTACCGGTTAATTACGATGAGTAGTGGCGGTTCCAGGATTCGGCACTTGGGGGGGATCTTTGGGTTGGCAACTTCTAAGAATGGGGCGGGCTATTTTTCACAAACATGGACTAGTAGAAATAAATTAGATCAAACTTCTACGTAAGACGTAACACTGGACATCTTCGAATACTCCACTGGCAAATATTATTATTATTATTATTATTATTATTATTATTATTATTATTATTATTATTATTATTATTATTATTATTATTACTAGAAAGATTCTCGCTTCGCTCGCGCTCGCTTCGCTCGCAGTACAGGATAATACTAATCCAATACCTATACCTAATACCCAATCTTTGAATTCATGCTGAACGACATAAGGGGTTGTCTCGGTTGAGGACTTCGTGAGTAGAAGGGGAGTAGGATATGTTGGTGAAATCGGTTGAATTCCATGCAGTAGTGTGGAATACTACTGATGACACTTTATTTTGATGCCTAAATTTGATATTTTAATGGAAAAGATAAAATTGTACAGCAAATGGAATTCTACACAGCCAAATAATGGCAAAATAAGAGGGGTTGTCGCAGTTGAGGTCTTGGTGAGGAAACGGGGAATAGGATATGTTGGTGAAATCGATTTAGTTCCATGCAATAGTGTGGAATACTACTGATGACACTTCATTTTGATGCCTAAATTCGATCTTTTAATGGAAAAGACAAAATTATTATACAGCAAATGGAATTCTACACAGCGTGTGCATTAGGTTATTAATATAATGGCAAAATAAGGGGGTTGTCGCAGTTGAGGTCTTGTTGAGGAAAGGTGGAGTAGGATATGTTGGTGAAATCGGTTGAATTCCATTCAGTAGTGTGGAATACTACTGATGACACCTCACTTTGATGCTTAAATTTGATACATTACTGTAAAATATAAAATTGTATAGAGCAGATAGAATTCTCCACAGCGTGTACATCATATAATCAATATAATGGCAAAATGAGGGGGTTGTCGCGGTTGAGGTCTTGGCGAGGAAACGGGGAGTAGGATATGTTGGTGAAATCGATTTAGTTCCATGCAGTAGTGTGGAATACTACTGATGAATCTTCATTTTGATGCTTAAATTCAATTTTTTAATGGAAAAGATAAAATTGTATAGCAATTGGAATTCTACACATCGTGTGCATTAGGTTATTAATATAATGGTAAAATAAGGGGGTTGTCGCAGTTGAGGTCTTGGTGAGGAAACGGGGAATAGGATATGTTGGTGAAATCGATTTAGTTCCATGCAGTAGTGTGGAATACTACTGATGACACTTCATTTTGATGCTTAAATTCGATCTTTTAATGGAAAAGATAAAATTGTACAATGTACAGCAAATGGAATTCTACACAGCAAAATAATGGCAAAATAAGGGGGTTGTCGCAGTTGAGGTCTTGGTGAGGAAAGATGGAGTGAGATATGTTGGTGAAATCGACTTAAAATGCACGTTAAAATTGCGCGACTTCCGCAAGCTACGAACAATTGTTACCAATACCAACGTCGTCGCCCGCCCACCCCTCTGACGCTGCAAAGAATCTACTAAACCGAGCTAAACGTACGCTTCGTCAAACGCTTCTTCGTCAACCAATGAGAACGCTTGAAGGTAACAGAGAGACATACAGAACAAGGATCTTAATATTATATTATTATTATTATTATTATTATTATTATTATTATTATTATTATTATTATTATTATTATTATTACTAGAAAGTTTCTCGCTTCGCTCGCGCTCGCTTCGCTCGCAGTACAGGATAGTACTAATCCAATACCTATACCTAATACCCAATCTTTGAATTCATGCTGAACGACATAAGGGGTTGTCTCGGTTGAGGACTTCGTGAGTAGAAGGGGAGTAAGATATGTTGGTGAAATCGGTAGAATTCCATTCAGTGGTGTGGAATACTACTGATGACACTTCTTTTTGATGCTTAAATTTGATATTTTACCGTAAAAGATAAAATTGTAGAGCAGATAGAATTCTCCACAGCGTGCACATTATATGATCAATATAATGGCAAAATAAGGGGGTTGTCGCGGTTGAGGACTTTGTGGGGAAACGGGAAGTAAGAAATTTTGGTGAAATCGGTTGAATTTCACTCAGTAGTGTGGAATACTACAGATGACACTTCATTTTGATGCTTAAATTCGATCCTTTAATGGACAAGATAAAATTGTACAATGTACAGCAAATGGAATTATTCACAGCAAAATAATGGCAAAATAAGAGGGGTTGTCGCAGTTGAGGTCTTGGTGAGGAAAGTTGGAGTGAGATATGTTGGTGAAATCGATTGAATTCCATGCAGTAGTGTGGAATACTACTGATGACTCTTCATTTTGATGCATAAATTCGATCTTTTAATAGAAAAGATAAAATTCTACAATGTACAGCAAATGGAATTCTACACAGCAAAAAAATGGCAAAATAAGAGGGGTTGTCTCGGTTGAGGTCTTGGTGAGGAAAGTTGGAGTGAGATATGTTGGTGAAATCGACTGAATTCCATGCAGTAGTGTGGAATACTACTGATGACACCTCACTTTGATGCTAAAATTTGATACTTTACTGTAAAATATAAAATTGTATAGAGCAGATAGAATTCTCCACAGCGTGTACATCGTATGATCAATATAATGGCAAAATGAGGGGGTTGTCGCGGTTGAGGTCTTGGTGACGAAACGGGGAGTAGGATATGTTGGTGAAATCGATTTAGTTCCATGCAGTAGTGTGGAATACTACTGATGAATCTTCATTTTGATGCTTAAATTCGATCTTTTAATGGAAAAGATAAAATTGTACAGCAATTGGAATTCTACACATCGTGTGCATTAGGTTATTAATATAATGGCAAAATAAGGGGGTTGTCGCAGTTGAGGTCTTGGTGAGGAAACGGGGAATAGGATATGTTGGTGAAATCGATTTAGTTCCATGCAGTAGTGTGGAATACTACTGATGACACTTCATTTTGATGTTTAAATTCGATCTTTTAATGGAAAAGATAAAATTGTACAATGTACAGCAAATGGAATTCTACACAGCAAAATAATGGCAAAATAAGGGAGTTGTCGCAGTTGAGGTCTTGGTGAGGAAAGATGGAGTGAGATATGTTGGTGAAATCGATTTAAAATGTACGTTAAAATTGCGCAACTTCCGCAAGCTACGAACAATTGTTACCAATACCAACGTCGTCGCCCGCCCACCCCTCTGACGCTGCAATGACTCTACTAAACCGAGCTAAACGTACGCTTCGTGAAACGCTTCTTCGTCAACCAATGAGAACGCTTGAAGGTAACAGAGAGACATACAGAACAAGGATCTTAATATTATATTATTATTATTATTATTATTATTATTATTATTATTATTATTATTATTATTATTATTATTATTATTACTAGAAATATTCTCGCTTCGCTCCCGCTCGCTTCGCTCGCAGTACAGGATAATACCAACATCCAATACCTATACCTAATACCCAATCTTTGAATTCATGCTGAACGACATAAGGGGTTGTCTCGGTTGAGGACTTCGTGAGTAGAAGGGGAGTAAGATATGTTGGTGAAATCGGTTGAATTCCATGCAGTAGTGTGGAATACTACTGATGACACTTCATTTTGATGCCTAAATTTGATATTTTAATGGAAAAGATAAAATTGTACAGCAAATGGAATTCTACACAGCCAAATAATGGCAAAATAAGAGGGGTTGTCGCAGTTGAGGTCTTGGTGAGGAAACGGGGAATAGGATATGTTGGTGAGATCGATTTAGTTCCATGCAATAGTGTGGAATACTACTGATGACACTTCATTTTGATGCTTAAATTCGATCTTTTAATTGAAAAGATAAAATTATTATACAGCAAATGGAATTCTACACAGCGTGTGCATTAGGTTATTAATATAATGGCAAAATATGGGGGTTGTCGCAGTTGAGGTCTTGTTGAGGAACGGTGGAGTAGGATATGTTGGTGAAATCGGTTGAATTCCATTCAGTGGTGTGGAATACTACTGATGACACTTCTTTTTGATGCTTAAATTCGATCTTTTAATGGACAAGATGAAATTGTACAATGTACAGCAAATGGAATTATTCAAAGCAAAATAATGGCAAAATAAGAGGGGTTGTCGCAGTTGAGGTCTTGGTGAGGAAAGTTGGGGTGAGATATGTTGATGAAATCGATTGAATTACATGCAGTAGTGTGGAATACTACTGATGACACCTCACGTTGATGCTTAAATTTGACATTTTACTGTAAAAGATAAAATTGTAAAGAGCAGATAGAATTCTCCACAGCGTATACATCATATGATCAATATAATGGCAAAATGAGGGGGTTGTCGCGGTTGAGGTCTTGGTGAGGAAACGGGGAGTAGGATATGTTGGTGAAATCGATTTAGTTCCATGCAGTAGTGTGGAATACTACTGATGACTCTTCATTTTGATGCTTAAATTCGATCTTTTAATGGAAAAGATAAAATTGTACAGCAATTGGAATTCTACACAGGGTGTGCATTAGGTTATTAATATAATGGCAAAATAAGGGGGTTGTCGCAGTTGAGGTCTTGTTGAGGAAAGGTGGAGTAGGATATGTTGGTGAAATCGGTTGAATTCCATTCAGTAGTGTGGAATACTACTGATGACACCTCACTTTGATGCTTAAATTTGATACTTTACTGTAAAATATAAAATTGTATAGAGCAGATAGAATTCTCCACAGCGTGTACATCATATGATCAATATAATGGCAAAATGAGGGGGTTGTCGCGGTTGAGGTCTTGGTGAGGAAACGGGGAGTAGGATATGTTGGTGAAATCGATCTAGTTCCATGCAGTAGTGTGGAATACTACTGATGACTCTTCATTTTGATGCTTAAATTCGATCTTTTAATGGAAAAGATAAAATTGTACAATGTACAGCAAATGGAATTCTACACAGCAAAATAATGGCAAAATAAGGGGGTTGTCGCAGTTGAGGTCTTGGTGAGGAAAGATGGAGTGAGATATGTTGGTGAAATTGATTTAAAATGTACGTTAAAATTGCGCAACTTCCGAAAGCTACGAACAATTGTTACCAATAGCAACGTCGTCGCCCGCCCACCCCCTGACGCTGCAATGACACGAATAAAGGGAGCTAAACGTACGCTTCGTCAAACGGTTCTTCGTCAACCAATGAGAACGCTTGGAGGTAACAGAGAGACATACAGAACAAGGATCTTAATATTATATTATTATTATTATTATTATTATTATTATTATTATTATTATTATTATTATTATTATTACTAGAAATATTCTCGCTTCGCTCCCGCTCGCTTCGCTCGCAGTACAGGATAATACCAACATCCAATACCTATACCTAATACCCAATCTTTGAATTCATGCTGAACGACATAAGGGGTTGTCTCGGTTGAGGACTTCGTGAGTAGAAGGGAGTAAGATATGTTGGTGAAATCGGTTGAATTCCATGCAGTAGTGTGGAATACTACTGATGACACTTCATTTGATGCCTAAATTTGATATTTTAATGGAAAAGATAAAATTGTACAGCAAATGGAATTCTACACAGCCAAATAATGGCAAAATAAGAGGGGTTGTCGCAGTTGAGGTCTTGGTGAGGAAACGGGAATAGGATATGTTGGTGAGATCGATTTAGTTCCATGCAATAGTGTGGAATACTACTGATGACACTTCATTTTGATGCTTAAATTCGATCTTTTAATTGAAAAGATAAAATTATTATACAGCAAATGGAATTCTACACAGCGTGTGCATTAGGTTATTAATATAATGGCAAAATATGAAGGTTGTCGCAGTTGAGGTCTTGTTGAGGAAAGGTGGAGTAGGATATGTTGGTGAAATCGGTTGAATTCCATTCAGTGGTGTGGAATACTACTGATGACACTTCTTTTTGATGCTTAAATTCGATCTTTTAATGGACAAGATGAAATTGTACAATGTACAGCAAATGGAATTATTCACAGCAAAATAATGGCAAAATAAGAGGGGTTGTCGCAGTTGAGTTCTTGGTGAGGAAAGTTGGGGTGAGATATGTTGATGAAATCGATTGAATTACATGCAGTAGTGTGGAATACTACTGATGACACCTCACTTTGATGCTTAAATTTGACATTTTACTGTAAAAGATAAAATTGTAAAGAGCAGATAGAATTCTCCACAGCGTGTACATCATATGATCAATATAATGGCAAAATGAGGGGGTTGTCGCGGTTGAGGTCTTGGTGAGGAAACGGGGAGTAGGATATGTTGGTGAAATCGATTTAGTTCCATGCAGTAGTGTGGAATACTACTGATGACACTTCATTTTGATGCCTAAATTTGATATTTTAATGGAAAAGATAAAATTGTACAGCAAATGGAATTCTACACAGCCAAATAATGGCAAAATAAGAGGGGTTGTCGCAGTTGAGGTCTTGGTGAGGAAACGGGGAATAGGATATGTTGGTGAAATCGATTTAGTTCCATGCAATAGTGTGGAATACTACTGATGACTCTTCATTTTGATGCTTAAATTCGATCTTTTAATGGAAAAGATAAAATTGTACAGCAATTGGAATTCTACACAGCGTGTGCATTAGGTTATTAATATAATGGCAAAATAAAGGGGTTGTCGCAGTTGAGGTCTTGTTGAGGAAAGGTGGAGTAGGATATGTTGGTGAAATCGGTTGAATTCCATTCAGTAGTGTGGAATTCTACTGATGACACCTCACTTTGATGCTTAAATTTGATACTTTACTGTAAAATATAAAATTGTATAGAGCAGATAGAATTCTCCACAGCGTGTACATCATATGATCAATATAATGGCAAAATGAGGGGGTTGTCGCGGTTGAGGTCTTGGTGAGGAAACGGGGAGTAGGATATGTTGGTGAAATCGATCTAGTTCCATGCAGTAGTGTGGAATACTACTGATGACTCTTCATTTTGATGCTTAAATTCGATCTTTTAATGGAAAAGATAAAATTGTACAATGTACAGCAAATGGAATTCTACACAGCAAAATAATGGCAAAATAAGGGGTTGTCGCAGTTGAGGTCTTGGTGAGGAAAGATGGAGTGAGATATGTTGGTGAAATTGATTTAAAATGTACGTTAAAATTGCGCAACTTCCGAAAGCTACGAACAATTGTTACCAATAGCAACGTCGTCGCCCGCCCACCCCCTGACGCTGCAATGACTCGAATAAAGGGAGCTAAACGTACGCTTCGTCAAACGGTTCTTCGTCAACCAATGAGAACGCTTGAAGGTAACAGAGAGACATACAGAACAAGGATCTTAATATATTATTATTATTATTATTATTATTATTATTATTATTATTATTATTATTATTATTATTATTATTACTACTACTACTACTACTACTACTACTACTACTACTATTATTACTACTACTACTACTACTAGAAAGATTCTCGCTTCGCTCGCACTCGCTTCGCTCGCAGTACAGGATAATACTAATCCAATACCTATACCTAATACCCAATCTTTGAATTCATGCTGAACGACATAAGGGGTTGTCTCGGTTGAGGACTTCGTGAGTAGAAGGGGAGTAAGATATGTTGGTGAAATCGGTTGAATTCCATGCAGTAGTGTGGAATACTACTGATGACACTTCATTTTGATGCCTAAATTTGATATTTTAATGGAAAAGATAAAATTGTACAGCAAATGGAATTCTACACAGCCAAATAATGGCAAAATAAGAGGGGTTGTCGCAGTTGAGGTCTTGGTGAGGAAACGGGGAATAGGATATGTTGGTGAGATCGATTTAGTTCCATGCAATAGTGTGGAATACTACTGATGACACTTCATTTTGATGCTTAAATTCGATCTTTTAATTGAAAAGATAAAATTATTATACAGCAAATGGAATTCTACACAGCGTGTGCATTAGGTTATTAATATAATGGCAAAATATGAAGGTTGTCGCAGTTGAGGTCTTGTTGAGGAAAGGTGGAGTAGGATATGTTGGTGAAATCGGTTGAATTCCATTCAGTGGTGTGGAATACTACTGATGACACTTCTTTTTGATGCTTAAATTCGATCTTTTAATGGACAAGATGAAATTGTACAATGTACAGCAAATGGAATTATTCACAGCAAAATAATGGCAAAATAAGAGGGGTTGTCGCAGTTGAGTTCTTGGTGAGGAAAGTTGGGGTGAGATATGTTGATGAAATCGATTGAATTACATGCAGTAGTGTGGAATACTACTGATGACACCTCACTTTGATGCTTAAATTTGACATTTTACTGTAAAAGATAAGATTGTAAAGAGCAGATAGAATTTTCCACAGCGTGTACATCATATGATCAATATAATGGCAAAATGAGGGGGTTGTCGCGGTTGAGGTCTTGGTGAGGAAACGGGGAGTAGGATATGTTGGTGAAATCGATTTAGTTCCATGCAGTAGTGTGGAATACTACTGATGACTCTTCATTTTGATGCTTAAATTCGATCTTTTAATGGAAAAGATAAAATTGTACAGCAATTGGAATTCTACACAGCGTGTGCATTAGGTTATTAATATAATGGCAAAATATGGGGGTTGTCGCAGTTGAGGTCTTGTTGAGGAAAGGTGGAGTAGGATATGTTCGTGAAATCGGTTGAATTCCATTCAGTAGTGTGGAATACTACTGATGACACCTCACTTTGATGCTTAAATTTGATACTTTACTGTAAAATATAAAATTGTATAGAGCAGATAGAATTCTCCACAGCGTGTACATCATATGATCAATATAATGGCAAAATGAGGGGGTTGTCGCGGTTGAGGTCTTGGTGAGGAAACGGGGAGTAGGATATGTTGGTGAAATCGATCTATTTCCATGCAGTAGTGTGGAATACTACTGATGACTCTTCATTTTGATGCTTAAATTCGATCTTTTAATGGAAAAGATAAAATTGTACAATGTACAGCAAATGGAATTCTACACAGCAAAATAATGGCAAAATAAGGGGGTTGTCGCAGTTGAGGTCTTGGTGAGGAAAGATGGAGTGAGATATGTTGGTGAAATTGATTTAAAATGTACGTTAAAATTGCGCAACTTCCGAAAGCTACGAACAATTGTTACCAATAGCAACGTCGTCGCCCGCCCACCCCCTGACGCTGCAATGACTCGAATAAAGGGAGCTAAACGTACGCTTCGTCAAACGGTTCTTCGTCAACCAATGAGAACGCTTGAAGGTAACAGAGAGACATACAGAACAAGGATCTTAATATATTATTATTATTATTATTATTATTATTATTATTATTATTATTATTATTATTATTATTATTACTACTACTACTACTACTATTACTACTACTACTACTACTACTAGAAAGATTCTCGCTTCGCTCGCACTCGCTTCGCTCGTAGTACAGGATAATACTAATCCAATACCTATACCTAATACCCAATCTTTGAATTCATGCTGAACGACATAAGGGGTTGTCTCGGTTGAGGACTTCGTGAGTAGAAGGGGAGTAAGATATGTTGGTGAAATCGGTTGAATTCCATGCAGTAGTGTGGAATACTACTGATGACACTTCATTTTGATGCCTAAATTTGATATTTTAATGGAAAAGATAAAATTGTACAGCAAATGGAATTCTACACAGCCAAATAATGGCAAAATAAGAGGGGTTGTCGCAGTTGAGGTCTTGTTGAGGAAAGGTGGAGTAGGATATGTTCGTGAAATCGGTTGAATTCCATTCAGTGGTGTGGAATACTACTGATGACACTTCTTTTTGATGCTTAAATTTGTTATTTTACTGTAAAAGATAAAATTGTAGAGCAGATAGAATTCTCCACAGCGTGTACATTATATGATCAATATAATGGCAAAATAAGGGGGTTGTCGCGGTTGAGGTCTTGTTGAGGAAAGTTGGAGTGAGATATGTTGGTGAAATCGACTGAATTCCATGCAGTAGTGTGGAATACTACTGATGACACCTCACTTTGATGCTAAAATTTGATACTTTACTGTAAAATATAAAATTGTATAGAGCAGATAGAATTCTCCACAGCGTGTACATCATATGATCAATATAATGGCAAAATGAGGGGGTTGTCGCGGTTGAGGTCTTGGTGACGAAACGGGGAGTAGGATATGTTGGTGAAATCGATTTAGTTCCATGCAATAGTGTGGAATACTACTGATGAATCTTCATTTTGATGCTTAAATTCGATCTTTTAATGGAAAAGATAAAATTATTATACAGCAAATGGAATTCTACACAGCGTGTGCATTAGGTTATTAATATAATGGCAAAATAAGGGGGTTGTCGCAGTTGAGGTCTTGTTGAGGATAGGTGGAGTAGGATATGTTCGTGAAATCGGTTGAATTCCATTCAGTGGTGTGGAATACTACTGATGACACTTCTTTTTGATGCTTAAATTTGTTATTTTACTGTAAAAGATAAAATTGTAGAGCAGATAGAATTCTCCACAGCGTGTACATTATATGATCAATATAATGGCAAAATAGGGGGGTTGTCGCGGTTGAGGTCTTGGTGAGGAAAGTTGGAGTGAGATATGTTGGTGAAATCGATTGAAATCCATGCAGTAGTGTGGAATACTACTGATGACACCTCACTTTGATGCTTAAATTTGACATTTTACTGTAAAAGATAAAATTGTATAGAGCAGATAGAATTCTCCACAGCGTGTACATCATATGATCAATATAATGGCAAAATGAAGGGGTTGTCGCGGTTGAGGTCTTGGTGAGGAAACGGGGAATAGGATATGTTGGTGAAATCGATTTAGTTCCATGCAATAGTGTGGAATACTACTGATGACACTTCATTTTGATGCTTAAATTCGATCTTTTAATGGAAAAGATAAAATTGTACAGCAATTGGAATTCTACACAGCGTGTGCATTAGGTTATTAATATAATGGCAAAATATGGGGGTTGTCGCAGTTGAGGTCTTGGTGAGGAAACGGGGAATAGGATATGTTGGTGAAATCGATTTAGTTCCATGCAGTAGTGTGGAATACTACTGATGACACTTCATTTTGATGCTTAAATTCGATCTTTTAATGGAAAAGATAAAATTGTACAATGTACAGCAAATGGAATTCTACACAGCAAAATAATGGCAAAATAAGGGGGTTGTCGCAGTTGAGGTCTTGGTGAGGAAAGTTGGAGTGAGATATGTTGGTGAAATCGATTTAAAGTGTACGTTAAAATTGCGCAACTTCCGCAAGCTACGAACAATTGTTACCAATAGCAACGTCGTCGCCCGCCCACCCCCTGACGCTGCAATGACTCGACTAAACCGAGCTAAACGTACGCTTCGTCAAGCGCTTCTTCGTCAACCAATGAGAACGTTTGAAGGTAACAGAGAGACATACAGAACAAGGATCTTAATATTATAGATTATTATTATTATTATTATTATTATTATTATTATTATTATGCTGGTTGTTTTGTGAAGGCGGTTGTCCTAGAAGTTGGCCTGGTTACGGAGGAAAGTGCTACCACGTCGTTACGAAGCTCTATGACAACGATTTTGCCAGGTCGCGTTGCCTTGACGACGACGCCGACTTGACAAGTATTCAGAGCGACGACGAATTGAACTTCATCGTGGATTCTCTCATGTGAGCATCGCTTATCTGTGTTATCTCTTTTCCTTTTTGTCGAATGCATCGTGAATACAATATTTGACAGCTGGGCAAAGATGCATTATGACAAAAATGCCAGATGCGAGTATCAAAGTATGTAAATAGATTGTTTTCGGCTTGATTGAAATGACAAAGAAGGAACGATTGAGAGCCACTATATTTTTAGGCCCCCCTAACCCACCCCCCGTCCCAGCACCTCCCCAATTCCAAGTATAGCTACTGGGTGAGCTTTTTCCTGGTCAGACTTTTTGGCAGGGACTCCCAGAATTTACCGACACCCCCCAATTTGATAATTCTAGAAATAACCCTGAGAGAGAGAGAGAGAGAGAGAGAGAGAGAGAGAGAGAGAGAGAGGATCAAATTGATGTTTCATCATCCCAAGTGAATATATAAATAGACCTACTGTGCGAATTTGTCCTTTCTACACAGAAGAAATCCTACTAAACCACTTTAATCCAGTTCTTCTTCTTCTTCTTCTTCTTCTTCTTCTTCTTCTTATTATTATTATTATTATTATTATTATTATTATTATTATGTGAAAGGTCCGTGGAAGGCGACAGCGTTAAATCTCTGGAGTGTCACGGATATCCGTTGTAGGAGAAAGGAAGTATCTCTTTCATCTTCAAAATTATTATTATTATTATATTATTATTATTATTATTATTATTATTATTATTATTATTATTATTATTATTATTATTATTATTAATGTTATTAAATAAGAATAAAATTGATTGAATTTTCCAGAAGTCCCGATGATAACGACGACACCAGGAAGGTCATGGACCAGGCCAGCTACTGGATCGGTCTGTACCGGAAAGACGGTTCCTCCTCAGAATACGCTTGGGCGGACGGCAGCGGCGATGTTTCGGCGTCGATAACGTTCGAACCGAACGACCAAGACTGCGTTACTATCAGCTCAACGGGAATCATGGAGGGAAGGCGTTGTGATACGGAGACGGCGTACATCTGCCAGAGAGACGAACGGTCGGCCAATGGTAAGACCAGGGCGCGATTTGCGAGGAGGAAGGGGGGGGGAATCTTCCCCCTCCCACTGCCAAACTGCATCCCCCCTACTGCTACATCCCCCAACTGCTACATCCCCCAACTGCTACATTTCCCAACAACTACATCCCCCCAAGCTCGACATATTCCCCCCCCCCCACTGCTCCAGGTCACAAATCGCACCCTGGGTAAGACCGGTGCTTCTAGGCAGTGGCGGCTCCAGACTTTGGCAAGTGGGGGGTGGGGATGCATGGCGTTGAAGTGGCAACTACTAAGCAGGGAGGGAGGCAACTATTTTTCATAAACCAAGACTATAGTTAAGTTGTTTAGATTGTGTGAGTGTGTGCTAAAGTATGGGGGCCACTGGGGGCCACTGGGGGCCACTGGGGGCCACTGGGGGCCACTGGGGGCTACTGGGGGCCAGTCATTCAAAAGTAGGTGCAGGTCCCCAGACCCGACCTGTGGAGCCGTCTCTACTTTTCGCCACAGTTGTGGCGCTATAGAAGTGATCTAAAATAGCAAGGAACCAGTTGGAGACACCGTGGATAACAATAATAATTATTTCTGGGCTGTTAACGCAGCTCACGTCATTAATTAACCCTTAACTGGGTATTTAACTGTAACTCAATGTAAAATGAACGGACATATCCGGGGTCCCCAGTTAAGGGGTTAACAGATTGAAGGTGAGCTCAGGGTTAATGATGATGATGATGATAATGATGATGGTGATGACGATGATGATGATGATGATGATGTCATGCGTATATGTTTGACAGAAAGTCACGACTTCAACCGAACGAATGCTTCTGATAACGACCACGAAGGTCAGGACCACGACCACACCGACGATGACAACAACAACAACAACAACAACGTCAGGAATTCCACCGGATTCTCCTCGGGAACAACTCCACCAGGATCAATGCCGTCGGAACCCTCCACTCGATCCGAATCCGGACGTCCGTGGTCGAGTCACGTGACCGCTTCCGACGACGACAGAAGGAATATATCGTCGCTTGTTTCCGGTAAGAGGCAGACCTACAGTAGAGCCTCGTTATAACGCGTACTTAGCGGGGTCTGTAAAATTTAGTACGTTATATCCGAGATACGTTATATCCAATGACATCCTATGCGATAGCGCATCACACGGGACCTTATACATTGCGGTACGTTATGACCGAGGCAATTATGACCAGCAGCGATAATGTAATGTAATGTAGCAAAATAATAATAATAATAATAATAATAATAATACTTAGTCTCAGAGCTTATAGGGCGATTCTTATTGTAAAAATCCAAAATGTAGTTAGTTACAAAAATATATTTGCGTTTTCCATGGGGGGGGGGGGTAAGTACACCCTCTTTGAATTTGAAAACTGCTGTTACTACTACTACTACTACTACTACTACTACTACTACTACTACTACTACTACTACTACTATTACAACTACAACTGCTACTACTACTACTACTACTACTACTACAACAACTACTACTACTACTACTACTACTACTACTACTACTACTACTATTAGATGTTTGGGCGCCCAGGTTAAATTGATAATTAAGCAATATTGCATTAAATATTTTTTTCGGTCGGACTAATCGAAAATAAACTTCTCATGTCAGAATTCGACAGACGTTGTCCACCGCCCCCAGAAATTCCGAATGCGTGGCAGGAACCTGTCCAGGGTCAATACCTGGTGGCCGTTGCCTACCTGTGCCATCCTGGATTTGCGTTTTCCAACGGTGGATTCGCCAGGACGTTTTTCTGTAACGAGGGAAAATGGACGACGAAAGATGGGTGCCAAGGTAAGAGCTGCAAAGGTTTGAACTGTCATATTTTCGTTCCAAGGTAAAGGTAAAACTATTCCAGGTAAAATCTAAAAAGGTCAAATGATCTAATAATAATAATAATAATAATAATAATAATATAAAAAAATAATAATAGTAGTAGCAATAGTAGTAGTAGTAGTAGTAGTAGTAGTAGAAGTAGTAGTAATAGTAGCAGCAGTAGAGTAGTAGTAGTAGTAGTAGTAGTAGTAGTAGTAGTAGTAGTAGTAGTAGTAGTAGTAGTAGTAGTAGTAGCAACAGCAGTTTACACATTAAAAATTTATTAGTAATGTAAGAAAATCTGCCAAACAAATTGCAACACGACAAAACACAATAACAAAAAGCTCGAAGAAGCGCCTAGAAATAAGGTGCTACTGCTGTGCTGCTTTTGAAAGCGCTATAGAAATTCACGATATGTTACTTACTTACTTACTTACTTACTTACTAAGAAAATCGAAGCAATGAATACCAGTTAATGGAAGCTTTGAAACCCAGGATTCACGATGAAAGAATTGCCTTGTTTCCGATTTTTTTTTCAACAGTAATCCGATGTCCGCTAGAAATTGACTTCGTTCAGGGAGATTCGACTTTACCTGTCGGCGCCACCGAGACGCGCACCTGTAGGAGTAAAAGCGAAGGTTACTCTTACGACGGATTGTTACAGGTGTCGCGAAAGTGCGTTCAAAGAGAGGTAGAAGGTATTCTGATGGCGTCAAATTCCCGGACAAGATCGTCATCCAGATGCTCAGGTCGGTATGCAACAGTCACACGTAGAAAGAGGCGAAAACAGTGGCGGTTCCAGAGGGGATGAAACGCCTGAAATGAATTCGTAGGAAGATGGTTGGGGGAAGGGGGTGAATAAGGAAGGAAACAATCAATAAACTTTGGAGAAAACGGATGACGAAAGGGAATTTTTCTAGGAATTTTCCCCGTAATTTTACTACACTTCCCCTAATTTTACTACACTTCCCCTAATTTTACTACACTTCCCCTAATTTTATTACACTTCCCCTAATTTTACTACACTTCCCCTAATTTTACTACACTTCCCCTAATTTTACTACACTTCCCCTAATTTTACTACACTTCCCCTAATTTTACTACACTTCCACCGAAAAATAGGTTGACAAGTAAAAAAGGTCATCGGAAGTTATTCCCCGTAGTTTTGCTTAGACTTTTACCCAAAAAATAGGTTTCGCAAGCGAAAAAAAAGTCCGGAAGTCCGGTGGGGATGCATCCCCACTCATCCCCACCCCCCACGTGGAACCGCCACTGGGCAAAGGCAAAGATAGTCCCTACTCGAACGAGCGTAGGGTCCGGCGCAATGTTCCCTCTAATTTTTCGAGACCGTGAGCGCACCAGATTTTTCGTGAGCGGAAATAGTTTCGTCATGAGCGCTTACATCAATATCAATCAATCAATGCTATATTTTGTATACCAGTGGTGCACAACCTTTTTCGGCCGCGGGCCACTGTTATATTTCTGAAATCCTTCGGGCCAATCGGGGGCCAGACTCAACTGACGACTGCCATTTATGTCTTTGCTTCAAGTTTATTAAAATTTAGTACAAAATCACTTTTTAAGTTGAGAGACATTGTACACTACTGTAAAGTGTCTTATACAATATCAGTACAGTAAGGCATGGTTATGCCATTATATAAGTTTCTAAACATAAAGTTTATAGTTATACGCTATGTTAAAGTTAATCATATTTAGCAGAATCTAAAGTATTCTTATACTAGTCTTATAAGACTTATAGAAACAGTTCATAATCTAACGTTATAGGCCCAAACTTAGTGTACAATAACCGAAACACATTGGACCATTGTATCTGTCACTAGCAGTTTTAACTTTGCCACTAGCAGTTTGAAAGATTGAAACCAGGAAGTCAGTGTGATGGCTGTTTGCACCTCTGCAACCAGCTTACAGATATCGATTGGCATAGCAGTCATACAACGTTTTTCTGCAGCTAAGCAAACAGTGACCCAGTCTACTCGTCATGACCGCAGCAAAATTTAGAGATATGAACACTATAGATTTAATTTTTAACAACATCCTGGGCTCTAAAGCCGTCACGAACGGCATTGAGAGAAGGCGTGACATATTGGTATTTTCATTTAGTTCTCGCGGGCCACATGGCGAGTCGTCGCGGGCCGGATGTGGCCCGCGGGCCGGACGTTGTGCACCACTGATGTATACCAACAATAAAAGTAAGAAATTAAACAGTACTTATATCAATATATAATATTTCAAATTCAATATATCGTTGGCGAAAATGAAAGTTGTTCAAACCCTAATTAAGAAGTAAAGCGATTTGATAAAACTAATATATACTAGATTTGTTCACGTCTGTCTTTAGTCAAATTAATTATCAAGCAAAATGTCATAAATGTGTACTAATAATCCCGGTGTCCTTGATAAATTGACTCACGTATGAAATGTGTAACCCAAATCACCCAATGGGCGCTGTTCATATAATGGCGCCTATTATGCAAATTTTTACCTGCAGCCTGCAGGCTGCGCATGCGCACAAATATCAGCAGATATGAACGACACTGATTGGGCAAAACAAACGCGTTGGCGTCTAGGGATAAATAAACAACCACGACTAACTCTGCTCATGCCTAAATAAATAAATCACCTCAGTCAAATGAACCTACCGAAATCATACTTTTGGGAAACGTACGTAATTACCCGTTGAGCAAAATAAATTGTGCGCAAACAAAGAAATGTTGTGCGCGCTACCACTTAAATTCGTGCGCGCGCGCGCACGCGCGCACCTTAGAGGGAACATTGGTCCGGCGTTGATCTCCGGTTACAAAGCAAGCAGCAACGCAAGTGGCTAACGTCATTAATCTTGAGTATAGTCTGCCCCATTGCTTTCTCTGGACCCGCGTTTTACCTTCGCAGCTTAACGCCGCTAAAAATTTATCGACGCCTAAACGAAGAACGGCTTGGCTGGCCGCGGGCACCAAGATTAGATCCCGGGACGGTCACCCATCCAGGTAGTAACCGCGCTCGACATTACTTAACTTCGATGTTCTGACGGGAACCGGTATAGTATATAATAATAATAATTCCCGTATAATAATGACTCTCCGGTCATTATTCTATATATAATAATGACGGGAAATTTATTATATAGATATATATTATAATAATGACCGAGGAATTATTATTATATTTAGAGAGTTATTATATATATACAGTATATCTAATAATGACTGGGGGCAATTATATATAATGACTGGGGAGTTATTATATATAGAGTTGTTATTATTATGTATATAACAATGACGGGAGTTTTATATATATATATATATATATATATATATATATATATATATATAATGACTGGGAGTTATTGTTGTATGGGAGTTAAAATAACATGCTATACACCGGTCGCACAGCGCCAAATAGATCGCCGACAGAAAAAGGCGCAGAAAAACAATATTTCTTAAAACGTCGTACAGTAGAAACTCGTTACAGCGAGTGAGTGAATGAGCGAATGATTGAATGAGTGACTGCATTAAGTGTAGCTTGATTTCTGTCTTCGTAGTGCGACACTGTATGGCTCCTCCTTTGGTCAGCAATGCCTCTCTGACGATGCACGTTCCCTCTAGGTCCGTCACCTTTACCTGCCTACCTGGCCGCCGCTTCTCCGACGGTCGTCTCGATAAGACCGTCAGGTGCAACGAAGACAACACATGGACTTTTAACATCGGACACTGCTCCGGTATGCAACAGAAGCAACACATATAATAATTTTTACAACTTAAATAATAAGAATATCTGGATTTAAAGTGGTTTAGTAGTAGTGTTAGTAGTAGTGTTAGTAGTAGTGTTAGTAGTAGTGTTAGTAGTAGTGTTAGTAGTAGTAGTAGTAGTGTTAGTAGTAGTGTTAGTAGTAGTAGTAGTAGTAGTAGAGTGCAGCAGTGGTAGTGGTAGTGGTAGTGGTGGTGGTAGTAGTAGTAGTAGTGGTAGTAGTAGTAGTAGCAGTGGCAGTAGCAGCAGTAGTGGTAGCAGCAGTGGTGGTGGTGGTGGTGGTGGTAGTAGTAGTAGTAGTAGTAGTAGTAGTAGTAGTAGTAGTAGTAGTAGTAGTAGTAGTAGTAGTAGTAGTAGTAGTAGTAGTAGTAGTAGTAGTAGTAGTAGTAGTAGTAGTATATTCTTATACTGCCAACTTCTGTTTGTTCACTACTCAAACGAATATCACACAAGCATCGTATAGACCTAAACAACATTAAACATTATAACTTATATTTCGGGGGCGCGGTGGAGTAGTGGTCGGACTCTTGACTCGCAACCGGATGGCAGCGGGTTCGAATCTGACTCTAGCCACTTCGTAGCCACCCTGGGCAAGTTGTTCACTTCTTAATTGGTCCGCACTTAAACGAATCTTCACTTAACGAATGATTTAAAGTGCGTTAATAACCATGTAAAAAAAAAAATAATAATAATAATAATAATAATTATTATTATTATTATTACTATTATTATTATTATTATTGTAACTACGTAAATTTATAGATTACAGACAATTTCTTTGTAGTTGTCGTTTGTGAGAAGATATCGGTTTTAGTAAATGCTACGGTGAGTACAGATTCAGTCGTCTGTGATTCCGTCGTCACGGTGAGTTGCATTGGAGGCTTCGTCTTTGAGGACGGAGTGACCGAGAAATCAGTCACGTGTCTCGGAAATGGAATCTGGAATGATTCTACGGAATTCTACTGTCAACGTAGGTTATACTACTACAACTGCTGCTACTGATTCTATTATTATTATTATTATTATTATTATTATTATTATTATTATTATTATTATTATTATTATTATTATTATTATTATTATTATTATTATTATTATTATTATTATTATATTTAAAACTGCTGCTACTACTACTACTACTACTACTACTACTACTACTACTACTACTACTACTACTACTACTACTACTACTACTACTACTACACTACTACTACTACTACTACTGCTGCTACTGCTACTGCTACTACTGATGTTGCTTCTGCTACTGCTACTCTATTATTATTATTATTATTATTATTATTATTATTATTATTATTATTATTATTTCTTAATGGTTATCGCACATGGAAGTCTCTATTAAACTATTTTAAGCATTGCTTTTAATCTAACCGTGTTTTGCATTGGCAGCGATATTCTGTTCCAATCCACCTCTGATACCAAACGCCACTGTAACGAGTGGATTAGAATTTCAGATGGAAGGGAGTGGATTCTTTCCCTACAACGCTCGCCTTCTCTACGCCTGTTCCAAGGGACAAGCGTTCGAGAACGGAGAAGGGGAAATGACGGTTGTTTGCGACGATAGCGGAAATTGGAACTCAACTCAGCTAAGCTGCGATTGTAATGACTGATTTTTGGTTGCTTATATAAATTTACTAGCGACAGAGGTGTTCAACACAGGAGAAATACTACTAAACTACTCGAAATCCTATTATTATTATTATTATTATTATTATTATTATTATTATTATTATTATTATTATTATTATTATTATTATTATTATTTGGACGCGGTAAGCATTTGGACACGGAGAGCATTTGAACGCGGAGGGCATTCACAGTTGTTTTCACACAGGCTTACTTAGCCTCATAAACCACTTAAAATCACATTAGTATTATTATTATTATTATTATATTATTATTATTGTTATTATTATTATTATTATTATTATTATTATTATTATTATTATTATTATTATTATTATTATTATCATCATCATCATCATTAAGAGCAAAGGCAAAATATCCATTTGTATATTATTTGATACTATTCTTCATGCTACTATCCGTGTAGTAATCATTTGGATCTTTTTCTTTCAAATCTTTGCTGTCATTGTTTTTCGTGTCGTTGTCGTTGTCGTTGTCGTTGTCGTTGTTGTTGTTGTTGTTGTTGCTGCTGCTGCTGCTGCTATATGGTAATAATGTCTAATAACTTTCAGTAATTATTTTCTTGTCAATGAGTATGTTTCCTTAGACTATTTAATCATTTCTAAATTCTGAAATTACTTTGACTTTGCAAATTACCTCGAAACGTCGGCGAAATTGAAAAACATGTTTGAGTCTGGCGTTCTCAAAGCCAGTCCCACAAATTCGTAAAAGCAAGTAGGCCTAGAACAATTCATGTCTCGAGAACAGTGGCTCGAACCTGGTCAGAAAAAATGTCATGTCAAAATTTCATTTACCGGATTACCTTTTTTGCTTGTAATACTTTTCTGGACGTTAAAGTTGCAAAGAAGCACACACAAAACTAGCGATGACCTCTTTAAAAGCATTTTAAAAGCAAAAAACACTCATGCCCACAGCATTTAGGACACGCCCTTTCGAAAAAATACTCATGTCAGAACACGAGGATATGGGTCGTGTTTTTTGCCCTTGCCTGAGTATAATTCTCCGACAGCATTGAAAACTGGATCTTCATGCCGATCAATAATCGAATAGTCTCACGGGCAACAAAATCTTTGGTCGATCACGATGATCGAGACGAATTTAGATCTAAATCAGTTCAGACCGCGACGTCGAAAGCTGAGGATTTGCAGAAGGTTTTGTAGCAGGCACGTTCATAGATACAAAATCAACCGTCGAAATCTGCGCCACGGATTATCTTGTGTTGTCCAAAAAACGCACAGAATTCTGAAGAATTAAAGATTTACCGGACATGAAATATTGAACAGACAGAAGTCTGTCCTGAGCGTTGATCTGGTGGGGTTTATTTTAATTACAATGGCGGCGTGGTTTAACCATCAGATCAAAGGGATGGCCTTCGCTAAGTTGAAATATTTACGATTTCCCGTTTTATTTATTTCAAAAAATCAATTTAAGTGCAGGAACGTTGGACACCAAAGACAGCGCATAACTTTAAAAGTGAAACACTATGAATGTCTGGCTTTTCACACAACTTTACCAACTATGATATTTGGTCGAATGTAAATTCACTAAAAATATAATAATGATAATGATGATGATAATAATAATAGCAGTAGTAGAAGCAGTAGTTGTTGTAGCAGTTGTTGTAGCAGTTGTATAATAATAATAATAATAATAATAATAATAATAATAATAATAATAGTAGTAAGTAGTAGTAGTAGTAGTAGTAGTAGTAGTAGTAGTAGTAGTAGTAGTAGTAGTAGTAGTAGTATCGAATGAGATACATGGTCCAGTTGAAGATCAACAATACATAGGCCTAATGTACATGTGATCAACAATACTTATTAATTGCTATTAGGCTAATATGATTAATATGTACATATAGGCCTAATCATTAATTTGCATTCGTAGTGGGTGCTAAGTAGTATTGCGTTCTGATCTTTTCAGATGGCCGTTGCTATCCAGTCCCAAGGATCCTTAACGGTCGACCGAGTACTCTGAGTACTGTAGATGGTACTACCGTAAGGTATACTTGTGACCTTGGATATCGACCTTCGATCAACACCAGCCTTCCGCAACAGACAACCTGTAACGGTTCGGTTTGGAGCGCTTTCGAAATGACGTGCCTCGGTAATTTTAAGATGTTTGACTTTTACACTGTACGTAATAGAGACACATACACAGATAATGCCTCCGGCCGATTATCGGCTGCCGATTATCGACCCGAACAATCGACCGTTACCGATTATCGACCAATAATCGTTGTATCTCTAGTAAAATATAAACGAAGTTGGGTTTTGGTATTTAGACTATGATAATTTTGCTGCATTTATCTCAGCAAAGATACTTTAGTCAATTTGATACGCAACCTGGCTATTTTTCAAGTGATGTTTGAAACTCCAAAGACCAACAAACTGCAGCTTTAAGCTATGGTTGAGTTTTGCTAGAAAACGAGGATTCGTATTAATTATCAATTAAATAAATAACTGAGCATTTTTAAGCTGATCGAAAATAATCAAATTAAGGACTGATCCGAGTAATTGAATTCTATCGCACAATGCCTTTGACGAACGTCAAACGTGTTTTGCAGTGTTTCAGTTTTCGCCAAATACGGTTTCGTCTTTTAGTAGTTCGGTGTCCTGTCATTAACAACGAAACTGCCTACACCAACACGACCAGCAATTCCTACGGCACCCATCTGTCAATCAGCTGTATCCATGGCTACCGGCTAAAAGCAGACGACACGTCGACTGTGGTCACTTGTGAAGATACTGGACAGTGGTCAGACGATGTTAACTGCGAGCGTAAGCGAATTTCTAAAAGAAAATTAAAGAAGGTCTTTTCGATTTAAAATTAGGCTAAGGCACCTAGCAATAATAATAATAATAATAATAATAATAATAATAATAATAATAATAATAATAATAATAATAATAATAATAATAATAATAATAATAATAATAATAATAATAATAATAATAATAATAATAATAATAATAATAATAATAATAATAATAATAATAATAATAATAATAATAATAATAATAATAATAATAATAATAATAATAAATACCTTGACGTTGTATTAATTACTTTGCAGCTGTCAAGTGCGGTCCTGTCCCGCTCGTGACAAACGCAGAATTAGTGACAGCGGGTGATGACGGTTACGGTTCCAATGTGACCTATAACTGCATCCAGGGATTTTGGTTCGCCAGGGGCGTTTTTGCGACGACCGTTACATGCAGCGCAGATGGACAGTGGAGGCCATTCAACTTTTCAAACAGCTGCTTACGTAAGCATACTTAAAACACCAGCGATCAATTCGGACGATTGAATGATTGACTGATTGATTGATTGATTGACTGATTGATTGACTGACTGACTGATTGATTGATTGATTGATTGAGATCACTACTATATATTCTATCCAAATGAATCTTGTTATCGTCCTCCATAGAAATACTTTGCTGCGACTGCCTGCCTCGATCTACAACATTGACCACCACGGACTTCGGATTACGGACTTGGGGATTCTATCCAGATTGAACGCTCGTGAATAAGCTGGTTCACTGCGCCAAGCTTTCGGGCAGCGCTATAGAAATATCGCTTGTACTTACTTACTTATTTGCTGACTGATTGACAGGTATTTGACCTGATCTTTTGCGGGATGGATTTGAATTGCGACTCCGACTGACACCTCGGTGTATGTGGAACTACTGTTATAAATTTACCTACAGTAGAACTTCGTTATAACGGACTCGGTTATGACGTATACTCGGTTATAACGCACCGCAATATACGGTCCCGTGTGATGCGCGATGCCGTATTGGATGGCATTGGATATAACGTGCCTCGGATATAACGCACTGTATTCAACACATAGACGTAATAAACGTTTTTTTTGTTTTTTATTTTCCCCCGCGGTTTTTACGCTTTTAACGTTTTTTATGCATAATACGTAAGAATGTCGGTTTGTCTCTTCCTCTGTCTTCCTCTTTAGCCGTCTGGTGTCCACCTCTTTCGTTGTGGGTTGTCTCAACGGCCGACAACGACGCCGCCACTTTGGTTAACGTTTCGTGTCCTGCCGACGCAAAATTAGCAACAAGAGATCAGGACTCGATTCTGGTCAAGTGTGGATCGCAGGGCCAATGGATACCAGAGGTTCCTGACTGCGTCGGTACGAAAATCATTCATACTCGAGACACATACGGATCTAAAGGAGGGCACAGAGGCACCCCCACACACACCAACCCACCCCAAACATTTTGTTGTACTAATATATTATTATTATTATTATTATTATTATTATTATTATTATTATTATTATTATTATTATTATTATTATTATTATTATTATTATTATTATTATATTATAGCCTCACTGCCCTTCGGATATTGACTATTGCATGGCTGATCGCGTATACCTTCCCCATAGCTATTTTAAGAGAGTCTGAGCGCCTAAGAATAAGCAGCTACTGTTGTGCTGCTTTCCAAGGCGCTATAGAAATCCACAAGATTTTACTTATTATTATTATTATTATTATTATTATTATTATTATTATTATTATTATTATTATTAGAAACAATAAGAAGAAATATAAACGCTGATACTCTTCTAGGTCTGGCCGGTAAATCGTGAATGAAATAGTTTTAATATGAGTTTTGACTTTTTAGACGCGAAGTCAACCAGAGGGCTGGCGTTACGACCAACGTTCGACGCCAGGTACTCGAGGGCCGTTGGATTCGTGGCTTTGACATTGGTTGTTGTTCTTTTCGCAATCGTTGTCTATTTCGATGCTACAAAAATTAAGAAATCATTCCATGTTCTAAGGCGAAACTTGTCTAGAACGCTGGAACGCTCTTCGATGACTGAGACTAAGTTATAGCTCGTGCTATTAAATACAACCTGTTGGACGGCTATGATTGGTTTTCAGCAGGATGTGATGATGACATGTTTCGTATGGGAATATACAGTTTACACCGTGGAACGATAGATTCCAAACCCTTTTTATTTTGGCTATAACATTTGTAAAATTTTCATGAAATTCGGCAGTAATGTAGCTGAAAGAAGCCCCAACACCAGTGGCTGTTCCACGTGGGGGGATGAGTGGGGATGCATCCCATGATCCCCCCATCGGACTTTTTTGCTGTGAAACCTATTTTTGCGTAAAAGTCTAGTAAAACTACGGGGAGAAACTGCGGATGACCTTTTTTGCCTGTCAACCTATTTTTTCGGTAAAAGTGTAGTAAAATTACGGATAAAATTCCCGTCTGTCAACCTTTTTCGGAAAAGTTTATGGATTTTTTCCTTCTATTTTCATCCCCCGACCAGCTTCCTATTAATTCATTTAACCCCAGTGGCGGCTTCACAGGGGGGTCCGGGAGGCCTGTACCCCCTATTGAATGCCTGCCCCCCAGTGGCTCCCCTGTTGGGACCCTATACTTAATACTACATAGTACATACATAACAGCAAATGGTTGGCTCCCATGATTAGAAGTAGCCACTCCAACGGCCCCCACTTGCCAAATCCTGGATCCGCCACTGTTTAAACCCCCCTCCGCCAAGAAATCCTGGAACCGCTACTGCCCAAAACACACCTTTGTTTAGGTTGTTTGGAACATGTTTTGATGATTGCTGTGCATGTGGTTGAACCTATCCGTATAAATTGGATGGTTTTCTGTTCTGACTTGAACCAAACATTGAGGAGAAGTAAAATGGAAAAATGTTCACAATGTGTTTTGCTGATTACTTTGCATGCGGTCGAACCTGACCGTATAATATGATTGAGTTTCTTTGTTCTGCCTTGAACCAAACATTTAAGAGGCGTTAAGATGAACAAATCCTGACAACGCATTATCGCCCAATTGAGTTTCGTAGATATTATAATAAATGTTAAGTAAGTAAAGTAAAGTAAAATCTCGTGGATTTCTATAGCGCCTTGGCAGTGGCGGCTCCACCGGGGGGCCAGAGGAGCCCGTGCCCCCTATTGAGTGCCTGCCCCCTCCCAGTTGCCCCCAGTTGGGACCCTATACTTAATGCTACATACATTAAACAACAAATGGTTGGCCCCCCATGATTAGAAGTTGCCACCCCAACGGCCCCCCCCCACTTGCCAAATCCTAGAGCCGCCACTGCGCCTTGGTAAGCAGCACAACGGTAGCTGCTTTTTCTTAGGCGCTCAGCCTTTCTTAAATTAGCTATGGGAAAGATATATTATGATCAGCCAGGCAATAGTCAACATCCAAAGGGCAGTGAGGCTAGGTTGTTACAGCTATGGAGGAAATGATTTCAGAAAATGGAAGGATTTAAGCTTAGACCTGAATACTTGAGGAGATAATGCAGCGATTATGAGAAATGATGATTCCGATTTTATCAGTGGCGGCTCCATCCGGGAGGGCAGGGGGCCCGTGCCCCCTATTGAGTGTCTGGCCCCCCAGTGCCCCCCCCCAGTTGGGACCCTATACTTAATGCTATATACATTAAACAACAAATGGTTGGCCCCCATGATTAGAAGTTGCCACCCCAACGGCCCGGCCCCCCCACTTGCCAAATCCTAGAGCCGCCACTGGATTTTATTGCATGAAGGTGTCCAAGTCTGCGGGGGAAGCTGGAATGGAGTTCCAAAGTTCAGGTGCAGCGTTTGAGAAGGCACGGTTGCAAATTTTCAGGGATGACTGATTTATTATATAATTATGATAATAAAGTTCAAATCAATAGAGATGATATATCGTTTATGCTGCAAATTATCGCGACCATAGCGAATTAATTATTTTCAAACTTGCCTCACGTAGCGCCTCACATAGCGTCTTCAATGTCGAAGTCACTTGATTAAACAAATAGAATTGACGCGCACTGTATAAATTATATTATTCATTATAATTATAGTCGACGTTGAATTTGCATCTTTAAAATTCATCTAGCGGCAGTTTTTCGAATAAATTTTTGCCGTCAGTCCGTTCGAATTCATTCCAGCGAACGGTAAACTACACATTTGAATTAATATTGTTAGAGTATACAGTAAGTCTGTGATCGTTTTACTATAAAGTAGTGCTAGGCTATAACCAATTGCTTATGAAGCTAGCTTCTTATTTTGCAATAAGAGATTAAGTAGAATTCTATAGAGAGCGTCTTCTGGCAAATATGCTAGACTTTTGTCATAAAACAATTAATTTATTGTAAAGTGTTCCAGAGTGAGTTTAAGAAAATCAACAACCCTACTGTATCGTTAAACTATTCTCTAAATTTTTTTATAAAGCTAGCCAAAGTGACTCTTGGGGTGTCACATAGTTGGAAACTCATTTTGGTGTGAAATTTCGGATATTTTGATATTCATAAACTCCCCTTTCAAAATGCCGCCTCTAGCACCTGCCGCCCGAGGTGGACCACCACCCGCTCCATTCCTCCGCTGATGGAGGGGGTTACACCCTGGATGCCAAGAGATAGTTTTTGCCGCACTGCCTTCTATATGCAACATTCAAAATTCAGATAAAGGCCTAAGTCGGACAGAAATTGTATTTAGAATAAATTATCGAATTCTGAGAGGTACGCAAATCTTACTATATCAGCCCTTCATGGCATAGCCATTCAATTTTTATGTAGAGAAATTACAGAGTACCAGTGGCGGCTCTAGGATTTGGCAAGTGGGGGCCGTTGGGGTGGCAACTTCTAATCACGGGAGGGCCAACCATTTGTTGTTTAATGTATGTAGCATTAAGTAGAGGATCCCAACTGGAGGGCCACTGGAAGGACCAGACACTCAATAGGGGGCACGGGCCCCCTGGCCTTCCCCGGTGGAGCCGCCACTGCAGAGTACAAACAAAAGTACTAATATTCATGACTAAGTAGACATAAACGATTCTTACATACATAAGATTTTTTGGATATGAGTGAATATTAATTTTTAACAGAATTTTTCAGGTCGCAATGGACCTACGCGGTTTGATATGCGTCGTACTGCTATTCACTGTCGCCGAACTGAAAGATAAGTCGAGTACGATCTCAACGTGTCATCACCAGTGTTTTATACAGGCCTGTTAGGAGCCGAGATTCCCCCTCCCCAAAAAACTCCCTCAAAATCCCCCCCTAAAATCCCAGCACTTACACAAATTTTGCATTGAATTGTGTCTTTTCCACTCCAACCAAGTCAATCCCTCCCAAGGCCTCAATTCCCCCCCCCAAAGGCCTGGAGTCAGGATAAAACACTGGTCATCACTTAGAATATTAATTATTAATATTAATTGGGGGCGGAAGATGGCAGAGTGGGTTACGTGCTGGAGCGTCAGGCTGACGGAGCGGGTTCAAGCCCCGTCAGTGCCCCTATAGTGGCTTTCACACAGGCAGTAATGCCTTCTAAGCCAACTTTAAATCATGCTAAGTTTTTTAAGTTTTTTAAATAGAGTAAACTTTGCTCCTTGGGACCGTCCATAAATGATGTCGCGCACTGGCGGGGTGGGGTGGGGGTGGTTGGTTCAAACATTTGTGACGATGTGTGACGACGGGGGAGGGGGAATCCAGAAATGCGACGTCACATAATGTTAATTATTGTTATTAATGCCGCACTGCTATGTTACCGCAAAGTTGAACGTATTTTACACTTATAATTCATTTTAAAAAAAGAATTTGAAAAAGTTTCAGAATTTAGCTTCAACTAAAAAACGCATGAAATTTGGCGTATTTCTGCAATATTATACCCCGAATGTAGTCATATAAGTTTCTCTTTTAAATTCCAAAGTGTAGCGAGAACCAGACTAGGTGTTGGAAAACGTGAAATAATTGCAACGAAATAGAGTGCCACCGAATTTATTGGTCCACCCTGTATATAGGCCTATATCAAGGCAGGGATATTTTTACACCCTCTAACACCTCCTCTCAACACTCCAATTTGAGACCGACACCCCCCATTTCAACTATGGGACGACCTGTTTTGGCTTTACAGACATTTTTGGCAGGGGACCCCCAGAATTTACCGACACCCTCTCAAATTGACAAATTGATAATCCTAGAAATAACCCTGCATCGAGGCATAATATCAGTTACTGCGGCTGATGCTGTTGGCCTATCGTTTGGCTTTAGATAATGCGTGTCAAGAAAATTGGGCGTTGAACAAGGAAAACGCAAAATGCTACCACGTAAGCAAAGCTTACGCCAGCTTTGACGAGGCGTCCAACATCTGTGAAATAATGGGGTCGATCCTAGTTCCGGTGTCTAGCGACCATGTGCACACCTTCTTGCAAAAGTTACTCTTGAAACAAAGGTATCTCTTTTCCGTTCGGCGGATCGTTAAAAATTCGTGTAAATCCGAAGAAATGAATACAAGTTCTCCGCGTGTCTGTTCAACTCAGTGTCGTAACCAGGATTCAGAATAGCGGGGGGGGAGGAGGGTGACACCGACATTTTTTCTCTTTTGTTTGTCAGACTTTTTCACGATGAAAATGCACGAAATACATATAAAATGTGCCGAGAGCCTAACCTTTTTTGTGCTGATGACCTTGTTTTGCTACTCGCACTTTTCAGATTTTTCACACGGATAATATATAATATATAATTATATATATATTATATATATAATTTATAATTTATTTACGTTATCAGACTTCGCCGCAGTGATTAATCTAGAATCTGGACTCCGGGGGGAGGATTGACAAAGCCGGGGGGAAGTCAGCTAGGGGTCTGCTGTTAGTTAATGTACTATGCCAAAATTTCCGGAGGAATTTGAAATTTCCGGGGGGGGGGAAGGACAATTTCCCCACGGAAACGGCCTAGATTAAACCCTGCTTCGCCGCGGACTCATTAGAGACCCTCTCGCGGACCACTTGTGGTCCGCGGACCATGGGTTGAGAACCACTGCCATAGACTGTCCCCTGCATGGTTGTCCGGCCGGATATCCTGGATTTGACCTGGATCTTGAATAATTTTGATTTGGTGCCAGATTATCAAAATCATTCATGACGAAAATATCATATAGTCATGTATACGCAATCATAATAGTTTTTGATATATTATCCATTGTTCCCAATTTATCACTGTTTTTCGGATATTTTCGGATAATCGGCATAAACTCCCTTTTCCAGGGATGTCTGTCCTTGGCCTTTGTCCTGGCCTTGAGGGTTGAATCCTTGTTAACAGCCCTGCTTTTTTAAACGATTATAAGAGACATGCAGTGGCGGCTCCACCGGGGGTGGGGCAGGGGGGCCCGTGCCCCCTATTGAGTGCCTGACCCCGCTAGTGCCCCCCCCCAGTTGGGACCCTATACTTAATGCTACATACATTAAACAACAAATGGTTGGCCCCCTGGATTAGAAGTTGCCACCCCAACGCCCCTCCCCACTTGCCAAATCCTAGAGCCGCCACTGGAGGCATGTAACAATGACTAAATGATATTGTGTACGATATTAAAGAGCAATTTAAGAGTTAATTCGATTTAATATTCTAGATAGTCTTTTGTTGCAGCGGGCCTTGTGGAAGCTTTGACAATTGCATGGAATATTGGATTGGTGTATACGACTCCAATGATAACGGTACCTGGAAGACGGTGGAAAAAAAGAAGCTTCAAGTGGAAAATCAGTTTTGGGCCAGGGGCTATCCAAAGGGCAAGGGTCGTTGTGTCATCAGCAGCTTAAAAACTGACCGACTTGCTTACAGGGGCTTCTGGAGAAACGACAATTGCGAGAAACCTCTTAGATTCGTTTGCGAAAGTTAGTTGGATGCATGTTTAGGGGCTGTCCATTAATTACGTCAACAAGACAGGGGATCAATCAATCAATCAATCAATCAATCAACTTCTATAGTGCCACTATCATAATGCTCAGGGCATCAGCCGATATGGCGCACCAAATCCAAATAGAATTAGAGCCAAGTCAAGCCAGATCAGTCTGGAGGAGTGGCGAAGGTTTGAAAATGCTTGACACTTGTTGACAGGGGACGAAAAAGGTCGAGATAAATTGACGTCAACAATTTCATTTTTTACAACAGATTTAGTATATCAAAAAATTAATTTCCACGATTCTATTTTAGCATTAAAGCCAGACGTGTTAAATATTTTTAGCTTGTAGGGAGGTGTTCAAAAGTTTTGACATAATTTCATTAGGGTCACTGAAAATGTGACAGGGTGGGGTTAAAAATTGCCAAAAATTTTTGATATAATTAATGGGCGGCTCTTTTTAGGGGTGGGGTTCAAAGCTTTTTTCATAATTTTAGGGGCTCACCGTAAGTCTGACAGTTGTTGACAAGGACGGATGGATGAAGGGAGGTCAAAAATTGCCAAAAAATTGTTGACGTAGTTAATGAACAGCCCCTTAAGATAAGCGAAGATTCATCATCATTAACCGAGGGCTTATCTGAGACCATTGATGCACGCGGCAGGGATGTTCAAATGGAGACTCGCGAGCCAGATCCGGCCCGCAAGTGGGTGTAAAGTGGCCCGCGGAGATGCTGAAACAATAAATAATTATTTCCTAATACAAAAAATATGGGTTGAATGTCTCGTTTTCAGTTTACCTGTTTTCTCCTAAGCTTACTAATGAGTATGAGTCATATCTGTGGTAGTTCCTTGCCGAAAATCCATACGTCAATTATTTCCGTTCTCCACTCATCAGTCTCGAAGATGACTGCAGGGCCGTTTTAAGGCATAGGTATGGTAGGCACATGCCTAGGGCCCCGCAATATATGAGGGGGCCCCGGCTGGCGGTGAAAAAATATTTTATTTGTTTGTGTTGACTGATTTTCGATTTCTTTGATGTTCGAAAATTCTGACGAGCAAAAAAAGTCATCACCGCGTTTCTTGGTGCAGCTTTTAAAAATGCCTAGGGCCACAAACTTCTTAAAACGGCACTAGAGGAGCGGGTGCAGTAACTTCAAACCAGAGATATTTTACACTTCCCTATAACACCCCTCCCTACTCCCAATTTTGGACCGACCACCCTCAACACCCCCCAATCTGAACCTGGGATGACCCTTTTTGCTTGTCAGGTTTTTCGGCGAGGATGGACCCCAAACTATACCGACACCCCCCCCCCCAATTGCTAATCCTAGAAATAACCCTGCTTCGAACGGTGTCCTCCTTGCTTAGACTGCGTGGAAAATTTCTTGAAAACCTCGAACGCTACTAGTTCGAATTCGTTTCCGTTTGAAATCTCGTTTCAGAGTCGGCTGCGAAATTCCGAATCATCAATGAGCTGATGAAATGGGATGCTGCCTATCAGGGCTGCAAGAAGCTTCGGTCCGGAGCGAAGCTTGTCATCCTTACGTCGTCTAAACAGAACAGCGCCGTTGTGAAGTATCTCAAGGCCGAATTGTCAAGTGAGTGGACACAGGGATATCTGTGCACACCCCATAACACCCCCAAAACCCCTAATCTGAGACCGACGCTCCTAGGGTTATTTCTAGGATTATCAATTGGGAGGGGGTGTCGGTCTCAAATGGGGGGGCGTGTTACGGTGTTAGGGGTGCATCACAGGCTCGGATTGGGGAAAATTAGGTTTCTTGTGTTGCAATGCGGTTAAGTTCTCGTTTTAGAAGACAAAAGCCTCTGCACCAGCTCCGGACCAGGAGAGGCAAGCTTCTGGTTGGCGGCTCACAGACAAAACATGACCTGCGATGCTCCATTTGTATGGAAAGGCATCGGGGAAAAGACATTGCCGATGAATTATGCACATTGGGAAGTCAAGCCAACGGTCGAGAGATGTTCGTACGACGAGGCAATGTGTAGCATCACTTCCCAATCTAAAGGCTTCAAATGGATCGACGTGAAGTGCACCGAAGAGCACTGTCCTCTGTGCGAACTGTTCTAGAAACACTTCTAACAATAATGAACCTAAACAAATCACAAAACTGACAATTCAATTGTCGAATGAACTCTTTAATACAGGGGTGTCAAGACTTTTTGGGCGGCGGGCCAAATGACATGTCTTCCATGTCCTCGCGGGCCAAATGCATAAATTCTTGTCAATAATTATTATATTCCAAAATCTGAGCTATCTAAAAATCTGAAGTAAAATGACGAAAACATTAAATGGCCATATACGCATTACAATGTTTACATTGATTTGATTACAACCTATTGTTGTAACTATATATGACAAACCGTATTCTAGTCATGCCTGACAGAAGCAGTTACATTTCAAACTCTGTTAATGGCGAAGAACTGAAGATCAACTTGAAAACATATAAAGTTAGATGGTGGCCGATGTAGATGGGGAAGCTGATGAGACGTGACATTGCTTATTTTTCACTAGTTTAGCAATGTCTGGTCTTAAATCTGCAGCCAAAGCTACTCTCAAATTTACCGAGGGTTTTGCTAACTAACGCAAGTATGCTAGGTGAGTATATGGCTGCATATTAAATTGAATATAAGTACACGTATATATTTTGACCATTTGACGAAGAATAGATTTTTAAAAAGACTGTGTATCATGTTGTTTGAAATGGCTCACCCTTTTTGTGGCATTTCAAACTCCCTAGCAGTGTTAGGAAAGATCACTTGTAAAATGATCTTGATCAAAGATCAAGATCACTAGAGAGAAATTGATCTAAGATCAAGATCAAAGATCACTAGCGTATAAATGATCTAAGATCAAGATCACTTTAAAAGTGATCTAAGATCAAAGATCATACAAATATAATTATATCATGTATGACGTGTCACGTATGATAACGATATAAATGTCCACTGTACGATGCATGTAAACTTTCGTAATACTAAGTTACTAACACAACTGAAAACAGTTCATGACAATTTTAGCAACTAACTGTCAGTGTTGAACACGGCAGTTCATTTTCAGCATGAGCAGACGCTCAAACGTTGCGTCAGACAACCTGTTTCTTTGCGGTGTAGCTATCAAACCTCCAATACTAAAAAGTCTTTTGACAGGCGCAGAAGATGGCAGGGTTGTGTTATATATTTCACAAATGCTGCCTTGACATGTGGGTATGCCAACAAGCTAGAAAGTTCCTTATTTGGGTTATTCAGGTAGTGCATGACCTCTATCTTGACTGCATTTTCACGACCAGTTGCAACTGAGCAACTCCCCCTCTGAGTCCCAGTGACAGTGCCAGTACTAATGTCAGGGCCACACCCATAATCCTCATCATCTGCACCGGCTGCACTAACATGATCATTGAGGTCCGAATGCTTGATTTGTCCGCCATTTTACTCAATACACATAGAAGTTCGTTGATTGATTGACTTAGTTGGGAGAATACGTATAATTTGATATTTGATCTTCTGTTGATAATAAAGATCAAAATCACCGAAAAAGTGATTTAAAATCAGAGTCAAAGATCACTAGTAAAAAGTGATCTAGATCAAAGATCAAAGATCATGAATTCTGATCTTAGATCGTGATCTTTTGATCTAAGATCACTCCTAACACTGCTCCCTAGAATAAAATTGCGACAGAATATATTGACAATTCTAGAACAATTTCACAATGAAGATGGAAGCAAAAGAAAATTTAGTTTTAATTCGTTTCATCACTCCTCTGAATTTTTGCATATAGCCAGCTTTAACAATAGTCCTTACATAGGCTCACCATTTTGTGGCATTTCGAACGCTTTACAATAAAATTGAGATGGAATATAATGACAATCCTGGAATGATTTGATGCATTAAAGATGGGGACACAAGAAAATGTGGTTTTAATTCGTTTCAAACTCTCTGAATTTTTGCATATCTATAGCTTGCTGTAACAATAGTTCTTCCACAGGCTCACCATTTTGTGGCATTTCGAACGCTCTAGAATAAAATTGAGATGGAATATATTGATAATCCTGGAATGATTTGACGCATTAAAGATGGGGACACAAGAAAATGTGGTTTTAATTCGTTTCAAACTCCTCCTGCCTCCAACGAATACAAGAGGGTCTTTCTTGACAGGTGGATTTGTTAGATAGCCTACTAGCAATGACATATCCCAGGGTTTAAAATTAGTGCCAAGATACAGATGCCGAATAGTAAAATCTGGAATAGAATTCCTATCAGAGAAAGCTTTGAAGACAACAGCTAAGACACTTGTTGACAGAGTTACGGCATTAGTTTCAAACTGAACTAAACAGGATATTTTATTTCAGACTTAGTAGCTTTACAGTGTAATCTCCATAAGAACGTTTTTCAACAGTAGGTATTGAAACCAACAAAAAAATAGATACAGCACTGCAAACAAGCATCATTTCATACGATAAACCAAGCTAATATCATATAAAGACTATGCAATTAAAGATCTCCACACAAAATAAATGATCAAATTCATTTAAATGTTCTTCAACTTTGGACGATACATTGTAACTATTAATAATTAATCTATGTCTATTGGTGCTAAATCAGAAAAAGTCCAAAGCACTAATTAGCAAAAACATTACATATTAACAGCTTGGAGACAGTATTTCTACTTTCCTATTAAAGTTAAGTTCACACAAAAACAGCTTCACAGCAGTTCAGTAAATAATTATAATGACAATTCACCTTAAACCCAAAAAAAACTTTAACACAATTACATCCAGCAACAGACCTTTATATATTTTAACAGCAATAAATCTATTTCAATTCCTGATTTACTAAAGATCAACCAAAAATCATACAAAATTGCATGTCCGGTAAGAAATTAAAGTAAAGAACATTCAATAAAGTTCAACTCAATGATATCCCATCTAGATAGCCGGCACAAGATGTAGTTAATCGAAAACACAAGTAGTACATTTTCATCTCATATATTAATAGGGTCATTCAAGATGTCATAGTTAAGAAGTGCACGATACGACAATCCTCACACTAACTAAGAAATTATATCATAATTAAATGCATTTGATTAAACTTGTCCTGCGTGCGTTGTCGAGGAGATCCGAGTGTGTCTTCCCCCGAACTACTTTGTCACCTGGTGAATGGCGTTGGCAAGGTAACCCACATTTCCCGAAGTCACTCCCGCAACCGAGATGCGCCCGTCCTTCGTCAGGAAGATGGAAAACTCCTTCGTCAGGCGCTCCACCTGGAAAAACACACCACTTCCTAACTTCTGAAACCGTGTAAAAATCGAAGGATCAACCGATATTCATACCACAGCAGCACTTCAAAAGTGCAACAGCAAAAAAAAGGTACCATGTTTTAACTCACACAACCACATATTATAATGTGCAACTATGTACAAAGCATTTGACCATGTATACAGTATATCACCACCAGTTCTGTCCAAAGAGTCATATCGTTACCCTTCGTAAAGCGCCCTTGTCTTTGGCTACGCAATGCTTACAGCACTATATAAATATAAATAGGCCCGTATACATAGATACAGAAATAAGCAAACTGTCTTACCTGGTCTGGTTTTAGGCCAGTGAAACAAAACATCCCAATCTGGTCAGTAATATGCTGCCAGTTCAGAGACGATCCCTCCTTCTTAAGGTTCTCCACGATCTTGGTTCGCATTGAAATTATTCTGTCCGCCATTAACTTGACGTCTCCCAACCTATCGCAGATAAGAAAAATTACGTCCAATTACTTCAAAAAGATATTAACAATTACACATCATACACTAATCAACTTAACATAGTTGTACAGATGATAACTGTATGATGTATTTAAATCCTGGCACTATACAACTATGTTGAGGACAAAAGGAGAAAAGGAAGGCCAAGAAAAACATGGACAGAAAAGAGGACACAGAAGAAATGCAAATGAACTTCATCCAAATGACCAGAGCAGCAAGAGACAGACAGAAGTGGAAGGAACTCATTAAGACCCATCGTCCAACCCAATAGGGAACGACGGAATGAAATAAAGAGGAAGATACATTAATCAAATTATATTGCAAAATAAAATCACGTTTCAAACAGAAGATACCAAAAGCCAAAAGCATAAATATTAGCAGCAGTAAAATGACCCTAGCTTAGAAAACCCATTGGTTTTATTAGGGTGAGATTGATTTGATGCGACTCCCAGTGATACTTATTTAACCCCCTAACGGGACAGGATGCAAAAAAATCTGCCACAAAAGCTTTCTACTGAAAGGGAACTCTCTGGACAAAGGGTTAAAAAGCATACACTTTCAAAGTCTGCATAAATTTCTAAATGGCAGACTCTGAACAAGTCAACTAAGAGTAATGTGCGTCTTCGTCGGCCACAGTCGACAAATACTTTCAAAATAGGGATTCTAAAAATGTCTGTTAACAATACTTGGGTCGCACCAGATCTTTTTCAGGTCGGGTCGAGACAAAATCGCGTGGACGATTCTCGCCCCGTTCACAGGGGGATTCGAATACATCGGTCGAATGAGGATCTTCAACTGGGACATGACTCGCTTTGTCTCCTCCTCACTCGAACAGACCAGAGTGAAGGCTCCGGCCCTCTCACCTAAATATTCCGTTACAATGCACAAATCCAAAGTTAAAATCTCTGATATGACAAATCCATTCAAATGGTGGCTCATGGGCCAGATCCGGCCCACCAAATTGATACGAAATGGCAGACAACGATACTAAAACGATAAGTTTATTTTTTTATAATGCTTACAAAACATTTCAAATGCCTTGTTTTAGAAAACGTACCTGTTCTCTATTACGTATATTAACAATATTTTTTCAAAAACATCTGGCTCTTGAGCGCCAGTCAAGAAATTTGGCCCGTTACAAAATTTAATTAAATACCCCCGGGGTAGGGTTACAGGTTCTGGAACTCATTGTCTAAGCATGTGTGCACTGCAAACTCAATATCAAATTTTTGAATGAAACTAAAATCCTAACTTTTTGACCTGGCTTATCCACCATAGACTGTCACCTGGCTATCCGGCCGGATATCCTGGATATGGCCGAATCTTATGGGATTGTGATTTGGTGTGTTGATGTTTCTATGCATTATTAAGTGGGACTATAGAAGTTGATTACATTAGATTAAATTAGTTGTATCGACAATTGTACACAATACAAGTCAAAGTTGCATCAAAAGGACTGTTCAAACTGCATTGTATATAGTGAGAGAGCAAAGGCTACCATACAAAACATTTATAAAGTTAACAATAATACAGAAGTGCATTCAGCCAAAATAGTGAAAGACCAGTTAAAATAGTGAAAGACCAGCCAAAATAGTTATAGACCAGCCAAAATAGTCAAAGACCATCCAAAATATTCAAAGACCAGTGAAACTTGTCAAAGGCCATTTTGCGTGTCATGTAACCCTTTAACCACAGCAATTCATATAATAACCAATATGTTATGAAGCCGATATATCAGCCTTACGGTCCAAAGGGTTAACAGTCATAGATTACTTGCCGTAGAGACCCATGTTCTTGGCAAACGACTGGGCCAGAGCGATTGTGTGACCCTCCTGGAGGAAAAGTCTCACTGCAAACGCATCCTTGTCGACATCTCCGCTGGCAAAGCCCTGGTACGCCATGTCAAAGTACGGGAACAAGTTCTTCTTCTTGATCACGGCCGATAACTCCTTCCATTCTTCTGGCTTCAAAGCAACACAAATATCATCAACCTCAGACATGTTTCTATTGAACAAAATTTCTTAATAAATGAGATTTTTCCACTTTAAAAAACTAACAGATTTCTGGGGCAGTTAGAAAGAACTGAACTACCAGTAGATATGATGGTTGTTAAGGAATTTTGATATTGCTTTAAAAAAAATCAGGAAGCTTCTTACCTTTGGGTCAACTCCTGTTGGGTTATGAGCACAAGCGTGAAGAAGAATAACAGAAGAATCCGGAATATTCTGTGAAGCAGTAAGAACAAAAGTTAATCTCACACTCATTCACACACACACATTCACACACACACACACACACACACACACACACACACACACACACACATACACACACACACACAACTGCAGAGTTAGGAATGCAAACTATCTAAATAAATACAAAGAAAAATCAGTACCACTGCTTCAATATAAAATTCAATATATACAAAAATTCTACAACACAGAATCAAGTTCTAAATACACAAAAAATACAGAATGATCGGGCGCTGAAATGAAACGCCAGAAAACTGGCAAAATCACTCACACCAATATCCGCCAAGGCGCCTTTGAAGTCAATTCCACAAGTCTTCGGGTCATAATAGCGATACTGCTTAACCTCTAAGCCAGAATGTCTGTTTACATGAACAGATTAAAAAATTTAGCAAAACTTAGAGAAGTTCATGATTGTATAAAAAAAAGAAAGACAGGGATGATCAATTAATAGATAAAATTGAATAGCATGTGGGAGTTTCAAGCACAACTAACATTTTTTGTCAAGGTGTCCATAAATTTGATCTTAGCAATGCTCAAGCTAAAGTCTCATTGCTTTACCCTGCGACTTCAATGCTAGGAGCGCCTCTGAGTAGAAATAGAAGAGGCGCTATACAAATGTCACATTACATTACATTACATTACGAAGGCATTACGTCAATTGTCATGTTGATACAATAATAACAATAATAATAATGACAATGACATTATCCACAGCAAAAATAATAAAAGGTTTGACATAAAGTCATGCTAATAATAATAATAATAATAATATTATATTAGCAAGTATTTCTTAACCCTTAAACCACCAGATACTTTGTAACTATATGCAATGTAACTGAGTATGCCCAGTTCTGGTGGTTTATGGGTTAAAGCACCAATTCTAAACCAAGTGAAACTTTCAGCTTAATTGCATTAATACAGAAATTTTCACTTGATTATATTATTATCATTTACAATACTCTTACAAAAGATCAAATCTATGGTCAACACAAAGGCAGACGTCTCTTATCTAACAAAACATAGTGTGAGGATAAGTACTTGACTGTAATAACACTCAATGCTCTGTCACAGAAAGGTTCTGTGGTAGGCTAAAATCTAGGACAACAAATAGGACTATAAATGGAACATCTGTAATCATATGTAGACTTAAAACCTGATTTAAATAACGGAATATCGAAACTCACTTGATCAGTGGTGTGTGGTTCCCCCAAGATGGAGACGGAAGATAAACAACCTTGCTTGGTTGATACCATTTTGACTGGAAAAAGGACACCAAAATACTAACGATTATGACCCTTTTATATCAGTAACATGTTCACAGTTGACCAGTGTTACAACATCAAATCCTATGTTTTCCAGCGAGAATCAAAAGCTTTTTCAGCATCTATAGAGTTAATTAAACAGATTCAAAAAATGATCTCATAACACCGTAACCATAAACTACGTTCAAATTTTATAGCAATGAAGAATTAAATCGAATTCGTGCAAAAACAAACAATACTAAAATCAAGACTACAGTACTTACGAGAAAGGCCAGTCCAATACGCAGAGATCCCGTACCCGAAATACCTTGCACGGTTGCATTCTAAAATGAAAAAACCCACTACAATCGCATACGAAAACTGACTTTTAGAAAATACAGAACGGCAGCCATTGGGGCAAGACAGTAGTAACTCACATAAATTACTTGCAATAAATGAACTAAGCCAAGACTTATAACCTAACTAGAATTTCGAAAACACGGATAATAGTCAAAAGGAAAGTGAGATTCTGAATTATAAGAACTTTTAATGGAGAAATAACAGACCAAATAGGGGTGGGAAAATATAGTGGCAACACCAGAGCCAATGGAAGCGAGTTCAATACCTGCAGGAACCCCAAAGTTGACTTTCACTCTGTGACAGCAATAAAAATGAGTAGCATTGGCAATATTGCGAAGGCAACCATATGTTCGGTGAAAAAGGCTGGCCACTGCCCCCAATGAAACCTATTGCTTAGCCACCTATGGGCTGATGCCAAAGAAATCGGGGATCCACACAAGGTCCTATGGGCAATGAGCCTATGGATGCACCTTTACCTTTTTAACAGATCAAATGAAATTCAATTAAACAAATATAATTGTACCTATTTCACCTATTTCATTTAAATTGTAAAATAATTAAGTTCTTCTATGAAATACTATTATATTATAATAATCTATTATTGTAATAATAATAATTACAATTAAGTTCTTCAACAAATGTTATTATTAAGTTCTTCCACAGATGTTATTATGTAACTTTCAATGATTTAAAAAAAATTCTATTCATTAAAATTGTGAAAGTTTGAAACAAACATTAAAACATACGAACCAGTCCATTTTTGACGACATCACTACCATCGCCAAAGGCTAGTTCAGCAACAGCCTTACAGTATTCAGGAGTTCCACCAATGGGTGCGTACTCGTGGTCGAGATGTGAATCGAAAAGAATCTTCTCTGCCTAAACACGATAATATCGGAAAAAAGCAAAAGTAGAATGAGACTTCTTCCTTCGAGTGCTCTGTCCAGGGACAGGTTCCATACTCCAACAATGTCACTCCTCTCTAACTTGAGCTTTTATCTTCAGGGTTGAATACTTGTTTGCGGTAGGGTCGAACATCCACTCCAGCATCGATGTTCTTGGTCATCATTTCTGAGCTTTCCCCTCCATGTTCCTCTCCGTGTCTCTCTTAGCAGATGTGTTTCACCTCTCAGAACATGTCCTATCCACTTTCTTTGCCTCATACTAGGCTTTTCTTCTCTTTTATCCTCTTCCAGACCTCTTTTGAGGCGTTATCTATTCCATGCGGCTGATTTTTTCCATTATTCACCAAATCCACATCTCAAAAAAGTGATATCATAGTCGAAAACAGTGAAAGTGAATCACAAACTGAATTGACAAATCACAAGTGTCAAAATAACTAAGCACATCAAATATTTTTAAAACTACGTATTTGATTCATTGCTCAAATCATTAAAATTCCAAAAAAATCAAACATCATGCTGTCTACACTCCATTCAACCCTTCAAATAAAATCCTAAGTAAGTAAGTAAAATCTTGTGAATTTATATAGCACTTTTGAGAGCAGCTGCCTATTCTTAGACGCCTATTCCTAAAGCATACTTTGGCTTTGTATTTCTTTATATGCAGTGCAGCGGCTGATTAAAATATTCGTGGTTATCAAAGTGATAGCAGATAGCAGTCATATTAAATACATCTACTTGAGCTTTAAAATGATTATCGCATATGACAATATATTACATGAGGGAGGAAGGGAGGAAAGAAAGAGGACTCCTAAATAACTGTAACGCACTCGTACCTGCTTGACAGATGGTAGAACGAATGGCTTGCCGTTGTCGTCACGGTATGCGCCAACACCAAGGTTGATCTTCTTCGGGTTGCCATCCTTTTTGTACGCCTCAGTCACCCCAAGGATGGCGTCTGGTGGCCCCATTTCAACATTATCCCACCTTTAACAGTCATTAGAAAAGGGTTAGCACGCTTAGCATGATTTAAAGTGGCTTAGGAGGCGTTACTGCGCTGTGTGAAAGCCACTAGGGGCACTAACGGGGCTTGAACCCGCTCCGTCAGCCTGACGCTCCAGCACGTAACCCACTCTGCCATCTTCTGCCCTCAATCGCTACACGTGACATCAGTAAATATAAGACTACCACAATAACTTCAGAATTTTCATCGAATTAGCCATACAAAAGTCTTTAACCTCTCAACTAAAATTAAATTTTCTGTAAAGATTTAGCAATAGCTGAATAAAGTAAGACAGGCCTTCCACTTGAAACTTGACTGCTAAAAAGAGCCTCTCTTTGACATGGGTCTAAATCTTCAATTTATATAGCAACCTTATATTTATGCATTGCACTAGTCACCAGCTTAAAGCGCTACACAGGCCATATTAACACCCCTACGTGCTGGTGTATAGATGAATGTCTGGGGATTGAACCCAAGTTGACGGCTCATCTAAGGTAGGTCTTGCTCTCTACCAAATGAGTCATCGAGGCTCTAAAAGACTGGTCCAGTACTAAAGAAATTAAAAGAATACCAGAAACTGGTCAGAATAACTTGGCCGTACAGTCCAGGCTGCATATCTCCATATAGGGACCATTCACCGAAAAATACACTTAATACACGCCCACTACCGGTACACCCGTACACATAAGTCCGGATTTGCCAAACAAATCCATAAAAAAGACAACACTTTGGAGGCTGAACCCAACAAATTCAAGCATTAATACCATGAAATGACTCCTGGCCCAACGATGGGCACAGTTGAACCAGAAGTCCAAACATACTTAACAAATCCACAACACAGGCAAGCAATACCCTGGGGGCCGAACCCAGCAGCAAATTTAAGCACCCCTAGCCCTTAAAACCACGAAAACACGCCCTGCCCGACGATGGGGATGGCAGAACAGGTAGCGCTCTACGTCCCAAGACCACCGCCTCTCCCGGGGGCCTAGGGCATAGGGGTAGTCCTCACTTGGAACGGATTTGGGTAACGGTGACCATCTGGTTGAACTTCATCCCCGACGAAGCGAGGATCATTCGCCTTGCGGCGGAGACGACGAACGGTGCAGCCATCTCTCGAAACAGCTACGGAGACGACAACGATGATGATAACGACGACGGAGATGATGATGTCGTTGATGCCGACCGGCCGCTGAACAGTCAAGGTCGAGGACTCGGTAAACGTCGAGGTCCTTGCCGTAGTGTAGCCGCCGACGATTTACTAAAAACCTGTCGCTAGGACAAAGACAAAGAAAATCATGAACTTTGACAATTGATATACATGATAATAATAATAATAATAATAATAATAATAATAATAATAATAATAATAATAATAATAATAATAATAATAATAATAAAATATAGTGTAATATAACAAGGTTTGAAGTGATTAAGGAGGGTCTGCCCTGTCTGAGAACCACTCTATGTTTTGCCCATGCAATCTAGTGCCTATTCTAGTATATTAGTACGGTTTATTTTGAAATTATTTACACACTAGAAGCCATTACTATCTTATCGTCCAATTAGTTCCATTATTATTATTATTATTATTATTATTATTATTATTATTATTATTATTATTATTATTATTATTATTATTATTATTATTATTATTATTATTATTATTATTAGGCATTTTATTATTAGGCATATTATTATTAGGCCTATTATTATTAGGCCTATTATTATTAGGCCTATTATTCTATTTGATGGATCACGATTCAAAGCAAGAAGAGTATAATTCATAATTGTCGATGGAGTCAATATAGGCCTAAATGTAGTTGTAGGCCTATTACACAGTGGCGTACGTAGCCACGGGGTTGTTTGGGGTTTTTCAAACAACTCCAGTAAAAATACGACCAACACAATATTTAGGCCTATGTAAATCCGTTGACTTTTGGTTCAAGAAGGGGTAGTGTCTGGGGGGGGGGCGCCGCGGCTTCAGTGTTCAGTTGCATAGTGTCTCTAATTAACAAACCCACTTTGCATAAGCTGGCTACGCCAATGACATTAGCCTACAGCTTTTGTCCACTTTATAAAAAAATCACAACTAAAGTCTTTAAAACAGTGATGGGCACAAATTTTTATCCGAGGGCCGCAAAAGTGTCTGCGATGAAAGCCGAGGGCCGCACACATTTTTCGGCATTTAGAATTAAATTTTTAAGTAGTTTCCAAAACGACTTTAACATAATGTAGGCTATTATATACTGTGCAGTGTAACTGTTAATAAGCCAAGACTGCATGAAGAAAAGTTAATAAAATATTAAAAGCATTATTTCTAGTTACGATGAAGTGCCTAAGTGTAGGCTAAATCCAATTTGAATGCTGTATTTTCCATTAAGGAGTTGTCAAATGTTTAATATGCCTTAGAGGGCCACACATTAATGTAGTATCTCTCGTTGTCGGGGGCCGCACAAAAGGGCTTCGAGGGCCGCATGTGGCCCGGGGGCCGCACTTTGCCCATCCCTGCATCAGAGCGTACAATTTGACTGACGACAAAGAAGTATAAAATTAAAAATTGCTAGTGTAGACCTATAGTAGGCCTATATTTCTATGACTAATGGATCTCTGATCACAACTAGCAGGCGGACCCACATATGGCGTAGCCACTGGGTGGAGCACGGAGGAGCCGCCCCCATTCTGGCAGTCGTAGGATTTGCGCAAACCCATTGAGAAATTTCTGGGGGGTAGGCGTTGGAAAGCACTGATATATAGGCCCATGTCAATGTGGAAGAAATCCTTGACTGCCTTGTTTGCTCGTCGGAAAGATTTTGAGTTTCTTACCCGAAAATGTCCAAACCACTCTCCCTCCCTCCCCCCGCCCCCACTCTCTTTCGGGGGAACCCTGGTTACGCCACTGCGGACCGAAAATTTGTTTCTCCATTAATCGTGACCGCGTAAAGAGCTTCTGTTCCGAACCGACGGCATGCATATATATATATATAGCGGCCACAATTTTCCCCATCGCGTACGCCGTATTACCGCTCCAATATCTTCGTCATCGCTTCCTTTGTCTGCCTCCAACGGACCATCGAAATCCGTTAATACGGTCCTCTATTCGGTTAACGGATCTCACTCTCGGACACTGACAGGACGGTGGGTGGGCGAGCGACGTAGACCACGGCGATCCCGAAATTAAGGCAGGATGTCACTGGACTAATGTGATGTTTATAATTATAGCACACAGACACACACGCAGAGACACTGACGCACACAGGCAAACAAACAAACAGACACACACACACTCACACACTCACACACTCACACGTATGCAGTTTCTCGATGGGTTTTGCCATTGGTACGGTACTGTTACTCGCTAAATGAAAAAAGTGGAAGCGCATTTGATTTAGGCCTATATACTAAACCTGTACATTGAGAGTATGCAGCAAGATAGGCCTAAGTATAATGTAAATGAATGCATTGAATGGACGAGTGAAACATAGTGGTTCTCACACAGGGCAGACCCTACTGAAGTAACTGAACCACGTTAAACCATATTATTATTATTATTATTATTATTAGTAGTAGTAGTAGTAGTAGTAGTAGTAGTAGTAGTAGTAGTAGTAGTAGTAGTAGTAGTAGTAGTAGTAGTAGCAGTAGTAATAATAGTAGGCCTAGTAGTAGTACAGTAGTATTTTCGCTCGCAATAATTGTTACCAGCTGATAGTAGACCTGTAGCCTACACGGGAATATTTTTACAGCCCCTTAACAGCCCCAAACCCCAGTCTGAGACCGACACCCCTAAAACCCACCCACCCGCACCTCCATTCTGAGAGCCGGATGACTTTTTGCTTGTCAGACTTTTTCGGCAGGGCACCACCCAGAAAATACCAGCACCTCCCAAATTAATGATAATCCTAGAAATAGCCCTGCCTGTACAGTGTAGGCCTACATGTCTACAGTAAACTGCGGTTGAGAAAATTACCGAATCAAAGTGTGTGTGTGTGGGGGGGGTGTGTGTGTGCCTGATTTCGTTTCATGCGGTTTTTTCTTTGTATTTTCGAAACAAATCTGTAGCTACGTCAGCGTTTACGGCTCTAGAGTCTAGAAAGCGACCCCATGTCCCATAGGAGGCTAATCCGCTGTAGATCCAAATCATTCCCAGAATGTCTACGGAAGACGCGATGAAACTCGACAGCAACTGTAGGCCCTACGGAAGCACGAAACGGACGGTGACTGAGCGAACGAGGCGGCGGCGACGGCGGTAACAATCCTCCATAAATCCAGCTGTAAATCCAAGACAGTCTGTACGAGCAGGAGTCTTGTGTCCCTCTGGGAAAGGAAAAAAAAACTATGCGTATAAGAGGACGATGGTGGTTGCGCGGCTAGCTACGCCCCTCTGTCGCCGAGCTTTTCATTGGCGTTTGATGACTATACATTTTCGACGTCTACATTTAGATGCGTGGGTGGGTCGTCTTACAGAGCGTGCAGGCAGCGGAGTCAGAGTCGCTTCGCGTTGGGTGAAGATAACCTACTGTTGCTTCAGATATGTTTGTTTAGTCAGGTTCCCTCTGCGAAGAAATCCATCCGCCCAATGTTTCTGCTCTGCTGAGGAAACAATAGTTTTTAAGAACCTTCCAGGCGTTAAAAAATTGGCATAGATAATACGATAAACTGGTTCGTAACTTGAAACCAACTTAATTTTGGAGTGCGTTGACTGAGAGAAACTTGTGACGGAAAGCGCTTTTCTAGTTGTTATCATCGCTGTTTTCATTACAGGGACTATAGTTAAGTATTATTTTAGTTGTTGTTGTTGATAATTCAGGACTGCGATTGGTCATAGGCCTGTAGCTGTTGAGTTTAGCTATGGCGTCGGTTGGACTATGCTTGTTTTCCTGGTGTTTTGCGTTTTCCGTTTCTCGTGGTTTTGCCATCAGCTGCCGTTCGCCAACGGTAAGTGGCCTTGTCTTCCTTCCAGACATCAACCTAATAACCAGTGTTTATTCTAGACCTTCTCTGCTGGAGAGAATCCCCCCAAGTTTTAGAATCCCCCCCAAAAAAATTATATGTTGGCTGGGGGATGAAAATCCCCCCCCCCCCAAGGTTAGGTTAGGTTAGGTTAGAAAGTCGATTTATATAGCGCAAAAACATAACGAAAAGTCAAAGGCTAGAGCGCTTTACACTGATACGATGTCTCGAAGAAGTGAGTTTTAAGTTTCCTAGCGAACGAATCAAGATTGGACTCTCTAGTCACATGGCCGGGTAATGCATTCCAAAGAATGGGGTTTCCGCACTTGAACGACCTCTCGCCGAATTTTGCCGTTCGAGACGGAGGAGGAACGATCAGTCTGACGTCACGACTGGACCTCAGTTGCAGACGCCTGTCGGTAGACGATGGTCTTAGGACCAACGACGCCAGGTAGTCCGGGAAAGCTGGATCGTGCAGGGCGCGGAACGTGAGGATGCACCTCTTGTAGGCGACACGCTCCGGGATGCGAAGCCAATGCAACTTCTCTTTCAGAAAAGGGGAGATGTGCTCTCCCCTTCGAACTCCGAAGATCATCCGGGCAGAGGTGTTAAGAACCATCTGCAGCCGATTGAGCTGGTAGTCGGGCAGGCCCCAGAGAATACTGTTGCAGTAATCGACCCGATTGATAATGAAAGCCCGGACTAGGAGAATCGCAGCCGAGGTTGGTAGGTGACGTCGGATCTCCCTGATCCGCCGCAGCTGATAATAGCAGGACCGGGAGACGTTTCCAATATGAACGTCAAACGAAAGCGATGCGTCGAAGTGGACTCCCAAGAGGCGTACATCGGAGGATGGAAGGACGTGCTCTCCGTCAATCAGGAACGGGGCACAACTGATCAGGTGTCCCCTCCTCGGAGTCGCGAGCCACAATAGTTCTGTCTTGCGAGGATTTAGCGCAAGACGATTCACGTCCGTCCACTTTTTGATCCTGGTGACGCAGTCAGAGATGCGAGCACGGAGCCCCTCGGTGTCAGAGGGGAGGCAAAAAGAGTAAATTTGCACATCATCCGCGTAAGCGTGCGCCTCCAAACCGCAGGACCTGACTATGTCGCTAATCTCTGCGACATAAAGAATGAAGAGCAGGGGTCCTAAAACCGACCCCTGCGGCACTCCACTGAGGACCTGGCGCGGGGACGACGTTTGTCCTTTCCAGCAGACTGACTGCGTTCTGTCCGTAAGGTAGTCGCGTAGCCAGGCGAGAACCTTGCCTCCGATACCATAGGAGAGTTCAAGTCGACGAATGATGATATCGTGGTCCACGGTATCGAAGGCCGCCGAAAGATCAAGCGAACAAAGAAGGGCCAGCTGGCCGTTCGCTATGGCGTCTACAATGTCGTTATATATTCGCAATACGGCAGTTTCAGTCGAATGGCCACGCCGGTACGCCGACTGATTCCTCGGCATGAGGCCATTAGATGCCAGGTAGCGGACCATTTGCAAATTCACAGCCCTCTCGAGCGCTTTCGAGAGGAAAGGGAGATTGGATACTGGACGGTAATTGGACATGACAGCAGGGTCAGAACCAGGGCGCTTAAGATGCGGATAGACTGCGGCGTGCTTCCAGGTCGAGGGGAATTCTCCAGTCTTGAGGGAGGTGGAGAAAAGCTTCGCGAGGAACGGGGCCAGTACGTCAATGGCCTCCTTGAGCAGCCATGCCGGAAGTGGATCCGCTGCGCACTGCTTATTGGGCGCTGATCGCACAATCGCCACGACGTCCTCCGTCGATAACGCGGAGAACTCGTCGAGAATAGACCCGGAGTGTGCCGTGCACTCTGCTGGACCGGCATCCGCAGTTCTGTCCCTAATGCCAGTGATTTTGTCGTCAAGGTGTTGGTGGTAATTCTCCGCCGTGAAGCTGGACGGCAGACGGGAGCCGGGGTCAGCTTTACCGAGAAGCCTGTCGATCTTGCGCCACGTCATCTTGGAGTCAAGTGACACCGACTCCAAGGCATCCTTCCAGTATTTGCGTCCTTTGGACCGCACCAGGCGCCTACTGGCTTGGAGAGCCGAACGCCAGGAGTTGAGTGCTTCGGCTTCCGCGGTCGACCCAGTGCGTTTCATTTTGCGGTAGGATCTCTCGAGACGGCGAGCATTGCGACGGGCTCGCCTGCAGTCTTGATCGTAGTAGGGACGATGAGTTCTGACCCGAACGGACATCATCGACAGCGGGGCAAGGTCGTCTAGTATGCCCGTTATTACTTTGTGGTAGCGTTCTGCCATCGCCGAAGCAGACAGGGTATCCAAGTCCGACGACCGACAGAGCTCGGACATTTCCAGCCGCTCGACGAACTGGTCTTTGTTGAAGGACGACCAGCGCCTCCGAGATATGGTCATGTACTCTGAGCTGGGTCGGGCGGCGGTTATTGCCCAATGGACCAGCTTGTGGTCGGAAAGCCCCACCTCACTGACATCGACATTATGAGATTCGCCGTCGCACGGTCCGATGACAAGGTCCAGCAACCCCCCGCAATCGTGGGTCGAGACACGGACGAATTGCGTCAAATTGAACGCATCGATCAGTTGAACGAACTTCCGACTTGAGGTCTCCGACGGGCGCTCGAGATGAATGTTGAAGTCGCCAGTAATCCACGTCGGACAGTTGAAGGCGGCTAGGACTTCAAATAGGGTCGAGAGTTCGGAGAAGAAGTGGTCGGTGACGTGCTGAGAACCGGGACGGTAGACAGCCGCCATAATGAACGGTGAGTGCCCGCCGCTCACTCGACAACACAGTAGTTCAAACGAGGTAGGTGTAAACTTTAAGTCAAGTTTGGCAATGCACGTCCCAGGCTTTGAGACGACCGCTAATCCTCCGTGGTTGGTGAAACGCACATCGTCCAGACGAGCCTGGTCCGGAATCGAACGCGCCTGCTCAATGACACTGAGTCCCGAACATCGAAGTCTCTTCAGCGCAACGCTTCCCGAGTCCTCGTGCCAAGATTCTGTGAGCACGAGCACATTAAGGCGGAACTCGGTGAAAAGTTCGAAAACGTTCTCAGTCTTATTCGAAACGGAGCGAATATTGAGTAGTCCGGCCCTAAGCATCCGGTCCGTGGGGAAAGCATGGCGCAGTAATTTCGGATAGACGAGTGATGACCTCGATGTATCATCCGGATCAGGAGGGTGCACAGTCCGACAGCTGCTACGAGAATGCGACTGGGCCAGGACGACCGGAATAGGTCGCTGAAGTTTCCGACCCGCTCTGCAACCCCGAAGTCTCGTCCTGACGAAGGAGGAGCGGCGGAAGAGGTTGTGAAGCCGATGGCGCATGGACGCAGAGAGGCGCCCCGACGGGGTGAAACGAAGGTCCAACAGCCGCGCACGCGAGTAGGAAAGAGTGACAGTCGTCTCCGTCTCGACTGAATCCATGTGGGTCGTAGCCGCAAGAAGTCAGGAATCAACAGACGGTTTCGCGTAGAACAATAACAAACGGCGACGCCAGCTAGCGAGTAAAGGCGTATACAATAAGAACGACAACGCCCCTCAAGACACGTCTAGTTCACACGACGAAAACGACAAAAACCGACAACGAAGGCACGAGTCGTAACACCGGCCAGAATCCCAACGCTGAATAGGTTCCACGAACGCTAAATCCAGAGAAAAGTCCGAAGGTAACTCAAAATAGAGACAAACTAACGGCAGGTACAGGCACCCGCTGGCAGCAGATCACTGCGCCACCTATCGCCGTCCCCAAGTGTGGAGACTCAGACCTTGTCCCCCAAACATTTCAAAATCTCCCCAATGTCAAGGTGGCTAGAATAAACACTGCCTAATAACTGTGCTTGAAGAAAGCGTCTCAGTTGCCAGCAAACCGATAACTGTAAATGTTCGTAAGTCGAGAATTCTGCTTGAAATTCGGTTTCGTCTTCTATAACCCAGACATACCAAAGTATTTATTATTATTATTGCTGTTATCAGTGGCGGTTCCACCGTGTTGATGAATGGGATGCATATACCCCTCCGCGGAGTTTTTTTGCTTGTTAATCTTTTTCAGGGGTGCGAATGAAGGTTTATTAACATTTAGTGGGCACAAAAAACACTAAAAATTACCTCGATTTTTTTATTAACTTTGCATACACCACCAGCTTCCTAGAAATTGTTTCCACCCCCCACCAAGAATTCCTGGAACCGCAATTGCACGTCGGAACGAATTTTTAACAGGGGGTGCAGATTTTCCGAGGCGAGGTGTTTGGTTGTCATATTTTTCGGGAGACAAGCTAAAAAAGGTCATTTCCTATATATTTTTGAGTCGAAAATTCCAGACGGTGAAGATCTGCACCCCACAGCCTCGTCTTCCAGGGGTGCGCGACACCCCCTACTTTGTTCCAGGGGGGGCACGTTTGCGCGACACCCCCTACTTTTTTCCAACTTCGTACGGGCCTCGACATGAATCATTCCATAGAAGAAGTTTGCGTCTTAAATAATTGTGGGACTGTTAGATTGTCCTTGCGAGTTGACAAGCTCTTCGTAAGTATTTTCTGTTTCTGTGACGTGCCATTTGCAGTCGCCGGCGGCCATCGACATACGGGACTCGGTTGGGGTTCGGACGGAGAAACTGGCGGGCAGTCGGGTCGAGTACCTGCCGTTCCCAGTGGGGTACAAAATCAACCCAGGGTGAGTATTATGTAGGTCACTACTTATTCAGGCGATTCAACGCCCAGTCTTTGATTAATTATTATTCTTATGTATAATACTTTCTTTCAATTTCTTTGGCGGAGAGATTGCCACTAAAAGGCAAAAGTTTTCAATCAATTAATTATTATTATTATTATTATTATTATTATTATTATTATTGTTGTTGTTGTTGTTGTTGTTGTTGATGATGATGATGATGATGTTGTTGTTGTTGTTGCTGTTGTTGTTGTTTTTCAGACACAGTTTGGAATTCGAATTGCGTACTTCGTCGTCGTCTGGTCTCATCTTTCTGGCTGGCGATTTCGAAAAGGCTCACATGGTCAGCGCCTACGTTCGCCGCGGTCGCCTGACGTTTGCCAGACGTTGCGGCGGCGGTCGGGCGTTCGAGATCTACCAGGACCGGAGACTGGACGACAACCACTGGCACAAGGTGACAACGGCAACACCGCATCACACACACGCACAGACGCACGCACACGACCGAATGAAACGTACGCTCAGGCGACAGATTCATTGGCATAATGCGCTGTGGATTGATGGCTTTTGGGGTGGGGTGGAATGAAGGGGTCTCATATTACGGTTGGCGCAAAAACATTGAGATTTTTTTGGGGGTCTGGTGGGTGATTGGAATAGAATCGATGTGCCAATAATCCTTGACCTCTATAGGAGGACGTTTTTGGTTATCTCTTCTAGTCCCTTTTTACTCCAAAGTGTCTATGTGTTCCCCCCTATTCCGGAGCCTTGGCTGCGCCACTGTCTGAGACCGTCGTACACTGTGAAGAGTAATCGAGAGGATTCGATTAGATTCTTAAAGAAAAGCCAGACAAAGATGAATCTCACAAAACATTTATGCCGACTTTGACGACTAGCTGACTAAATGACCTTGCATGAACAGAGGCGTAGCCAGGAATTTGATTGGGGGGTATTATGTGATTGGGGGTATCAGTGTTTATTCTAGCCACCTCGACATTGGGGGATTTTGAAATGTTTGGGGGACAAGGTCTAAGTTTCCACACTTTTTTTTTTGGGGGGGGGAGAATTTTCCATTCCCCCAGCCAACATATACAAATTTTGGAGAAGAATTTTTTTTTAAAATTTGATTGGAGGGAATTCTCTCCAGAGAAGGCCTGGAATAAACACTGGGGGTATAAATCTTTAAAAACTTTGAAACTCTTAAAAACACATTGAAAAATTTAAGTAGTCTGATCTTGGGGATATACTATATATACCGAAATACCCCCTCGACGCTACGCCCCTGTGCGTGAATGACCCCACCTTTGGCTATAGCTACTTCATACTAAGATTAAGCATCTAGGAATAAGGAGCTACTTCGGTACCGCTTTTGAAAGCGCTATAGAAATTAACGAGATTCTTGCTTGCTTACTTACTTACTAGCTAATCTATTATCACGGTGAAAACGGAGGGATTCTTCTGGCGGACGGAGTGAATGCCTTCCGTCATTACCACCTCGGACCCTGCGCCAGTTTCTCCTCGATCATCTTCGGTGGCATAGCAGCCCAGATCGCACCGGGAGCGGTAGGCTTTGCTGGCGACAGACAACTCTTTAAACATAAATTTAATAATCAGTGGTAGTAGGAATAGCAGTAACAGTAGCAGGACCTAGTAGTAATCGTAGTAGCAGTAATAGTAGTAATAGTAATAGTAGTAATAGTAATAGTAGTAGTATTAGTATTAGTATTAGTATTAGTATTAGTATTAGTATTAGTAGTAGTAGTAGTAGTAGTAGTAGTAGTAGTAGTAGTAGTAGTAGTAGTAGTAGTAGTAGTAGTAGTAGTAGTAGTAGTAGCAGCAGTAGTAGTAGTAATAGTAGTGTAGAAGTAGTAGTAAAAGTAGAAGTAGTAGGCTAGTAGTAGTAGTAGTTTATTTTTATTGTTGTTGTTGATGATGGTGATGATTATGATGATGGTGGTGGTGGTGGTGACGATGATGATGATTTTTTACAATTTGTGGGTTGATTGTGATTGGTTGATAAATTGCGGCGTTATTTTACAGCAACCAAACGTAGTGGCTGGGCCTAATAGTTTTGATGAGTGAGCTCGTCCTACCATTATAGCCTGGTTTTCGCTAGGTGGCGCCGCTGCGCTTTGGAATTTGAAAGAAAAACTTAAATAGCTGCATTCGGGATATAATACTGCAGAGGTCCACCAAATTTCATGCACTTTGACTCAGGGGTTGTGAAATTATTTACAATGAAAGAGGATGACCACAGATTTATTGCGCCACCCCGTAGTTCAATCTGATACAAACGAAACGGATAAGACGAAGTTCAAGAAGCTAGAGAACACGAGGTCCTTTGCTATTGGAAAGAGGATTGTTCATCAATAATTTTTCTGCAGTATTGCGACAGTCGAATTAAAGCATTTCCCTGTATTTTAAGCACGAATTTTACTGTAGCACTTTATTCATCACATGACTCAACCTGGCTTTAATTCAGTTTCGAATCGGTGCGCTATTAGCTACATTCAACTAACTTTGTTTGTATTTTTATAGTGGCTTCAGTGGCGTAGCCAAGCGGGGGTTTGGGGGTTAAACCCCCTTTGGCTGCCGACAAAAACAGTTTTACATGCTTTTCCATACATTTTTCATTTTCGGACGCGATTTTGGGGGCCAAAACCCCCTTGGCTGGCTACCGATTGAAAAATTTCTATGTGCTATAGAAAATAGAAATAATACGAAGGAGGACATTTTTGCTTGCCAGCTCCTAAAAACGGAAAAACAAAAAAAACTTTTCCAAAGTTTGGTCACGCTCGAAGCCAAGCCCCCCTTCCCGAAATCCTGGCTACGCCACTGAGTGGCTCCATAGAAGTTGATCGATTTATTGATCAATCGATCTCAGAAATGTCGGCACACTGATTCACTCCACGTTGATCATAAAATAACCTATTTATTTTATCGTAAAATCAAATAACTATTTGATTATTATATATGTAAAAGTAAAGGAAATATTTCTTTAAAATCTTCGGCTAAAACATAGCTACTACTTAACGGCTGCATTCCAGGTAATCGGAGGACAGACTTATTATGTTTAAATGCGACAGAAATCGCAAAAAATCAACGCAGAATATTGGCCTGATTTAACGAGCCGACACTTCGGCTACAAACCAGATTAATAGTCCGCACCGGGGTATTTTTTTACAAACAATTCCTTCCTATTTGAGATCAAAAAGGAACTTCTACTCTTTCGCTGACATCTTCAGTCGCGATTTACGGACTCTACGAGCGCCCTGTAAGACGAAATATTGCAGGGCGCTGTCCTTCGGAATCGAATGCGTTCTATTTCTGGCGTCGTTCCCACTTGATCCGGCTTCTAAAGACCGCGAAGGGGATCGGACGAGAGGACAATTGGACCCGATTGAGGCCTTCCGAGATGTTGCCTTTCTCCATTAACGTCATCTGCAATATTTACGGTTTGGACGATTTGACGGCAGGGGCGCGGTGGAGTGGCGGTAAACGTTCTAAATGTGCTGCCGATGGTCATGACGGGTTCGAATCCGACTACATTCACTGCAAAGCGACCTTGCAACAGTAGCGTGCCGAAGGGGGGCGGTGACCACGGGTGCCGACCAGATGGGGGTGGGGCGCCAAAATTGACTCGGGGACCTTTTTTGTCTCGGCAAACATTTTTTATCGACTTGGTCTCGGGCGTCAACACTCTAATCTAATTTAGTCTACCCAGGGATATTTTTACACCCCCTAATACCCGCCACAACACCCCCCTCAATTTGAGGTCGACACCCCCTCCAAAATTTGGTAATGTGACAATGGTATGCATACAAAATGCGTACTAATTAGCTCCGGACACCCCCCCCCCTATTTGAGGTCGACACCCCCCAAATTCACAATCCTAGAATTATCCCCGAATCTACCGATTCTTAAACTTCTATAGCGCCACTTCATAATGCAAAGGAGCATCAGCCGATATCACACCAAAACCAAATCATTAAAGACTGCACGCCATTGCCTTGCAATCAACCTAATTTCTATAGCGCTAGTGAAGCTCAATTCCTGCAAATTAGCTTTATCTGAAGCGCTTTTTCTTCATCGTCGATCTCCTTCTGTCCAGTGTTGATAACTGCGTGTGACTGCTTTGTCAGGTATTTATTATAGCGGCCCCTTGTTAATAGACAGCTACTGTAGCTTCACTGGTGGATGGATGTTTGAATGTTTCGTATTTTTCAGAATCTAAGTCACGTGGTCGACGGTCAAGCGCCTCCAAGAGAAAGTGATTTGGTAAGACAAAGCGTTTATCCCCCAAAAAAAGAAAAAGATATGCTGAAAAGGTCATCATTAGTTTTTTGTCCTAAAGTCTGACAAGCAAAAAATGTCATAACTACATGTAGAGTTAGCCGCAAATTTATTAGTGGGTAATGGGTATTCTATAAAAAATTATTCTATAACCCCAAGTGTAATGGCAGTAATACGCTCCTGGACATATAGGCTTAAATTATTCATTAGGTTATAGGACATTGCTATAGATATATAATGCAGTAATCAATAATAATAATAATAATAATAATAATAATAATAATAATAATAATAATAATAATAATAATAATAATAATAATAATAATAATAATAATAATAATAATAATAATATAAATATGTTGATCTCCTGTCATGATGCTACATAGCGTGTAGGATTGTAGTGCTATGCATGGTGTAAGGCAATGTTCATAACTATTAGCACTTGGCATTCTAACATGGAATGTTGACATCCATTCATCAATGCCGCTTTGACGCGACCGAGTGATCTGTTCTCTCCAGACTGCTCGTCATCGTTTTAACGGATGTCTGCGGAATTTACGTTTCGACGGAAAAGTTCCGGCGATACATCCGCGGTACTTCGCCGTCTCCCAGTGCGAAGTCTGACAACAACGGAAACATCATTCGTTGAAGGGGGGGAATCGACTGACATTTTCTCCCCCCCCCACGAAATTATCTGTCGTCTCGGCCCTAATTGCCACTGTGTTCCCCTCCGTCAACTTAGTTTTGCATTTCAACGGGACTGTTAATGTTGCATAACAATCAATGTTCCCTCTAATTCTTGAGGGTCCGTGTGCGCATGAAATTTCTCTTGGGCAACAATTTCCCATTTGACTAACTTTTGGGCAATTTTACTTAATAATTAAGTTCGCGACCATGATAAACCACTTGCCAGGTGCTCAAAGCGCTTGTCAGACATTTAACGAAAAATAATATACAGGTCAAGTGGTGATGGTAACGACCTATTTTAAAATATGTAATCATTATTGCATTAGAAAATAATACACCTTCTGCAAATTTTCAAAATTTTTGGGCAATTAAAAAGATTTCTTTGGGCGCATGTTTCCCGTTTTGGGGCGCGCGCCCACGCGCCCGCCTTAGAGGGAACATTGATAACAATATGTCTGCCCTTCATAAGCTTAATTAATTCTACGTTTCGATCGAATCATTAAAATGTTAGATATTAAAATAAACACCGATACATTTATTGATACTTCTTATCCCTCTTCTTTTCTCCTTCTTTTCTTTCCCTCTCTTCTTTTCTACTACTACTACTACTACTACTACTACTACTACTACTGCTGCTGCTACTGCTACTGCTGCTGCTGCTGCTGCTGCTGCTGCTGCTGCTGCTGCTGCTGCTGCTGCTGCTGCTGCTGCTGCTGCTGCTGCTGCTGCTGCCACTGCCTACTGCTGCTGCTGCTGCTGCTGCTGCACCACTGCTGCTGCTGCTGCTGCTGCTGCTGCTGCTGCTGCTGCTGCTGCTGCCACTGCTGCCACCACTGCTGCTGCTGCTGCTGCTGCTGCTGCTGCTGCTACTGCTACTACTGCTACTACTACTGCTACTACTACTACTTTACTTCTTCTTCTTCTTCGTCTTCTTTAGTGAATTTAATGTTTTGTTGGATAATTTCAGTGTGTTGATATTTCCATTGTGATATCCTCATTTCGATTTCTGCTTCAATCGATCTTGTATTAAGCGATCTCTTGATCTTGTCGTTTTTCACTTAGACATCACTGCGGCTGTACGGTTAGGTTTCGACATTAAAAAAATAGTTGCTTCGCACGAATATTGTTTGTCTCTGTCTAAGCGTCAATGTCGACAAAGCGCTGCTATTTCAAAAATCTCCTATCGTGCCGCCGTGGCGACTCCAATGCTTGTGGCGTCTTATACACGCGACATGACATCTAAGTCTGTTTCGATATTGAGCCATTATTACAGAACACAGATGATGATTCAGTGCACTGCATTGGATTCAGCGTCTTAACAATCATATGTCTTCGTAAATAACAATGCTGAACTCGAACGAAAAATTAATGAGCGCTTGCGGTGGATGTGTCGGGGGTAATGTACGGGTATCGACTTGCATCGCCTGTAGGCCTACAGAAAACAATTTTCAATAAGCAGCAGTGGCGGTTCCAAGAACTCTTGTTTGGGGGAGGAATGCAATGAGATTTTAGGAAGATCCCGACAATTGTCAAAGGAATTATATGTAAACTCTTTAGAAGAAATCTGTAGATTTGATTTATAAAATATGATGCTCAGAATTGACAATGTATAAAAGCCATTTTAGTATGGTTGAACAAAGAAGCGAATTTCTAAATGACATTGTCTATTGATATGTCCATAATATCTTTGTGGATATAGGCCTACATCAAGGCTAATCCGTTCAGGCGAACATCTTCCATTGAAGACGCATTTTTGGTGGGCCCTTGGGGGATGAATCGCCAGTCATCCCCAACGTGGAACCGCCCCTGATGACCAGTATAGCACATCGCGAAACAAAGATGGAGAGATTTAACAGGACGAACGGAAACTGCGAAAGGAACCGGAAGATGATCCAACGAAAGAAATGGAACGCACAAATTGACGCTTGCCGTGGCAGAGTCGGATAACATATCCAGTCGTTTAATTTTCCCACGCAAATTCCCTGTTCCCGTACAGTAGAATCGAATTATAAAAGCAGTTTTAACAGATAAATTCGTCTATCGCATCCAAAGTTGCTAATAACTTAATTCCTTTTTTTCGCGATGGAATAATCTTTTTTCAGCCTGTAAACGAGTTCGCGATAAAAAGGTTCTACTGTACTGAGTCTGACACTTTGACTTAGAAAGACACTGGATGAATTAGCATATAAAGACATTATTTAAATACAAATCTTCAAAGTCGACCACATCACCGAAAACATTTCTAGTTTGTATATATATATGTGTATACAGTATATATATATATATATATATATATATATATATATATATATATTCTGTCTAAAACAATAATAAATATCATTTTTGTCTGGCTTTGCACACATTTCAATCTTGTTATTTAGTGACTTTTAATAGGTTTCGACCAAATACGCATAATGTGCAAGACAAAGCAAAAACAGCGAAGCTTACCCGTCATGCTTGACGGGCAAACAACTAGTCAATTATAAGAAACACTCAAGGAAAGAACGACAAGAAAAGCAGTTCGTGCTAAATATTTGAGTCGGTCATGTTTTTCAGAGAGAGAGAGAGAAAAAAAGACAAAGCTGGCCTCGTGCGACCATTTGATAAGAGTCAATTGCCTCTCATTGAGCGATGACAATTTCGTCTGAACATGATCGCAGCTGAGCGAAGACGCTGAAAGTCGAACGCAATGAGGGCGACGAAGGCAGCCGCGACAAAGACACAGGCTATGACGCCGACGACGTTCGAATTCTTTGACTCTATCGTCTGCACAGAGAAACTCCGCTCTGTCACGTCTGCAAATACAGAATTCACTCACAGATAGATACTGTATCTTGGCTATAGAGACATACCTCTTACCCTCAACAGTAAATACATCTTTATCAGTGGAGATCTTTTAGAGAAATCTTATTCTATGCTTTGCGTGGTATCCAACTATACTTTAAATCTCAATTTCCTAAGGAATTACTTCCTACATCTTCAAGCATCTACTCCCTTACAATTGAGTTGACTATTTTAATGAACTTTAAAAAATTCTATTTATTTCATATATATATATATATTTATTTATTTATATCCAGATTACAAACTTAATCCTCAAGTTCCTTTTATTCAGGAAAGAAGCTTGCCATATCCATTATTCCAGGTAAATGTAGGTAATTTGAATGTTTTGACGCCATACCAACGCAATCTGGAACACTGGGAATCCAGTTTCCATCCATGGAGCAAATGGTTTCCATATTGAGCGCTCCATCGGCCAGAGTCTGTCCCTCTGGACACGACACATTCACTGCCGTGTTGGCGCTGGTTTCAGGCGTCGATGTCAAATGCAACGGAAGAGCCGAACACCAAACGGCTGAAAACGAAATGAATGGAGGCTAAGTACATAGACGTTAAATACACTTTCTAATGCACTTTAAATGCATAATAAAATGTCGAATATCTCAATCATCATCATCATCATCATCATCATCATCATCATCATCATCATCATCATCATCATCATCATCATCATCATCATCGGGTCCTCTTTCCTTCATTCTATGAAGCCAATGTGGCATAACGGATGATATGATTCCATATGTCTCTCCATCTTCTGCTGCCGACGTTAATGTAACTTCATTCCAGTCCACTCGTTTATGTCTGTCCATCTGCACTTTTGTAGACTTCGCTTCCTCTTTCCGAGCGTATTGTCCATTTGTATTGTTCTTTGTATCGAGTCATCATTATTTTTCTGTACGTGTCCAAAGAAAGATAGTATCTGTCTTTGACACATTACTAGAAGCCTTTGTTTGGCATTAGATAATTTTAAGGCAACTTCATCTGTCCGTTATTATTTTTCTTCCAGTATATCCAGTGGCTTCAACGAACGAAATTAAAAGCATCTCTCTCTCTCTCTCTCTCTTATAGCCGGATGACTTGTGTTTCAACCAATAAGAGTCCATAGTTTACGAAATACTGAATATCAAAATCAAACCCATTGGCAGCGAGAACGGAAACCGGAATTGAAAGGGCCAGAGGGCGTTTTTCTGTTCCATTTCCCATTCTACCTTGGTCCGCCCCTTCCACATGGATTGGTGTTTGTTGCTAAAATTATTGGAAGGGAAGAAAATACGTTTATTTAGTCGGGTATCTATGACTTTTCGGCTGTTAGCCATGATGAGAACGACAAAAACAAATTTTAGAGTAGGGTCTGTAGGACACAATCTCCTCTGCCCCTCCCATAAATCCGCCTATGACTAGTGCACGATATATATTCAGTTTTCGTTGCAACAAAGACGGTCTGAATTTTCAAGGCAAACGCCATTTATTGCAAGGCAGATTAGTCCAGAGTTGATCTTTCGCTTCACTTATGACACGAGACAATGGAAGCATACATAATTTTCTGCAATGCAATATTTTAAAGCAAGGGCAGTAGAAGTATCAATGCGTCATAAAGTGGCGCTATAGAAGTTGATGGGTTGGATGGATTTGATACTGACGTTGACATGCGTTCTTGATGATTCCTGTCCACGTTCCGTTGTCTACGCATCTCATCGTCATGGTGACGACATCTCTTGCGAACCAGTATCCATGGAGGCAGTTGATCGTAGCATCTGCTCCGAATGTGGTTGCAACTGTAGCCTTAGTTTCAGCATTTAGAATCGAAGGGACAGGGCCGCAGTCAATAGCTGTTGCAGACATATTCATCATCATCATGGTTATCGTCACCGTCGTGGTTATCATCATCATCATCGTCGTCGTTGTAGCCATCATCATCGTCATAAACATCATCATCATCGTCATCATTACCATTATCACCTTATCAGCTTAGATCACTGGAATTTACCTTGACAAACAGCGCTGGCTGACCACTGTCCACTGTCAGTACAACTGACCACTGATGACGTTTGATTAGTGCCGATGACGTAACCAGGAAGGCATGACACCATGACGTATGTCCCGTATAAGTTAGATGTTGTATTGACTTGACCATTAAAGAGATCTGTGACTGGGCAACGAATATCTACAGCAGAAAGAACGCGAAACAAGACAGGCAACATCGAGGTTGGCATAATCTACAATATGAATATGGTAGTTGTGCCAAAGAAGTTGATTTCATTTTAAGGAATTGATTGATTGAATGAGTAGGAGTAAATGATAGAAGGTTCTTCACTGCACGTCATAATGCGAGATTTCTAAATACATGGGAGTTTTCTTTTACTAATGTTTGTACAGTTTCTGAATCATAATCCTACTAGTGTCTTCAGTATTAACTAACTACAGCTTTTGAAACAAGATGCTGTGAACCTTTTAACTGGATTTCGAAAAGAGACAAAGACAGAGACTCAACGAGAGAGGCAGACAGAAGCAGATATACTAGAAGAATTTGACATTTTCCTACCTACGCAGGTGATATTTTGTCTCGTCCAGCTTATTCCGTCGCAGAAAATCTCGGACTTTGACAGCGAATCGTTTGAATGGCAGTAGCCACTGTCACACGTGTATCTGACTGTAGTACCCCCAAGCGACAAAAAGGAGTTGGGTATGGCATGAAGAAAGGCTGGGACTGGATCACATCTACCATCTGGAATCACATTCAGTCCTAAAATGGCTCTGTTTGACTGGAATCTCTCTCTTATAAACCTGATCAATGCTAGCTTTCTTCTTTAAAGCATTTAATAAATTCAAACCTAACAAGTGCTAGTTTGCTTTTTATGAACATTCAATTAACTAAATTATAAATATATGCTCACTTATAAATCTTGCTTAATTTAACAAACGAGGAAAGACATTCATCGATTTCGAAATGACTGTAAGGAATTTCAGTTTTGCTGAGTTACAATCGCATGAGTCGCTGTTGGTTGCATTCCAGTCTCCGGTGGCTCCGCAGGTGATGATCCATTCCTGTCTTCCATCTGGAAAACGCATTCCATCAAACAGGCATGCGCACGCCCGCGACGCTCCATATGGAAAACTTTGACCTTCGTCCACAGGTATCGATTCACAGGTTGAGTTCCGGATCACATGTGGTTGCGGACAGACGACCGCTTCGAAAAATGAAATATAAAGCTGTCGATCGTCAGAGTTTTCCAGTTCGTGAATATATATTAGTTACATGTCAATAAGGTTGCTTGTAGATTTACACACAGCTCAAGAAAAGACGAACTGCTAATGAAAAGCTTTCGTCTTAGTTACTGTCAGTAATTGCCAGATAGCTAGAGTGAATGTTCCTGATTTACTGCAGAGATAGATCGACACTGCTATATAAGGAAGACTGCAAAACAGGTACACTGTATTATTATCTTATTATAACCGCGTATCTTGCAAGAACTCTATTATTTTGCAATGCTATTCTAGTTTTCTCACGTTGGCACGCAGCTTCCAGAGTGTCGTTCCATGTACCAGATTCTTGACATTGCAGGATTTTCGAAATGCCTTTGTCTCCAAAGTAGAATCCGAGATCGCACCGAACCGTCAGCACTAAGCCAGATATCATCATCATCACTCCGGTGTCACTATAGATGGCGCTGTTAAGTGGCGGCAGAAGTCTTTCACAGTAGGATTCTAAACAATCGTCGTCACATATAGTGCAAAACTAGCTAACGGCTACTATATTGTTACTATTGTTGATACAACACTAGTTACTTTCTCTAGTTGGTCTCTTTCGGTTGGTTTCTTCTATGTAGTGAGTTTCGCTGCTTTTCAACCTGAAAGATCTCTTTTCTGACCGTGGAGTAATAGTGGCAGGATTCTGGACAGGCAATTGGAAGGTAGCGGGTTCGAAAGTGATCTTAGCCTTTGTGCAGTGACCTTAGTTGTGCGTCGATTCATTTCATAATCAAAGATTCATTTCTTTCCGATATCAGAAATGTTTTTAATGTCCGTGGGATGTTTGGGATGGTAGATTTTCTCCCCCATCCAGAAAATCACCCGGACAAGCATAATTGAGAACAATTAAATTATAGCGACTATCCCAAAGTCATGATTGGTTGTAGATAATTGGTCTACGTGAAAATAAGAAAATGTCTTCTTATTTCGACGAACAAACGCGACGAATAGACATAATTGCCAATTTCGGCGTATAGGTTTAAATGTTGGTGAAATTAGCGCAAATATCGCGCGTCAAAGCCTTACCTTTGCAGGATCCTATGTTGTAATCCCATTCGTTGTCTTTGCATTTGATGGTTTTGACGTTCGTCCCGTCAGAGAACCTATAGCCTCTCCAACAGGTGAAAGTTACCAGCCTCTTCTCTCCGTCAAAATGTAGATTAGAATTGTTTACCAGTGGAGGAGGCGGGCAATGCTTGTCTGAATAAACGTTCATAATTATGAATCGGAGTTACCGTCTTAGATTGTCTAGATAGCTGCGTTTTAAGCTGCGAAGAAAATTCGGGTCTGGAGAAAGCAACGGCAAACCACTCTACTGCCGCAAGCCACCTGCGTCGCTGCTTGCCTAATACATGAAGATCAGCATCGAACCCTATATGAGTACGTACATCATAGTACATCAGAGTATCATTACCTTTAAAGCCCGTCTATTATTCTTATATCATTCTCAATCGTCCGTAATATTCATTTTAATTATCTCTTTTTTTGCAGATAGAAGGGAATAATCGATTCACTTCTTAATATTTGTCTATTTAACTTAAAACATATCTCTTCCAGCCGAATTTACATTCCATAATCTGTTCTGCTGTTTCCAATTTTGACTGATCTCTGAAACTACCTGGCCTATTACGAATGATTTTGCAGTATGCATCGGTTGATACCATAAGAGCATTTTAACTGGTGCTTTATAAATGCATTATCATTATTATCACTTAAATAAATAATATTATAAATTAATTGGCATTGTAAATTTGACTTATTTAAAAACAGCTGTGTCTTACCACTGCATTTTGAAATCTGTTTGTTAAATTGTCCCATGATTAGATCGTCGCCGAACACTGTCGATGTGCATTTGACCACCTGTTCGGTAGTTCCATCCAAGAAGCGCTCATTCGTTGATTGACAGGTGCTACGTTGCATCTCACCAAACGACAGCGAATCCGGTGTCTCTTGGTTTCCGCCAAACAAGCAGTTTACCCCTAAATTAACACATGGTCTACAAATGCATCTGTACATTGACATAATGATAACAGATACTAATGATTGAACGCTGATTTCCGAATTAATGAGGATACCATACGTCACATTTTAAAGGGACTGCCCTTTGTGGGTTCAGAAATCATCAGAACGCTTTCATGTCAGCATATGCATAAGTCATATTGTATTACATGCTTGTTGTGACACTTTTAGTCATCTATAGAGTAAAGAATCGAAAGTGTGGAGTAAGTGAGGGGCGAACAACTGGTCCACGGTTACTGTGCACTGGCTGGAGTCCGATTCGATCCCGCTATCCTCCGGGTGCGTGGCAAGCATCTTACCACTACTCCACCGCGCCCTTAGGGCCTATATGTGCATGTGACCGAGTATTGAGAAGCAAAGCAACAAAAGTATTTTACTGCATGCATCTCAAAAAAGCCCATTATTAGTTTCAGAGTAGAAAATATGTGAATCGAATAGGATAGTGTTTTGAATATGATATGAATAATATATTTCACTGAATTACTCTGACATGGCGGCACTTTGGTCCAACTTCCGTCAACACAGACAGACGTTCTCGAAGTCGATCCATCTGGAAACGCGTGTCCTGGAGCGCAGGTGAATATAGCGACGCTGCCATTCGAGTCTGAATAGTATTCAGCGACTGCGTAAGAGGGAGTTGTTAAAGGCTTCTGGCAAAAAGGTATGCTGGAACCTAAATTCAAAGAAGTGCCAGTGGAATCGTGCATCATGACCATGATGTTCATCATGATCATGATCATCATCATCATGATTATGATCATGATTGTGATCATCATCATTATCATCATTATCATCATCATCATCATCATCATCATCATTATTATTATTATTATCGATATTGTTATTATTAAAGTTAACCACTTGCCAAAGATTGCTACAGATTCGAACCTGCTACCCTCATACCAAAGTCTTATCATTACTCCACCGCGCATCAATCCCATCTTGCATAAAGCATTGAAAGTTGCGCTATTAGTTTAATTTCTTAAGCGTATTTATAATAATCTTTCTAAATTTAAACTACCTTTAGACCACGCCCTTAATTTGACGAAAATTTTCAGGCAGTTGATTAATCTGTATTTATCAAATAACATTTTCTAGTTGAGTAAATATATTCTAATGCTTTCATTTGTCTTTCATTCTGAATCACAAATGGACATTGAAAGATAGACACAGCATGGATGCTGTCAGGGGCTGTCCATTAATTACGTCAGCAATTTAGATGGGAGGGGATTTGAAAAAGTTTGACAGCTGTTGACAGGGGGAGGGGAAGGGGTCAAGAGAAGTTGACGTCAACAATTTTACTTTTTACAAATATAATCAGAAACTAGGAAATTTCATGGAATACTACTTTTATAATGGAAAAAAGCATGACAAAAAGGTCATAACCATCACATTTTGACACTCGACGAGCAAAAGAGGGAAAAAATGGTCATCATCGCAAAAATATTAACCTTGTTATTGGGACCTGTCATTGATCTGGGGGGGGGTCAACAGTTTCTGACGTAATTATGGGGGGGGTAACTGAAAGTTGACAGTTGTTGACAAGGGGGGTCAAAAATTGTCCAAAAATTGTTGACATAATTAATGGACAGCCCCTCAGTTGTTCTGGCAGAGCGATTAGGCCTAAGCTGTACTTAATCAAGACATTTCAACGTAACGCCATAATCAAATACCTTTTGGGTTCGTTGAGAATTCTTCAGCTGTATCTGTTGTCTGAGAAACGTCATCAACTGACATTAGGCCATCAATTTTCGACGTTTCATATGTGCTGCCAACGTCAGTAATGTGACTTGATGCTGACATTCTGGATGGAACAGCAGTCGTGTCCAACGAAACATCAACGATAGAAAATGACGCAGACTGAGATGGAACTGAAATAGTTGAATCGAGCTTTTCCAGTAAAGTGCTTGTTAAATTCATGCTCGAATTCGGAATAGATTCGCTGAAACCTATTTTGGAAACTGGCGTTTGTGATGCAATTGGGGTACTCGGCGTATTGGTGTACCGGAGTATTGGGGTACTTGAAACAACTGGATCAGAGGAGGTTGAATTTGAGAACGTGAGAGCTTCTGTAGTAGCGATACTTGGTGTAGACCTATATGGCCATGAGGCACCTCGAGAAACAGGCGAAATTTTCAATAATTCACAGTTGTCAAAGTTGGTCATGACAGCGGGAAATAAGCTGGTCGTAGGCAGTGGTAAACACTACACTGTGTGCGGATAAAAAGTACGCTAGCTCTTTGTTCACTATACTTTAAGAAAACTTGGCCGATTTCCATAAGAAATATGCAGTTTGAAACAGGAATAAATTAGTTTCAGATAGATGTAAACATTGTCTGAAAAAGTTTACAATAATTATTCAAAAGGAAAAAGGGCCACTGGAATCGTGCATTAATCTTATGTTGCATAGAGAAATAAAAGTTGGACTCTTAGTTCAATTTATTAAACGATTCTACAATTTTTGTAAATTTAAATTATTTTTGGACCACGTTTGGCGTTTAGTTACAAGAAATAATTTTTTTTATTAATAAGGCGCTCTGTATTTACAACATCACATTTCCCAGCTGAACAAATTTTCTGGAAAAATGTCTAGCTGTCTTTTTCGCTTCTGTAATGATCCTGATTTACAAATGAATCTTTAAGGATAAAACCTCACAATACCGCATTGCTTTGAGAATATAATATATACCTAATTAAGCCATTTCAGCGTATCGTTAAAATCAAATACCTTGTGGCGTAGTTGAGAGTTCTTGCGCTGTGATTGTGGTCTGAGAGGAGCCATTGACTGACATCAAACCATTAGGCCTAACTGTGGATGCTTCAAATGAGATTCTAACATCGTCAATGCGACTTGTTTTTGAGATTTCGGGTGAAACAGCAGCCGTGTCCCGCGAAAGATCAACGATAGAAGATAACGCAGACTGAGTTGGATCTGAAATATCTGGATCATAATAGTCTGACACATCGTATTCCGGGTCGATGCTCGTATTTGCTACAACGCCAGCTTCTGTTAAGGAACAAAAGGATTGTCAACTTAACAGCTGCAAATCCTAACAAAGATCAATCGTTGAACATATGGTCACGTTACGTTGATACCACAATAGCAGTTTTGTTTAATTTGTCTCGGATGCTGCTCTATTACTATAATCCAGATTTGTAAAACTGGCAATAATTCTAATGGTTCAGAAATCACCATCGTCTTCTTCTTCTCCACTTTCTGCCTGCATGGCAGCAATAGTCAGATACGAAACATTTTTCACTTTTCTCTATCTTGCGTCAAACTGCATCCATGTACAATTGTCATGTTATTTGTTTCCAGATCCTCCTTTCTCGGTCTTCCTCTCCCTCTGTTTCCTTCTATCTTGTGCGTATGCAGTGCTTTGTAGGCCCATCTATTGTTGTTCATTCTTTTAACTTGCCCAAGCCAATTTAATCTCCTTTCGCGTACTTTATCGATGATTGTTTCTGTGGCTCCTGTCTGTTGCCTGAAGTAAATGCGAAGAGGAAATTATTTTATCCTAGAATCGTCGAAGTCTAATGCAGAGTGATTGCAAAATGCTCCAAGGTATCCACTGTAGTGGATAATTAATTCCGCTAAAATGTATGCCTGATACCTGGTGGTTGATTAGAGAATCATACACATCACAGAGTAAATAATATTATTGAATATCTGAAATAGTTTTTTCATACGTTGGTTGCATAGGAATTGACTGAGAAGACCACAGGAGCAAATGATGACATTGCCCTTTCCGGTTCTGCATCGATACCGTGCACAAGAATTGGATACACATTCGTCGACGGCTGAAAACAACGACAGCTAACTTCAGTGAAGACAGCAAAGATCGTCATCGCAAATGCAATAGGCACTGAATAGCATGCTATAAACCTGCGTAGACCTCGTTCGCCTACTTGGTGTTGTGCGACCGGCTCCCGTAAGAATACCTAAGTTAGGCAACGCCGAGCGCGGTTAGTACTTGGATGGGTGATCGTCCAGGGATCTAGTCGTGGCGCAGGTGTGGCAGGAAGGGTGAACTCTAGGCACAATCTACTCTAGAGTACATCATGCCTAGGTACAGCGTATTCTAGAGCAGGGTTGTCCAACTGGCTGCCCGCGGGCTGGATCCGGCCCGCAGGACAGTTTCGTCCGCCCGCCACCGAGTTTGGGAAAAAATAATTGTAGCTATATGACCAATTATTACCGTTATTCTGAGGACTAGGATATGTAGTAACGGAAAACAACTAGAACAGATGACAAGCTTCGTTTATCTAGGATCAATAATCACAGAAGATGCGGAATGTGAAACGGAAATTCGCGCCAGATTGGATAAAGGTCAAGCAGTCAACAAAGCACTACAGAATCTATGGAAAAGCCACGACATATCGATAGCCACAAAGATCAAAATATGGAAAACTCTAGTTTGGCCGGTGGCAACATATGGATGTGAGACATGGACTTTGAAAAAAAGAGACGAAGCAAGAGCGTTGGGTTTGTGGTCCAATGCGGCCCGCCATCTGATTAGAGTTGGAGATCCCTGCTCGAGATTACATCATACCCAGGTACAACGAACTCTAAGTAGTATGTAGCGTATAAGTTCGTTCAAATTCATGCCTAAAACCTGATGGTTGTTTAAAGTATTATGAATTATGTATAGAGCTTTATTAATGAATATCTGAAATATTTTTCCATACCTTGGTCACAATTGAATTCCGGTAGGCCTATATCCCGATCACAGAGGCAGTAGCGAAACTTCCCGGTGGTCATGCATCGATACCATGCACACGGACTGGATGCACATTCGTCGACGGCTGAAAACAACGACAGCTAACTTCAGTGAAGACAGCAAAGATCGTCATCAGAAATATATATGCAAATGCAATAGGCACTGAATAGCATGCTATAAACCTGCGTAGACATCGTTCGCCTATACTTGGCGTTGTGCAAGCGGCTCCCCTTTGCACTTGGACGGGTAACCATCCCGGGATCTAGTCGCGTCGCCGGCGGCCAACCAAGCCGTTCGTTGCTTAAGCATCGGTAAATTTGTAGCAGCGTTAACTTAAGCTGCGAAAGTAAAACGTTTGTCTTGTGAAATCGATGACAATCAATCATTCAATCAATGACGTATTAGCCACCTGCGTCGCTGGTTGTCTAGTACATGAAGATCAGCGCCGGAACCTATGCTCACTCTGGTATCGGACTACCTTTAACTTTATACTTTTGATAAATTTGCAAATTCGACCATAAAAGTATACGAGTGTCTTTCGAACTTCAACTCATGTTAACTTACCTGCGACTTAAACCCCAAAGTGTGACAATTGTCAGAGTTATTGAAGAAAAATTCAGTTAAATAATTTGGCATCAACGGCGACCGACCCCTATGGCTCTCTCTTCGCTTATCCTCGACACTCAAAGGGTGAAGGGAGCCTGTGTAGCCTATACCACCTAATAAATATTTGAGCCTATGAGACACAGAACCAAATGTGGTGTAAGCTCCGATGCCTAGATATCAAAGTGCTATATAAATTGAATACTAACGAACAAAACAGAACGCCTACTCTTTTTAGTCTCACTCCTTCCACCGGAAACCAGCACCAGTATTAATGGAACGTTAAAAGCGTTCATGGTGAACAAAAATCTAATATTAAACCAATTTCCGAAATGTTGTTTCATATTGATAATAATTTTGGGCCCCCCCCCCAAAATTCTACACTTATCTCCAGGTTTTCATTCGACAAAATTCACTTCGCTCAGCCGACGTCTGCTTCTGATGCGTCCCGTGTGTTTGCAGATGAGCGAACGGTCCACACTTTCGATCTGATGAGAAGAAAGAGATAGACGGGAAAAGAGGAAGAGGTACGCAGAGTGAGAGAGAGAGAGAGAGAGATTTATCAGAAAGAGATAGACGGGAAAAGAGGAAGAGAGCGATACGCAAAGCGTGTGGAGAGAGAGATGGCAGCGAAAAATAGGGACAAAGAGATAAAATGCCATGAGCCTGTTTTGCGGCATCGCACATGTGTACATTAACATTAGGCTAACGGGCTAACAATAATTAATCAAAGCCCATGAATCGAGTTTTGTATCAGCTACAGGTCCGTCTACTGTTTTTTACAAAACTCTTCCCTTTTCATGTCGAGATTAAATGGCGCTACATGAAAACCTAGGAGAGAGCGCCAGTTAAATGAATTTAAATGCGGCTTTGTACTATTTGGCGTTGAATTGCATTCATTGCCTCTGTTGACCTTAACAACAGCGCACATATATCCCCCATTGACTATTAATCTACAGTAGAGGCGCCTCTTGCAAACGGATGTTGGGGGGCCAGTCGTCACACGTTGCCATGTGAATTTGAAGGAATAAGCCAGGTAATTCCGACGACGCAAATGGCCGAGTTGTTTTCAATGGTGTAACCATTCGTCAAAATGTCAACGATCTCTAAACAAGGGAGTTAACATAGCGTAGAGTTAGCATTGATTGGACTCCAGCTTCGCAATTTTGAGTAATTTTATCTGAAGTTTGGCGACATCAAAAGTTCCAATATTCGAGATTGCGATAACAGATTGTCGACTTTAGTTTACGCTGCCAATGGACGCTAAGAAAGGCAAAGGTAGTCTCGTAATCGAACGGCCGTAGAGTCTGGCACTGATCTCCGTGTTCTAGGCAAGCAGCAACGCAGGCTACTTGCACCATCCATCTAGTGTAGATTGCCATAGTAGTGCAAATCGCCAAGTAGAGGCAGATTTGTTATACATCAGAGACATTCACAAAATCATTAACCGCAATAAAAGCTGGTGTCGTTGTGTTTACGTCGCTGAGAGGTTGAAGACGAGCTGTTGGTGGAATGTTTTGGTCGATTTCTACGATTAGGCGACCTGCTATCATCTGGCATATATATATATATATATATATATATATATATATATATATATACAGTATATATACAGTATATATATATATTACAGTCAAATGTGTAATTAGTCACTACACACACGAAATGACTAAAAGTTTCAGTTATTGTGCATAACGACCAATAGGGTCTTCATTTCATGCATTAGCACAGTCTGAGACGCGGAAATCGCAGTCTTATAGGATTCTATTAGCGAATATATAGCGGTCAGTCAAAGTGTGAAATAAATCATTGGGAAAGTTAGTCATTGCATGAAATGACTGGTTATTTTAGCCATTGCATGAAATGATTGACCCTATTGGTCATTACACACAATGACTGAAACTTTTAGTCATTTCGTGTAGTGACTAATCTCACGTTTTGACTGTAACACACAACACACATCCTTCCTAGAAACTGGAATTATTTCAGACCTCAAGGAATTTAAGTATCAACTGTATAGATCCTAGGAAAACACGAGACTTTGCGATCTGCAAATGAAACTTAAATGCGGAAATCTTTAAAGATTTAGAAAATTGCTGAAACGATCCCCTCTGCTTTCTGCCACCAAAATATTCGTCATTCAGGCCATTCAAGAAATCTCGTTTTCTAAGACAAACGATTCGGATTATACAGTAGCATACTAACATTGGCGTAGACAAGGGGGCCCTGCCCCCCCCCCTATTCGGGCCGTGACCGGTTGTTGGTTGAATTGCGCAAAACCATTGAAAAATTGGGGGTGGAGAGGTTAAGTAGTATAATCGAAGAGAATGTATGAAAATATTCCAAGTACTTGACTCGACGACCTTATCTTTTCTCGTTAAGAATTTTCATCATAGAATGTCGATGTGACCCCCCCCTATTTCAGAAACCTGACTACGCCACTATTTGACGCCCCTGGGGCCCGAGAAAATTATTGTTGCTTTCTTTTCCCCTGTCGACCACCATGACCTAAGTAACCGAAGAAGGCAATATATAAAATTTCTGCAATGATTATTCACTTATATCGGCTGAATGCGTTATCTAAATAATCTTAGCTGAAACTTTCAAACGAAGGCCAAGACACCAACTGATAATATAATATATTAAACTTTTACATGTTTGCGGTTACAGTCAAGTTTTTCTGTGTTTTTTTTCTGATACCGATTGTCGGGTAGACCTAGTAATTATTACATTATACAGCGGTTGAAGTGTTTAGTGAGCCTTACGCTCTTTTCCCGCTCTTTTAAAGGATTGTGTTTTTGGCAAAAGGAGTCAAAGGCAGTTTCGAACCTCGTCGAATTCCAGTTTGAAATCACGTTTTGCCCGTCGAAGGAAACTAAATTCGAACTCGAATTCACTTTCTTCGGCTTCGTCGACTGAGTTTTCGGTGGTCGACTGGTCGGCGAAATGGAGCTTCTGGGGCGCTGACACCGTCTTCGAGGCGGTCTTCCATCGCCTCTTCCCCGCCAATCCGGGCTCCACCCTCTGACGATCATCGTCGTCGTCGTTGTCGCCCTTGAGGGACTTGGACGGCGGAAGAACCGTCGGTCCCGAGCTCGTTGACGACGGCTTTGTCGGGTCGTACGGCTGCGGGTCAGACGGCGGATCAGGCCCCGGAGTCGGAGGCCTCACTGGCGGTGCCTGCTGCAAGAGGGTCGACACAGGTGGCTGGGACGGCGGTGGGGGCGATGGTGGCAGCGGCGGCGGTGGACGAGTTCTCAGCGTCGCCGGGTGCAGAGGAGTGGGGAGCCTCGACGACGCGGCCCTGACGACGGCGTTCGATGCGTCGGAGTTCTTGGTGAAACGCCAGCTGGGATCGACCGGCGAGTCGAAACCGCCGGGTTCGCCTCCGGACGGCGGATGGGTCGTCGTCGGAGTGAAGCTCAACGGCGTCCGGCCCACGGAGGCGCTCGACCGGCAGCGCAACGAGTCGTCGAAGGTGTCGTTGACGGGGGGCGACACGAAGCCCCCGGGAACGGTAGCGTTGGGACACGGGGAACTGAACCATCCGCTGGCAACGTCGCCGGGGTAGGCCCACTGCGACAGACTCACAAACGGGGACTTATTGACGGCGGCGGCGGCGGCGGCGGCGGAACTGTCGACGACAGGGGTGGCGATATTAGAGCACAGTGTCGAGTCGTTGATTTTCGACAACGTATTTCGGTTGGCAGAGTTGAAGCGCTCGCTGCCGACGGGGCGTACGTTCGGAGTCTGCAACCTCATCACAGCAGCGACACGTGCCGGTTGTTTCGCGGGCCGCTGCTGCTGCTGCTGCTGCTGGTACTGCTGCTGCTGCTGCTGTTGTTGCGAGGCGGACAGGAATGAAAACAGGTGATTGAAAAACGCCTCGGAGTCGCCCGGGGCGATCGACAGGCGCCCGGGGTTCGCCTTGGTCATGGCGCTTAGCAGTTGGTCGACAAATTTCGCGCCCATGTTCGGACTGAAAGGAGTCGACCTCGCGGTGTTGTACCAGTCGTCTGGGACGCACGGTTCGGCGCGGCTGGTCTCGGAGCGCGAGTCGTTTCTCGCCGTCGATTCGTCGACCGTCGATCCGTCCGATCTCTCCGGACTGGCGTTCGACTCGCGAATGGTCCTGAACGCTCGAACGGCCGCCGCTCCGCAGACCTCCGAGTCCGTCTCGTCCTCCAGGACCGCTTCGTTCGGTTCGAAGTCCAGCGGTGAGTCGAAGTCGTGGGGCGACGTCTTCGCGGCCTGGCCGCTCCAAATGGGGTCGGAGGCGTCGTTGGCGCCCTGCTCGGGGGTGTTTCTGGGAGGACATTCTAAGGGCGGTTTCTGATTCAGGTTCGAGGGAAACGCCTGCCTTGATCGATCGCCCGGATTGAGATCATTATTCGATCCCTGCGGGGGCGGCGGCGGCGGCGGCTGAGCAGGGTCGTGGGACGTTTCTTCCCTACGCATCGACTTCGAAGTGAACCGATCCGACTTGCAACAACCGACCCCCTTCTCCGTACAAAAATATTCGTTGTCGACGTCCAAATAGTTGGCCGTTTCCTTGAAACTTTTCAGCGACGCGGTAACAGCAGAAGGCACGCCATTTGCAAACCGAATCTGCGACTTAATCAGACCTACCGGTTGGCGCAGAAGTGCAAAGCGCTGTGAGGCAGAAGAAGAAGAAGAGGCAGCGGTTGTTGGGACTCGATAATGATCGGCGAACTTGTCTATCATGACTCGTGACGTCCTCGTCGTCGCGGTCGCCAGCGATTTCGACGTCTGAGCACCCGGCTCTTGACGCATCGGCGTGTTGATCATCTCCATCGACGGTGACACGGGACTCGTCGAGACCCGGACCAGCGACTGCATCCTACCACCGGTAGTACTCTGTCCCATGTACGCCCGTAGCGAACCGGTACGCAGCGGCGGCGGGGGCGGCGGTACGGCTGTGCAATCGGTCTGGTGGTCAGCGGTTCGCTGTTGCTCCGGCGGACGGCAGAATTCCGCGAGCTGTTCGGGTTCCAGTTTGAAGCGCAGGTCGAAGCACGACTTACCGCCGACGGCAGGTGCCGCGGTCGACCGGCGCGACGAGCGACCGTCGAGTAGGTCGGTTTCGGCCGTTGCGTTTCGATCCCTGAACGCCGGTCTCATCAGCTCCGTTACGTTCTCGCTGATTACCGGAGCCACTAGATCGACCTCTTCGATGGATCTCACCACGGCGTTCAAGTCGGAATTCCTCCTCCTCGGCGAATCACGGACAAAGTACGTCGTCGCGTCAGTATCGCTACCGGCAACGTTTTCCTCCTCCTCCTCGTCATCCTCCTCGTCATCCTCCTCGTCATCCTCCTTATTTGCCGTCGACCATTTCACCGTCACACCAGCAGCGACCGGACGTGACGAAGGCGATTTTGCCCCTAAGGAATTCGGCCGCGCGGTGGAAAATCTCGGACTTTGAACCCGCACAGCCGCCCTTTCCGTCCATCGGTACTGGGGGCGAGACCCTTGCAGGTCGCCGAAATGTCGCTGGATTTCGCCGCCGTCGTCGTCGTCGTCGTGACCCGCCCGCTCGTCCTCCGCCTCCTCGGCGGGCCACTCCAGGGTCAGACCCGGTCGTGGGGTCCACCTCTTCGACGAGAAAATCGAGAATCTCGGACTAGGAATCGCTCGGTGCATATCTCTCGCTGCACCTCTACCGCTCCTGTCGAAAAGATGGAGAGGACGCGTTCTGTTTGCCATGCGTTCGTTTTCCGCGCGGCCGAACGCGCCTCTATCCGGCCCCGCCATGAGCAGTCCTCCGCCTGTCACCGCAGAGGGAGCGCGTTCCGTTATCGAACACGACCTGAACCTGTTAGTCCACCTCTGGGTAGGAATTCCCGACATTCCGAACAGATTTCCGGCGCCGGACTTTCGCGAGAACCGCGAATTGTTATTCGTTGTGTTCAGATTCTGAAAGTAGTCCGTCTCAGACGCCATCAGCAAAGCGAAGGAAGACTCCGATGATGATGACCGTTGTTGTTGTTGTTGTTGTTGTTGTTGTTGTTGTTGTCTTGCCGTCGAAGCGCTGAACTTGCTGAAAACCGATTTCAGGTTAACAGGGAACGATTCCAGTTTCTGCTGAAGCATCTTCTTCGCCAGATAGAACCTCTTCGGCCTGGCGTCGCCTGTTTGAGACTTGCTCGGTTGGCAGAATGTCGGCGATTCGAAGCCTAATGAGTCACCAGCCTCATTCTCGCGACCACTCCCCCCTACCATCGACCGAGGACCAGAAAGAACCTTCAGTATTTCGGTCAGTGTATTCGGGGAAGCGCTGGCCGATGGAATTTCACCCGGATTTCCTTCCCTCACCCTCGTCCTCATCGATAAATCTTGTCTATTGATAACAGAAGAGGCAGTTGACGCTTCCTCGTATGACAATAGTTCTGAACTGTCGGATTCATATAGCGGCCTGTCCCTAGTTACGGTCAACGGGCTTTCAGTTAATTCGAGCCTGAGGGCGCTTGGCGAGATTCGCATCATGTAAGATGAGCCCTCGTCGTCTTCGGTTTTGATCGCGGTGTGACGAGGGGGCGGCGTCCACATCTCCGAGTCCAAGGAGGTGCTGGGAAAGTCGGCGTCGACCGTCACCGGGCTCTCCCATAGGTTCAGTCGGAGGACGCTCGGCGAGGGGTACGAGCCCCGGCAAGGACTCGGGGTCGTGGAAACGCTTCCGAAGCGATGATCTTGTTGTGAGTTCTCGGTTCCAATCACCGGATTCCTTCGACCCTGTTGTTGTTGTTGTACGTTGGACGCATATCCAACTGGTAGGTCGTGACTTTCAAAAATCTGCGGCTTCTCCACTCTGAAGAAATCTCCTTCTCTTTCCCCCTTCTCTTCATCTTCTTCACCTCCGTTTCCATCTTCGTCTTCATCTTCTTCATCCTCCTCCTCCTCCTCTTCCTCCTCCTCCTCTTTCGTCCAAGCAGACAGCGTGTTGTCTTCCTCCGCTGAAAACTCCTCGTTTATCTCGCCTTCGAGTTCGTCGGCAACGTTCGAATTAGCAGATCGGTTTCTGTCGTCTGCCTTAGATTCCAGGATACACTTACCGCTAACGTCGGCGTGCAGTTCTTCCGAGTTGCGTCCCAGTCCTTGGCGCTGCTGCGGCGATCGGGGCTGGGTCTGGTCTTGACCCGGGAACCTCGGAGCGCTGCTGCCCGAGTAGAGAACCGACGGGGCCAGCGACGATTCTAAATCGATCGCCGGTTGGGGCTGCGACCGAGCCTTGGCCGGCGACGCCTGCGATACGCCGTCCGACGGTAGAGAAATGGACGTCGCATCGCGAAAATCCGGCCCCCAATCGACGGCCCCCGATTCCTTCATTTTCGGCCGCAGATGAGTGGATCTGGAATTCCGAGCATCCGGCCCTATGTAGACACATCGAGAATCCCGAATTTGCGGTCTCAGAGAAGTGGACCTCGAATCCCAAGCATCCGGACTTATATAGACGGCCTTCGAATCCCGAATTTCAGGCCTTAGATATATGGAATCCGAATCCCTTACATCCGCTCTTGCGTAATTTGACTTCGAATCACGCATTTCCGGGCGCAGATAGATGCACTTCAAATCGCGAGGCAGATCTTGCTCCAGACCCCGGCGGCTGTCTTCGCCAAGAGACCTCGACCGCTTCTCGAACCTCTTAGACGCCGGCTGGGCCAGGACGCACGGCACCGCCTCCTCTTGCCGTTCCTCCCCAGTTTGCCCGTCGTTGTTGCCGCGTTCGATTACCACGGTTGAGTCCTTCTCGTCGTTCGGCTCTACTATGGTGACGGACTTCGTCGAATCCTGTCCAATCGAGTCCGTTTTGTCCGGACCCAGGATCTTTGCCGTGTCCTCGACATCCGGGTTGTTTTGCTGTGATGTGGAATCGGCTTCGCGGGTCGGCGTCTTGGCGGCAACGTTGAACCGGTCTGCCGGCCAGCGCCTAGCCGAGAACGGCGTGTAGGCCAAGGGGTAGGGTCCGCCGTAGCAGCAGTCCGCCGTCCTCGCTGCCCTGTAACTGAACCTCGCCGTGGAACAACCGCAGTCGTCGCCGCCGACGCTGTAGCTTCGCCGTCTGCCGCTGGTGCTCGAGAACCGATCCCGAGGGCTGCAGTAGGGGCTCCGGAAGGCGGCGCTGCGTCTGTAGTCGGGCCCGAAACAGGGCGTCGCCGACCGGGAGAAACGGACCGGGTTGCCCTGCGGACAGCAGGGGTCCGCCCTGGTCGTATGACTAGGACTGGAGAAGCGATCCTGCCGGTTCGGATAGCAGTTGGTGAACGGCGGTTTCGGGATTTCCGTCGTGCACGGACAGTCGGGCGGCGGCGCGAGTAGGTCGGAACAGTACGGGGGGTTGTAGAATTTGGGCGACGGACAGGGCAGATTATAGCTTGGTAAAGGAGGAAAAGGAAGAGCAGGAGGAGGTGGGGGAGGTGTAGGGGGAGGAAGAGGAAGTAGAGGTGGCAGGAGGGTGTCGAAGACGCTGGGACAGGGTCGGTCGAATGCGCTGATGAGCGTCGGCGAGCAGAGGGACTGGCAGGGGTCGAACATGGTCGGGCAGAGGGGCTGGCAGGGGTCGAACAGGGTCGGGCAGAGGGGCTGGCAAGGGTCGATCAGGGCCGGGCAGAGGGACTGGCAGGGGTCGAACAGGGTCGAGCAGATGGGATCGCAGAGGGGAGGATATCGAGGCGACAGGGGGTAGCAAACGTTGAAGTCGCCGTAGCAGAGCGACGGTGGTATTAGAGAGACTCTATCGCAGGGATTCGACGGAGATTCGGTCTTTGCGGCCTGATCGTCGCTTGCCGTCGTATCGGGTACGACTTTAGCGTCTACGGTAGCCGGCTTCTCCTCCTCCTCCTCCTCGTCGTCCTCCTCTGCGCCTCTGACCCAAGGAAGCAGTTTTCCCAGAAGGGATCGACCTTTCTTGCCCTTTCCCTTCTTTTTTGCAGGTCTAGGAGATTCGTCTTCAGTGTCCGCTGCTGTCTTGCCCTTTCCCTTTCCCTTTCCCTTTCCCTTACCCTTCTTTTTTGCAAGTTTAGAAATTTCGTCTTCGATGTCCGATGATTCTATTGAAGTTTTAGAACCTTTCCCTAGGCACGACAGTCCTTTCGAAGATCGTGGAGTATCTTCCTCGCTGCCTGACGAATTATTTTTAGATATAGACACTTCTTCGTCTCCTTCTTCTTCTTCTTCTTCTTCTACTTCGTCTTCTTCTTCGCTGCCTGACGAATTATTTTTAGATATTGTCATTTTGTCTGCGCTGACGGGCGTTCTGTTTTTCGATCTAGGACTTCTTTCTTTTTTCTGGTCCGAAGAACTTTTTGAAGATCTTGGAACATCTTCATCGCTGTCCGACGATCTTTTCGAATCTCTAGGCCTTGCTTCTGATCTCACTGACAGCCTTTTCGAAGATCTAGAAACTTTCTCTGTCCTCATGGACGATTTCTTCGAACTTTTTCCACCGCTTGACGATACATTATAGTCCTTTTCGTCTCCCTTTTCCTCGTCATTCTCTCCTTCTCGTTCTCGTTCTTGTTTTTGTTCTTGTTCTTCTTCGTCTTCCCAGCTTTCTGGTCCCGACTCTTTACCCTTCGGACTGTCCGGTTCTCTCTGCCTACTGGCCGCCAGAATGTCGGACAGTGATTCCGTTGTCTGCTGCGACTGATTCACGTTTGCGTTACTTGGTTTTGGTCCGGAAACGTCGAAAACGTTTGCGGCGGGCGCCTCCTCCGCCGCCGAGCTTCTCGGTCTCGGTCTGGACATGCCTAGGGCGTCCGCCGCGGGCGCCGTCTCCGCCGCCAGGTCGTGCTCCGATTCTTCGGGAACGGGAGGCAGATACCGTGCCTGAGTGCCGAACCGGAAGGCGTCCTGCTGCTGCTGCTGCTGATCCACCGGCGGGGCCTGCATGTTCTCGCTCCTTCTCGCGACGACCACCGGCTGCGGAGCCTCCTGCGCCTGCTGCACCCACTCCACCGTCTCGTAGTTCTCGTAGTCGTGCTCGTATTCGTGACCCTCGTGGCCGCCCTCTGCTTCGTCTTCGTTGGACGTCGTCGCTATGGTACCGCCGCTCGCAGACGGCGGCGGGACCGCCGCTCCAGACCATTCTTCGGGATTCGCGGGGCTGGCGGGGCTGGCGGGGATATCGGGGCTGGGGCTGCCCAGTTCCTGCTTCCCGTAGTCTCTCTCGTCCAGAGACTTCGTGAACGCCGCTTTGTACTTCTGATCGCTATCAAAAATGACACATTATCATCATCATCATCACCATCATCACCATCATCATCATCATCATCATCATCATCATCATCATCATCATCATCATCATCATCATCATCATCATCATCATCATCATCATCATTATCATCATCATCATCATCATTATTATTATTATTATTATTATTATTATTATCATCATCTTCATTATTATTATTATTATTATTATTATTATTATTATTATTATCATCATCATCTTCATTATTATTATTATTATTATTATTATTATTATTATTATTATTATTATTATTATGCCAATGGATAAGTCCCTTGGAATGACGATGCTGATGATAATGATGATTATGGTGATGATGATAATGATGATTATGGTGATGATTATGATAATGATGATGATGATGATGATGATGATGATGATAATAATGATTATGGTGATGATTATGATAATGATGATGGCGACGATGACGATGATTATGATGATGATTATGATAGTGATGATGCTGATGCACTACTATAGCACCAGTTCTAATACTATAGACTGTAAATGTATCAACCGATGGTGCTACAAATCCATCCGTTATGGACGAGTTCAATTCCAGAGATCAGTCAACAATTATAATTATTAGTAATAATGTCCTCCAGTTGGATCGACTAAAAGCTAGCCAAGTCCTAATACTCGATCAACCTTACCGCAACTTATAAATACAGCAGCAGCAACAGGCGCACAGGACAATCAGGACGCAGCAGGCGATGAAAATGGTACCGAAAGTTGTCACCAGAGGATTCGTGTGTCCTGAATCCAAACGCAAAAGAAACCGGTCGTATACAGGGACGTAACGACGGGGAAGGGGGGTAAATTGGTATAAACTCCCCTCCCCCAAAAAACCAGGCTTCCTTAAAGTTTTTAATGTGTTTTTAAGATTTTCAAAGGTTTTTAAAGATTTATACCTTCCCCAATCGCATTATACCCCCTCTCCAATCAAATTTTTGGCTACGCCCCTGGTCGTATACAAGGCAATCAAATGTAATTATATTATTATTAATGAATCAAAGCAAACGACATATGCTCAGCTGAAACCTAATGTCGCTGTGTGTTAAACAAATTTTGCTGATTTGCTAAATTTTTGATTCGTGTAAACCTGTCATTGGCGCAGCCACGAGGGGTGGGCAGGGGGGGGGGTTCCGGTCTCCCCATTCGGATTGGAGTCGGTTGTGAGATTCGTCCAAAACCGTGAGTATTTTGGGGTGGAGGGGTAGCAGTATATATATATACTGTATAAATATATAGATCAGCACCAGGCACCAGCGTTTGAGACGATGACCCTTTTGCTCAATACTTTTTAGGAAAAATATGTCTAAGTGCCCCCGCCCCATTCTGGAATCTTGGCTACGCCACTGGAAAATGCTGTTTTATACCGAGTGTGGTAATTCTCCAGTGACCTATAAATTTAAACCAGGAGTGTCACATCTCTCTCCAATAATAATGATAGCAATTTGCATTATTGGCCTCCTTGTGCCCCCCCAACCCAAAATTCCTGGCGACGCCACTGAACAGCCAGAAAACGTGTAACTGTTCCGAGGCAGTTGGAATACAACACTGTATTATTATTATTATTATTATTATTATTATTATTATTATTATTATTATTATTATTATTATTATTATTATTATTATTAGCTAGACGATTTCTATAACGCAATAAGCATAGCAAAAATGGCCAAAGACAAGAGCGCTTTACAATACTGCGTATACCTTATTATTATTATTAGTAGTAGTAGTAGTAGTAGTAGTAGTAGTAGTAGTAGTAGTAGTAGTAGTAGTAGTAGTAGTAGTAGTAGTAGTAGTAGTATTATTCACGACAATTTATGTAGCGCACTAACATAACTGGAGCTAAAGTCAAGAGCGCTTTACAAGGGAATCACTTATAAGATATGTTAAATAAGTGTGTCTTACACATAAGTGTCTTACCCTACATACTACATACCCTATATATTACTAATTTACTACATCTACGTATACTGTAGTATAGCTGCTGTCTATTCTTACGCTTCTCGCAGAACAACCCGGCGTATCCTTGTAGACAGGCGCACCGCACGTGGTAGACCCTGTTAACGACCGTCATCTCTCGAATCGATCGACCGGACGACGGCCTTCCAAAGTAGTCCTTGTCCTCCTTCGTCTCGTAACAGTGGCCACCGTTCTGGCACGGCTGCGAGTTGGCACAGGTCGATATGGCTGCATGCGCGGGAGAGAAACGACAGAACAATCTCTCGGTTTTATTTTGACTAATTATATCAGGGACATCATTTGGGAGGCGCGGGGGGGGCTGTTTTCTCCGCCCCCATGATTTTTAGGAAAACTTTTTTCGCGAATTTTTGTTTTAAAAATCATTGTGTTCTCAATTGTTCTTATAATTTTATTACAATCACTGGTATGTACTGTGTAGTATCGCATGTAGCATTTACTATGGACAAAAACCAATTTGCATACTGCATAGGTATTTTAAAAATGCTGCCTGCCTTGCAGTCGAAAGTCTTGTCCCCCTGGAAAACAATGAAATGACGGTCCTTTTCCTGGTATTCGCTAGGTGGCGCCGCTGCACGTTGAAATTTAAAAGAAAAACTTGAAAGTCTGTATTCAGGATATAATACTGCAGCGTTGCACGAAATTTCACGCATTTTGACCCTGGGGTTGTGAAGTAGTCACAGTGAAACGGGGTGGTGCCGGTTTTATTGAAAATTCTATTTAAAATTTAATAAAAGACTGCATTTCGCAACGTGACGATTTAAGATTTTTGGTTTTCCTGTTGAGAAATTGAGACGCGAATAGGATTACCGATGCTTGTTTCTCCAGTTTCCGTTGTATTTCCGGTGTATCTTTCGACGAAGCATTGATACTTTCCCGCATCTCTTGGATCCGTTTGATGAACGAACAACAGGTTTCCAACTATTTGATACCTGAAAAACATCATTCAATAAATTTACACACGCACACACACACACACACATATATATATATAAATTATATATATGCCTATGTATATTTATCATGAAGAATTTATACGCGCCGTGGAGTAGTGGTGTGATTCTTGACACACAACCGGAGGGTAGAGGGTTCGAATCCAACTTTAGCCACTGCGGTAGCGACCTTCGACAAGTTGTTCACCCTTTAATTGCACCCGCACTAAACGATTCTTCGCTTTGTGAATGACTTAACGCGCGTTAACATCCACGTAATAATAATAATAATAATAATAATAATAATAATAATAATAATAATAATAATAATAATAAGAAGAAGAAGAAGAAGAAGAAGAAGAAGAAGAAGAAGAAGAAGAAGGAAGAAGAAGAAGAAGAATTTTTAAAAAATAATAATATGTAAAAATCGGATGTGAAGAAGAGTTATAGCATTTTTTCTGGAAAGCATAGCTAATTATTATCCGCGAGAGATGTTTTCTACCTGTATTCATACGTTTTGAAAGCAACGCGTTACCTTGCAATGGAGCTGGTGGTCGTGACCTTGTAACCTTGTGGCGTCACCCAGAAGATGTTCTTCGCCGGAACTCTTATGACGTCGATGGGACAGTGGATGGCTGCCGATTCTCCGGCCAGGACGTTTATCCCTGGTCCAACGTCCTCTAAAAGATGCGACCGAAGGAAGGAAGTTCCATGTGTTTGGCTTACTCCAGCGTTTCGCCTTTAGCCAATATGCCTATTGCCTATCTACTACTATTATTATTACTATTATTATTATTATTAGTAGTAGTGGTGGTAGTGGTAGTGGCAGTAGTGGTGGTGGTGGTGGTGGTGGTGGTGGTGGTGGTGGTGGTGGTGGTGGTGGTGGTGGTGGTGGTGGTGGTGGTAGTAGTGGTAGTAGTGGTGGTGGTGGTGGTAGTGGTGGTCATGGTCATGGTGGTGGTAGTGGTATAGTGGTAGTAGTAGTAGTAGTGGTAGTAGTAGTAGTGGTAGTAGTAGTAGTAGTAGTAGTAGTTGTTGTTGTAGTAGTAGTAGTAGTAGTAGTAGTAGTAGTAGTAGTAGTAGTAGTAGTAGTAGTAGTAGTAGTAGTAGTAGTAATAACGTAGTCTCTACGATTGATACACGTTGATTATGCGCACCCCTGGCCCCCGATTAGAGGCTACGCAAGTCACTGATAGTACCTAATTTGCAGACGGATCTTATGCAGTTCCTTCTTATGAAGGCGTCGCGATGGCACAGATCGGCAAAGGAGTTGTTCTTGCACACTCGATATCTCGACTCTTCGCCGATTCCACAGGACACCGAGCAGGCCGACCATTCGCTCCACGGAGGCAGCGGCATCGGGCTGTCCGTATTGTACGAGATGGCGAAACTGACCAATTTTGTCACTGTTCCCAAATCTGTTGCACAAGTCGTATATACGTGATATATACTGTATCTGACTGGGTATAATGGAGTAACGGTTGGATTTTTGACGCGCAACCGGAGGGTAGCGGGTTCAAATCTGACCCTAACCACGTTTAGCGACCTTGGTCATGTTGTTTATTCTTTAATTGGTCAGCGCTTACGATTCTTCACTTTGTAAATGACAGCAGCAGCAGCAGTAGAAATAATAATAATAATAATAATAATAATAATAATAATAATAATAAAATAGTAATAATAATAATAGCAGTAGTAGTAGTAGTAGTAGTAGTAGTAGTAGTGGTGGTGGTAGTAGTAGTAGTAGTAGTAGTAGTAGTAGTAGTGGTGGTGGTGGTGGTGGTGGTGGTGGTGGTGGTAGTAATAATGGCAGCAGTGGTGGTGGTGGTGGTGGTGGTGGTGGTGGTGGTGGTGGTGGTGGTGGTGGTGGTGGTGGTGGTGGTGGTGGTGGTGTGGTGGTGGTGGTGGTGGTGGTGGTGGTAGCAGCAGCAGCAGTGGTGGTGGTGGTGGTGGTGGTGGTGGTGGTGGTGGTGGTGGTAGTGGTGGTAGTAGTGGTAGTAGTAGTAGTAGTAATGGTAGTAGTAGTAGTACAGTAGTAGTAGTATAGTAGTAGTTGCTGTTGTTGTAGTAATAATAATATTAGTAGTAGCAGCAGCAGCAGCAGCAGCAGTAGTAGTAGTAGTAGTTGTTGTTGTTTGAATAAAACTGATACTATAAATTCGAATATTATTTCTATTATTATTATTATTATTATTATTATTATTATTATTATTATTATTATTATTACTATTATTATTATTATTTTAAGTAGAAATTAAGTAAATTTCCCACCACTGCCTATTTTCCAGAAGGCCACTAATTGCACAAAGAGTGTGTGCTATTTCGTGATGCTATATGCTGCGAGTAGCCTACAGCCAATACCGTTGAAATGTTTATTTACCGCGTTCTTTCTTATTAACGTCCTCCTGCTGACAGCTGTTGCTGCACTGACGCAGTTCCTGGCGCTGTTCCTCGCAGTTGTACCCCAACCAGCTGACGCAGTACCTCCGTCTCAACTGGAACCCCACTCCGCAGGTGACCGTACAGGCACCCCACGGCCCCCACCGGGTCAGGTGAGACTTCGATCCGTTGTGGACCCCGTGGCTGAGCAGCGACGCGGTGATCTCGTAGACCTGTTCGACCAGTTGGTCCTGCAGACCGAACTTCGTCGCCAGCGCCTTATCCCAGTTCTTCTTCGCCTCGACGGTGTCGGACAGGTACTGGCGTACCGGTACGCTCATGACGATCATGTCGCTGGAGTTGAGTTTTCGCATCGTCGCCAGGTTCAGGCTCACCCGTGGACTTATCATGCGCAGCGTTAAGTTGTATGACGTCAGTTGGAGGTAGATGGTATCACGCAGGGCATATCGCTTCTTAGTCGAATGATCTTCTTCAACTGCTCTGTGGGCATTCTTCCTTCGACCGTTTAACGGCGGCGGCTTCGTGTTATATCCTCGATCGGTTCTCTCGAGGTTTGACTCTATATAAGTCAAAGCGAATGTCATCCACAGTGGCGGTTCCAGGATTTCTTGATATATAGGGGAGGGGTGAAATGAATTCATGGGAAGTTGGTGGAGGGATGAAAAGAGAAGAGAAAAAAATCAATAAACTTTGCAGGAAAAGGCTGACAAAATGGAATATTTTCCCCTAATTTTACTACATTTTTACCGAATAACAGGTTGACAAGCATAAAAAGGTCATCCGTAGTTTTCCCCCCGTAGTTTTACTAGACTTTTACCCAAAAATAAGTTTCACAGTCCGGAAGTCCGGTAGGGGATGCATCCCCACTCATCCCCCCACGTGGAACCGCCACTGGTCATCCAAATAAGGCAATTGTATAATAATTGTATATATGTCGGTCTGATTGGCGTTGTGAACTTGTACGACCGGTTCCCGTCAGAACACCGAAGTTAAGCAGGGAGTAATAATAATAATAATAATAATAATAATAATAATAATAATAATAATAATAATTATACTAATACTAATACTAATAATAATAATAATAATAATAATAATAATAATAATAATAATAATAATAATAATAATAATATTATTATTATTATTATTATTATAAATTCTGCAATAGTATTTTTAAAATAAATTTCGATAACATTTTTAGAAGAAATATAAAATTGGTCTAATCTGATTTTTAACCAATATAATAGAAATTCAGAAGGTACCCTCTGCTTGAAAGTTCTTCGGCGCCACCGGTTGCTTAGCAACAGACACTGTTGTAGCCGCTGGCCGTGGATTGCTCGAGCAAGTGGGACCGCACCTGCGATTTTCCCGCCACTGGTCGGCGCAGTCGTCTGCCGCCCACGTGACGCAGATCCTCTGCCTCGAGTGGAACCCACCTGCTCCACAGGTGACACTGCACGCGCTCCACGAGCCCCAGGTGGTCCACTCGAGCGGCACACCTGCGGCCCGGTGTCGCAGAAGGGACACGGAAAAACGGTAGATCTGTCTCGCCTCCTCCAGCGACACCTGGAACTGGTCGGATATTGCCTTCGGCCAACCGTCGCTGTCGTTCGCAGAGCGGGGCGACAGGTAGGCGTCCACAGGTACGTCGACGGTGATCAGGTCGATGGATTCGCCCACCTTGCTGTCCGCCTGCGATTTCTGCTTTATCATCCGCAAAGTCACGTGGGAGTCGGAATTCCTTTCCAGGTGGAACCGACCTGGAATGTAACCGTAATGTAATCATTTTCTTTAAACATCTCTTTAATATATTTCATGCTTTTAAAAGTAACTTAAGTGCAACGGGGTATTATTAGATAAGGAATTTATATTTCAGCTTGATTTATATGTGACGATTATTGTACAAAAAAGTATGAAGAGATGAAATTTAATGTGTGTGTTGTTTTGGCGTTGTAGCGAGGGTATCCGGCGCCTGGAAGCAAACTGCACCTTTTGCGCCCCTAAAAACAGAGAAGCAGAGCTCTGACGAGGAACAAAATAGGTCGCCATATCGTTCTCGGCGCCCCTCCGCCCCTCAACTCTTACGGCACCCCTCTTTTTTGTACTGCTGACGAGCAAAAAAGGTCGTCGCCCATGTTTCTTCTTCTTTATTGTGCATTTCACTTACCCAAATACCCGATTTTGGCGCCCCCTCACCTCGGCGCCCGGGGGCATATGCCCCATGCCACCCTCGCTACGCCTCCGTATGCTGCAAAGGCTACGGTATACTGTTAATTGTGTTTCTTTTAATAGATTCAAAGATAACTGTTGCAACGAACAAACAGAGTTGGAATAGAGGCTGTGTGAGTGACAATGGTTTTCAACACAGGAGAAGCACTTAAAATTCAGTTATTATTATTATTATTATTATTATTATTATTATTATTATTATTATTATTATTATTACTATTATTATTATTATTAGTAGTAGTAGTAGTAGTAGTAGTAGTAGTAGTAGTAGTAGTAGTAGTAGTAGTAGTAGTAGTAGTAGTAGTAGTAGTAGTAGTAGTAGTAGTAGTAGTAGAAGTAGTAGTAACGTAGTCTCTACGATTGATACACGTTGTATGCGCTATTATTATTATTATTATTATTATTATTATTATTATTATTATTATTATTATTATTGGTAGTAATAGTGGTAGTAGTAGTAGTGGTATTAATAATAATAATAATAATAATAATAATAATAATAATAATAATAATAATAATAATAATAATAATAAAATAATAATAATAATAATAAAAGTAGTAGTAGTAGTAGTAGTAGTAGTAGTAGTAGTAGTAGTAGTAGTAGTAGTAGTAGTAGTAGAAGTAGTAGTAGTAACGTAGTCTCTACGACTGATACACGTTGCTTATGCGCTATTATTATTATTATTATTATTATTATTATTATTATTATTATTATTATTATTATTATTATTATTATACCTGGCTTGATGTCTCTCTTGATCATCTTCTGATTTTCCGACGGTGACTTGGCGTCAATGTACTTCAGCAATCCGCCAATCAATTGCTTCGCAGACGGTTTTTTGCTTACTGTCGACAGCGCCCTGTCAATCAAATGAAGCGTCGATTTCGAATCATTCGCGCCCATCTGAGTCGCCACCTGCTGAGTGACAGACGGCAACACGGTCTGGGCAGTCGTTGGCAGTTCGCTGACACTGACAGTGGGCGATGTGGCAGGCACTTCCTTGATGACCACCTGCTGATCCTCGGGCGATTTGTTCCTGATTATCGCCACCTTAGGGTTAACCCTATTCTGCGTAAATTTTAAATTGTTTTCTGGTGCTTTCGGCGTCTGTATTTCTGTCTCGCTACTACCAGAGCCGTTCGAAGCGGTTACTAAAGGGTTAATTTTGTCCGCCCTCGGCTCTGACGACGCCCCCACTTCTACGCGATTCTGTGTTTGTTTCTTTTTGATTTCCTTCAGCGTTTTCAGGATCGCCTTGTCGCGGGCGGTGATCTCCGTGAGATTCGACGCCACCTTCTCGGCCTTCGTCTCGACCTTCTCCACCCGGGCAAGGATCCTCGTCAGCCGGGTGCTTTCGTTGCGTTCCTCGCGCGTCTCCCGTTCCAACTCGGTGATCTTGTCGAGTATCCGCGCGGCCGCGCCGGCGGTCTTCTCCCGCTGGAGGCGATCGCCGCTGAAGGCCGCCTCCAGGTGGTTCAGCCGACGGATCAACTGGTCCTGGAGCACCAGGTACCGGGACACGTCCTTCGCCGCAGCGGCGTTCGGGCGTCGACGGCGGTTGTTGGCGACGGTCGTCTGAGGCGACGTCGGCGACTCGGTCGGTCCCGGAGTGCTGCTGACTGGAGTGGTGCTCTCCGACGTGGGAGTAGTTGTGGCGACTGTGGTACTTGTTGTAGTCTCGGTTGTGGGGGTGGTGTCGAGGGTGGTGGTGAGGGTGGTCGTGGTCATCGTTGTAGTAGTAGTGGTTGTCTTCTTGGTTTTGGTAGTAGGCCTCCTAGTCTTCGTAGTAGGCCTCCTAGTCTTCGTAGTAGGCCTTCTAGTCTTCGTAGTAGACATAGTGGTAGTGGCAGTGGTAGTCGTGGTGGTGGATTCGGTCGTGGTCGGCAGCGTAGACGTGGAAGTAGACGCAGTTGTGCTGGTGCTTTCGACTTCCTCCTCTTCTTCCTCCGCTTCGTTCTGGCTACCAAGGGCAACCAGGTAGGAGCCGACGCCCCTGTTAGTACCTGCTCGGTCGACGTCATCGTTCGGCAGTTTTAGGATGATGTGACTGACGACAGGTGGTCTGTGAAGGCGTCTGCTTCGCCTGGAATATCTCTCTCTGGGACCGGCGTTGCCGATTGGACTAGCGTTCGACGCCGTGGAGTTCGAATCGCGTCTAAATCGAACGCTCATTTGTTCATTCGCTTTGATCAGAGATCTCAGAGAAATCATGTCATTTTTAGCGTCCCCTGCCGTTCTCTGGGTCAGAAAACCTGCAATATGCAAAGAGGAATTGAGGTCACCGTTTATCCTTAAAATGACGTTCAGATGCTAATGGATTATATTCACTGTTTTTCATCATCATCGTATATTTGACAGGGCGTAGCAAGGAATTTGATTTGAGAGGGTATAAATATTGGGGGGGGGGGTATAAGCCTTACTATAAATCAGTGGCGTAACGTGAAGGGGGCGGGAGGGGCACTTTGTTGACTGCCCCCGGGCCCCGGGCGGGGGGGGGGGGGCCCAAAGAGGGGTCTAAGCTAGGGTTAGGTTAGGGTTAACCCTAACTTCTTAACCCTAACAACCCTAACCCTAGAAATGAAAAGGAGGTGATGACGTTGTTTTTGCTCGTCAGGATGAAAAGGAGGTGATGACTTTTTTTTGCTCGTCAGCTCGAAACTTTGGGCCCCCCTCTTGGCAAAGATGCCCCCCGGGCCCCCAAAAGTCACGCTATGCCATTGCTATAAATCACATAAACTACATATAACCACATATAAATCACATAAAAAACTTTAAGGTAGACTGATTTTGGGGGTATATATACCGATATACCCCCGTCGCTACGCCCCTGATATTTGACATTTAACAGATCCAATTACTAACACAAAATATATGTCGCAAGATACACAGAGAATAATTACAAAGAGTTAGTAACTAACTTGTTACTAATACTTAACTAATAACACATATAAATATGATATAATATGAGTTGACGCCATACACAGTGTATGATTGACTATTTGAAATTGAACACAAAATGTTTACTAGTTGTATCAAAACATATTTTTCACGTTCAAACCATATTTTCACGCTATATATAGCGGTAAGATAGCAGAGTGGTAACAACATTGACTACATTTTTACTGCAAAAAATAGGTTGACAAGCAAGAAAGGCCATCCGCAGTTTTTCCCCGCAAAAAAGAGTAAATCCGGTGGGGGGATGTATCCCCACTCATCCCCCACGTGGAACCGCCACTGAAATTTACAGTCAAATTAAAAAGGGTCTTGGATTTATTGGTTCACAGCGTAAATACCTTTTGATGGGGCGTCCTGTACCTCAGCTTTTGCAACGTCAACGACTATTTGGAAAGCTTCCGATCCAGCAGAAGGACTTACTGTAAGTATGCCAACGAATCCAAAGTACAAGAGCAGCGGTGAAACTTTGAACATACTGAACGCGCGATCGAGAGTATTAACACGAATTGCAAATTGATAGCATTATTATTAAAATTATTATTATAATTATTATTACACGAATGATATTAAATTTTGACGTTGCGCTTGGCCGAAGACCCCAGCTAAGAAATCGGTTTCCATGACAACGTTTCAGATGATACAGTGACGTCATGAAGATAAACAGATTTAAAGTATCTACGAAGGAATAATAATAATAATAATAATAATCTGGATATTAAAGAGAGACATCCTTTCTCCTACAACGAATATCCGTGACACTACAGAAGAGATTTAACGCTGTCGCCTTCCGCGGAACTTTCACATAATAGTGTAATAACAATAATTGAACGTATCAAACGAGTTAATAATAATAATAATAATAATAATAATAATAATAATAATAATAATAATACATTACAGCATAAGCATAAGCATAAGTTGATGCTGTCTGCTTCCTACTGTCGTCAGACAGCATCAACTGCGGGTGCTGCAGCCGAACGTGCAGCCGAAAGGAAAACGGCCAAATACCTTCAACTGTCTGGGTCGTACCGTTTCATCCCTCTGGCTCTGGAGACGATGGGGCCAATCAACGAAGAAGGTCTCCGCTTATTAAAGGAAATCAGCGGTCTTCTTAAGCGACAATCCGGAGATGAAAGAGAAACATCTTTTCTGCTACAGCGAATATCAGTGACACTCCAGAGATTTTAGCTCAGTCGCCTTCCGCGGAACTTTCAATACACAATAATAATAATAATAATAATAATAATAATAATAATAATAATAATAATAATAATAATAATAATATAATGATGATGATGATAATAATAATAATAATAATAATAATAATAATATAATGATGATGATAATAATAATAATAATAATAATAATAATAATAATAATAATAATAATAATAATGATAATAATGATAATAATATAATGATGATGATGATAATAATAATAATAATAATAATAATAATAATAATAATATAATGATGATGATGATGATGATGATGATGATAATAATAATAATAATAATGTACTTACTTACTTACTTATTTACTTAATTGCTTACTTATGAAGGTGAAGGCAGCAGATACGTTATAGTGTAGATCTGAAATAAATATTCATTTCGTAGGAAATTCTGAAAGACAGAGAAAGAGAATTCTGCACTCTTTGTTATTTTGCCTCCCAAATGCACAAAGCAGTCTACTTCTTCCAGTATTCCGCTCCCCTCTCTGACCTGCCGGGTGAGGGGGGGTGTCGGTGCATGTAATTGTTTTCGTTTTCGTTTCGTATTGATTAAATGCCTGAGATTGTCGACATTTTGACGGATGGTCACGTATGCCACCGACAAAGAAGAGTCGGCTATTGATGTCGTCAGTGGCGGCTCCAAGAACTCTTGGCGGGGGGGGATGCAATGAATTTCTAGGAAGATCCCGCCAATTGTCAAAGGAATTATATGCATACGGTTTAAAAGAAATCTGTAGATTTGATTTTATACAATAAAATGTTCGGAATTGACAATGTATAGGCCTAAAAGCCAGTTTAGTCCGGTTGTACAAAGTCATAGTGCAAAATCGAGTTTTCTATTGCTGGAAGCGAATAATTTGTCGATGACATCTCGTCTATGGATACGTCCATAATATCTTCGTGGATATACATCAAGGCTACAGTGGCGGCTCCACAGGGGGCCCGTGCCCCCTATTGAGTGCCTGGCCCCCAGTTGCCCCCCTGTTGAGACCCTATACTTAATAATACATACCTAACAACAAATGGTTGGCCCCCATGATTAGAAGTTGCCACCACAACGCCCCCCTACTTGCCAAATCCTGGAGCCGCCACTGCAAGACTAATCCGTTTAGACGATCATCTTCCATTGAGGACGCAGTTTTGGTGGGCCGGTTGGGGGGCGAGGATGCATCCGCAGTCATCCCCAACGTGGCACCGCCCCTGGATGTCGTCGGAATCATCCGGTTTATTCCGTCACGTCCACATGACAACCCGTGACGACAATTCGTCTGCAAAAGGCGGAAGACGTGTGTTGGACACGCATATATAGATTGATAATATTCAATGGCAATGCCAGCCTAGTCTGCGTTAAGATCGACAGAATCAACGAATGCCATTCAATGCTGCTACGGTGAACCAGGGAAATGCCGCTACAAAGATTATGCAAATGGCGACCTCTCCTAATTGGTTTTATGTAGCGCCTTTTGTCTCCTCCACAAAGGACCGTAGGACGTTGTAAAGGAGAGCGTATCGCCTGATATTGTTTCGTTTAGTGCGTCTCGCGTTTTGCATTTACAAAAACCGGGTCCATAATTAGGCCTATAGATGCAATACCCTAATGTAAATTGGATTCCACAATACAAACGCTCTCTCCCCTCCCTATCTCTCTCTCTCTCTCTCTCTCTCTCTCTCTCTCTCTCTCTCTCTCTCTCTCTTTCTCCCTCTCTTGTCCCCTTACTACCATTCTGTGTCTGCTTTCCTCATGCATCTTTCCTCATCCGACATATTACGCATCTGCAAATACGCAGTATAGGTTGACAGTATTTGGTAGCAGCAGAAGTATAGAAGTCGTGTGTCTAGTGAAATTTAGTTAATTTTGGTTCAAGATTCGTGTCTCACCGTCAAATAAAACACTTCGGAAGCGTTGAATTTTCGTTGACAATGGATGCTGTTCTTAGCGTTTTGTTAATACTGGGAATGTTTCCTAGCGAGACTAGTACTGGTAGGTGTTTCATTTGGTTCATTAATATTACTTCATTTTTGTATACCGCCTTATTTTCTAGGCATCGGGGTTTTCAGTGGCGCAGCCAGGGAGGCACATTGTCTTGTCCGAGTAAAAAGTCTCCGACGAGCAAAAAGGGTCTTTAAGGAGTTTGTCGCACTGTCGCGCATTCTCTTCGGACATACTCCATCACTCCCCCCCCCACATTTCTCAAAGGTCTCGCCCAAATCCCATGACCAGTCCCACCACAATAGAAAACGTCAAAGAATTATTTAAGAAATAAAGAATATGAGTGTATGTAATTATATCCAGCCGTTCAGAAGATACTAGCGTTCAGCTAATACTAAGCTTGCTATGGTAGCGTCGGATTTAGGACAAATAAATGAGGTCCTGTTCTAGTTAACCCCTTAACCGTGTATTTAACTGTAACTCAATGTAAAATGGACGGATATATCCGGGATCCCCAGTTAAGGGGTTAAGCTATGAGGCCCTGTAGACCTACTTGGGCCATAAAGAAGATAGGTCACAGACAGTCAGGCATACAAACTTAGGGAATTTAGGAGTAGCTAGAATATTACGTGCCATTTGATCAGTCATTATTTAATATACGAAAAAGCTGCCTATTTTTGGCAAGGAAGATGGGAATTCCAACGGGCCAAGTTTTTAAGCACATATAGAGTAATAATGATGGCAAATCTGTAATTGAGTAGATACACAAACACATTGTCGGATTTAGCACAATGGCGGCTCCAGGATTTGGCAAGTGGGGGAGGGCGTTGGGGTGGCAACTTCTAACCATGGGGGCCAACCATTTGTTGTTAGGTATGTAGTATTAAGTATAGGGTCCCAACAGGGGGTTCACTTGGGGGCCAGGCACTCAATAGGGGGCACGGCCCCCTGTGGAGCCGCCACTGATTTAGCATTGTGCCTAGGGGTTGATCCAGGTTAGATGATAGATTGTTAGAACTGGTGCTATAGAAGTGCATAATTATTGTTATTTATTATTATTGTCTATAAAGTGTGATGTCTTTTTAGAGAACGTTGCTCTCGAACAACCGACGCGCCAGAGTTCAGCGGTCCCGAAAAATGAGCCTAAAAACGCCGTTGATGGCTTCTGCTGTAGAAATTCTACAGTTACAAATAACCAAGACAATCCATGGTGGGAAGTTGACCTTCAGAAAATGTATAACATCGAAACAATCAGCATCACAACGAGTAATCAGAATGCACTGGAAGGTAAGTCCGTTAACTATATTCGACTTACAACTTTTGTCAAGATTAAGAGATAAATGATAACGGCATGGCTCAGGATAACGCAGTATAGGTATACTTATATAATATAGTATACATTGAAAGAAAATGTGTTTTGATCTGAATATACTGTATCAATAATTATGGATGTAGATCTATGGTCTTAATGTAACTAGTATACATCGTTTTAAATTTTCTAGTGTCATTCTACAGTACTTTGGAAACTTAATTACATAAGATAGTTAATCTTCAGTCAAAATAGGTGTCCTGCCAAGATTCAAAACAGTAGAATCCGATTAAAAACGGAATGAAACTCGGGTTCTCATCAAATAATTTCTTTAGAAAATACATCAAAAATCGGTCTCGAATCATTTGTTGCTATTCAAACTCTGGCATATGTATATCATTGGAAGTCTTGTCAGGATAGCGTTGCTTCTCGTAATTTCAGGTGCAGCAAACGCTTCTGGAAAGCCTACGATCACAATTGGAATAGCCAACTCAACTAGAGACGATCCAACGAACAAACTGCTAAACAATTATGCTCGATGCCCAGATACATATTCTAGGCTCTTGCAATATTCAGACTCTCCAAGAATCCGCCGAAACATCCTACTTCACTGTAATGCAGACATCTACGGAAGATACGTTTTCGTACAAATTAATGGACACGGTAGTCTTGAATTGTACGAGGTAGAAGTCTATCCGTTTAACCCAGGTTTGATTGAAGTTTTCTCTATGATCTCAGTTTCTTGTTTATAGGCATCGTAATTATAATATCGTGGATAAATTGGCAACAGCGTTAGGCTGCTAAGGTCAAACGCGGGTCAAGAGAAAGTCATGGCAAACTACAGTACTCTAGATTTATGGCATCAGGTAACTGTCTCGCCACTTACATGGAGACCTACATTGTCCACGGAGATGGGCGCCAGACTATGCGCTCATTCGTGTACGGAACAACCTTTTCCTTTGATTATAATGGCAGTAATTAGAAGTCACATAACTACGCATTTGAAAGAACTCGTACGTGACAAAGGATTACGTGAAGTCATTTTGCAGTCAATCTGCATTCTACTGTCATGCTTCAAAGCTAAACTAATTGCCACTTTGCATTTCTGAACCATTAGAATTATAACCAGATTAATAAATCTGCATTATAGTAAAGAATAGCATCTGAGACAAATTGAACAAATCTGCTATTACGTTATTTAATGTCAACTTACCATAATTATGTTCTATGATCAATCTTAGTCTTCGGGACATGCAGTTATTAAGTTCACAAAACCGTTTTACTTCTTACCAGGTTCTAGCGTTTTACCGTCGACTACGACCAGCTTATCGTCCGCTGTCATTACCAACTTTGGCAGCAGTGGATTATTGAAATTTTCGTCTGTTTTTCGAAGTACACCAAGTCCGTATAAACCAAACATCGCTACGACTGAGTATACGTCATTCGGTGTCAGCAAAACACAAATGTACAAAACAACAGAAGATCTCAAGTTCTCAAATCCATCCTCCTCCTATGATCCATCTGTTTCAAGTACCCCAATACGCAAGTACCCCAATACACCGAGTACCCCAAAAGCAACTCAGCCGCCAGTTTCCAGATGGAGTTTCAGCGAATCTATTCCGAATTCGAGCATCAATTTAACTAGCACTTTATTAGGAAAGCCAGATAAGCCCACATCTATTTCGGTTCCAACCCAGACTGCGTTATTTTCTATCGTTGGCATTTCGTTGGACACAACTAGGCCTACTGCTTCATCCAGAATGTCAGCATCAAGTCACATTACTGACGTTGGCATCACATATGAAACGTCAAAAATTGATGGCTTAATGTCAGTTGATGACGTTTCTCAGACAACAGATCCTGTTGAAGAATTCTCAACGACGCCAAAAGGTATTTGATCACAACGTTACGCTATGTCTTACTGTAATTATTAATTACAGTTTATACTCCCTGCCAGATCAGTTGACAGCATCCATGCTGTGTCTGTCTTTCAATGTCCATTTGTGATTCAGAATTATTGCAGAGGCGATGGAAGACAAGTAAAAACACTAGAAAATGTGATCTGATAAAAACAGATTAATCATTATCCTTAAAATATTCTTACAACTAAACGCCAGCATGGGCGTCCGCAGAAATTTTTCCAGGGGGTGCAAAACAGGGTCTTGTGACGAAAGAAATGTAAATGTTTTCCAGGAGGGGGTGCAAAACAAGCTTTTGTGACGAAAGAAACAAGTAGTTTTACTTTTTTCATAACTCCACAATTTTTCCAGGGGATGCAATTGTACCCCCTTGCACATCCCTCCGCCAGATTAAAGCTGTGGTCTGAAAATAATTTATATTAAGAAAAATTATAAAATCGTTTACTAAATTAAAATAAGAGCACACCTTTTAGTGCCTTATGCAAGATGAGATTAATGCACGATTCCGGTACCACGTCTTTTAATTTTAGGTTCCAACGTGCCTTTGTGTCGGTCGCTTCCAGTCACTCCCCCGCACGCGACGTCTCAGTTCCATTCCGACGCCTATGGCACCGTCGCCGTATTCACCTGCCCTCCAGGACACTCGTTTCCCGATGGAACGACTTCGAGGACGTCTGTCTGTATTGGCGGAACTTGGACCAAAGTGCCGCCATGTCAGAGTAATTCAGCGAAAGATTCTATTCCTGTCGTACGATGTGCATTCGAATAACATATCGCCTCCAGTGTTTAATCTATAGACTTCTGGACTCCGTGGGGAGGCTGACAAAGCCTGGGGGAAATTGAAAAAGCCGGGGGGAAGTCAGCTAAGGGGCTGCTGTTAGTTGATGTAGCGTGCCAAAATTTCCGGGGGAGAATTTGAAATTTCCGGGGGAGGGCAATTTGTTCCCGGAAACGGCCTAGATTAAACCCTGATCGCCGCTGAAATTAGGAGTTGGTTTATTTGGAGATGTGTCCATCAAAATACGATTAACGATGCCCTTACTTTTTGCTGCCCTGCCTTCGAAAATCACTCCACCACTGGGGCATCGTAGACAAACCATACTTAAATTGTGGCCCCTTAACAGGCTTTCCTGGAGGACTCAGAAGCTTACGTGAGGCTCAGCCCAATGTTTAATCTAGGCCGTCTCCGGGGGAAATCGCCCTTCCCCCCCGGAAATTTTGGAATACTGCATGGACTAACAGCGGCCCCTAGCAGAATTCCCCCGGCTTTGTCAGTTTCGCCCCGGCTTTTGAGTTCTCCCTCCCCGGAGCCCAGGAGTCTAGATTAAACACTGGCTCAGCCTAATGCCGTTGCCTGACTTCGGAAGAAAGGCATTCGCTAAAAAGAAGAAGAATAACCATAATAACCTTTATGTCGACGTACAGATGTATTTTGAGACCATGTATCAATTTAGGTGTAAACTGCTTGTTTGGCGGAAACCAAGAGACACCAGATTCGATGTCGTTTGGCGAGATTCATCGCAGCACCTGTCAATCAACGAATGAGCGCTTCCTGGATGGAACTACAGAACAGGTGGTCAAATGCATATCGACAGTGTACGGCGACGACCTAATCATGGGACAATTTAACAAACAGATTTCAAACTGTAGTGGTAAGACACTCAATATTTTTTCTATTACTGCATTGCTAATTTGCAACCGTAGTGAGAAATGAAAATGTCATGTTTTATGGGGAAAACAGGCGTACCCGTACCCGTAGTATAAAGTCTAGACACTCTTGGATTTGCATAATAAGTATTGCATTATAAGAAGTTAAGAATTTTTTTCTCTTTTTGATAATTCTTAAATTTTATTGTGAAGCTATCTGATAAATAATTTTTTAGATGTTATCTAACTATCTGAAAATTGTCACTTGACACCTATACATATGTAGGCTATGCCTTAACATTTCCAACGAAGTTTTTGCTGCATATGTTTTGAGGATGTATGAGGATGAAATTCTTGAGAATTATATTTAAAATGGGGAAAATGTAATAGTTGATTTATATAGCGCCAGATGCCGACTGACTGACTATAGTGGAAGACTAAATCTTCCATCTTATAGATGTATAGAGACTATCTTACTTGTGCTTTGTGTTTACTTTTGTGTTTGTGTTTGAAATTGAAATAAACTATTTCATGATTGTTTAAATTGTTTCATATTTTCAGACAAGCATTGCCCACCGCCTCCGGTGGTAAACAATTCTAATCTACAATTCGACGAAGAGAAGAGGCTGGTAACATTCACCTGTTGGAGCGGCTACAGGTTCTCTGACGGAACGAACGTTAAAACCATCGAATGCAAGGACAACGAATGGAATTACAGTATAGGATCCTGCAAAGGTAAGGCTTTGACGCACGGCATCTGTGACAATTTGGACAATATTATAACATACAGGCCGAAATTTGCAATTGTCTATTCTTTAACTTTCTCGTAGAATTATTAGATTTTTTTATCATTTTAGCACAAACTTCAGTTGACTATAATTAATCAAGTACATGTACGTAGTAGATAGGGTCAGATTCGAACCAGCTTGGCAGCTACCCTTTGGTTGCCTAGCAAGAATCTTACCAGGGGCTTAGCGACGGGGGTACATCGGTATATATACCCCAAAAATCAGACTACATTAAAATGATTAATGTCTTTTTTGCAATTTTCAAAGTTTTTAAGATTTATAGCCCCCCCCCCGCCAAATCACATTATAGGCCTACCCTTCCTCCAAATGAAATTCCTGGCTACGCCCTGAATCTTGCCACTACTCCACCGCGCCCCGAAAGAAAATTGAAAAACAGCCACGGAGGAGGAAAAGCCAGCTGGAGAGACCACTAGTGTTGTATCAGCAATAGTAACACTATATAGTAGCCGTTAGCTACTGTAGTTTTGCACGATATGTGACGACGATTGTTTAGAAACCTACTGTGGAAGACTTGTGCCGCCACTTAACGGCGCCATCTATAGTGACACCGGAGTGATGATGATGATGATATCTGGCTTAGTGCTGACGGTTCGGTGCGATCTCGGATTCTACTTTGGAGACAAAAGCATTTCGAAAATCCTGCAATGTCAAGAATCTGGTACATGGAACGACACCCTGGAAGCTGCGTGCGAACGTGAGAAAACTAGAAGAGCATTGCAAAACAATAGAGTTCTTGTAGGGTAGGATAAGTTTTCTTAATAAAATGATAATGATACCAATTATTATTATTATTATTATTATTATTATTATTATTATTATTATTATTATTATTATTATCATCATCATCATCATCATCATCATCATCATAATTATTTAGTATGCAGATCGTGGTGGGAACAGTGCTGAATTCTGGTATAAGCCTTATAAACGTTTAAAGCCTTTTCACACAGGCTTACTTAGCCTCCTAAACCACTTAAAATCACATTATTATTATAAACGCCAGCAAACTGTTATGATAGACGAATTTAAATTTGATTTTTAAGCGGTCGTCTGCCCGCAACCACCTGTGCTTCAGAACTCAACCTGTGCATCGATACCTGTGGACGAAGATCGGACATATGGAGCTACGCAGACGTGCGCATGCTTCTTTGATGGAATGCGTTTTCCAGATGGAAGAAAGGAATGGATCGTCACCTGCGGAGCCACCGGAGACTGGAATGCAACCAACAGCGACTCGTGCGATTGTAACTCAGCAAAACAATGAAATTATTTAGTCATTTCGAAAGAGATGAATGTCTTTCCTCGTTTGTTAAATAAAGCAAGATTTATAAGTGAACATAATATTTATCATTTAGTTAATTGAATGTTCATAGAAAGCAAACTAGCACTTGTTAGGTTTATAAGAGAGATATTCCAGTCAAACAGAGCCATTTTAGGACTGAATGTGATTCCAGATGGTAGATGTGAACCAGTCCCAGTCTTTCTTCATGCCAGACCAAACTCCTCTTTGTCGCTAGGGGGTGCAACAGTCAATTACGAGTGTGACGTTGGCTACTGTCCGTCAAACGATTCGCTGTCAAATTCCGAGATTTCCTGCGACGGAATAAGCTGGACGATACAAAATATCATCTGCATAGGTAGGAAAAAGATTAAAACTATAAATGCACTTTTTTGGCTTATACGCTGATACTAACAGGTCAACGTCAATTTTCAGAGCTGAGTAGAGCAAGACCCCAGAATTTTTTCATCTTTCATGTTTCGCCCAGGGCATCTGTCCTACCTGCATACTTTAGTTACACAAATGTAAAAATCAAATCAACTTCTATGGCGCCACTGTCATAATGCCAATCCTCGCTGTGATCTTTCTTGTTTCGTGTTCTTTCTGCTGTAGATATTCGTTGCCCAGACACAGATCTCTTTAATGGAAAAGTCAATACAACATCTAACTTATACGGAACATACGTCATGGTGTCATGCCTTCCTGGTTACGTCATCGGCACTAATCACACGTCATCAGTTGTCAGTTGCACTGACAGTGGACAGTGGTCAGCCAATGCAGTGTGTCAAGGTAAATTCCTGTGATCTAAGCCGATAAGATGCTGATGGTGATGATGATGATAACGACGACGACGATGATGATAATAAATATGATGATGATGGATACACTGACCTTTGCCCAACCGACAACCCACCTTGTATATAGCTATTTCAAGAAAAATTAAGCGCATAAGAATAAGCAGCTACTACTGTATTATACTTTCCAAAGCGCTACATCAATTTACAAGATTTTACTTACTTTTTACTTACTTATGATGATGAATGTGATGATGATAATGAGTATGTATGCAACAGCCATTGACTGCGGCCCTGTCCCTTCGATCCTGAATGCCGAAACAAAGACTACAGGTGCAACCACATTCGGAGAAAATGCTACGATCAACTGTTTCCATGGATACTGGTTCGCAAGAGATGTCGTCACCATGACGATGAGATGCGCAAGCAACGGAACGTGGATAGGAATAATCAAGAACGCATGTCAACGTCAGTATCAAGCCCATTCTCTTCTATCCAATCCAATCACCGCCTTCTATAGCGCCACTAATTAAGTGCTTTGATGGCGCCATTTATTAATTGCTTTGATGTCTCTACTGTCTCTACTTTAGAATATTCTATGGGATAAAATGTCGAATGCTTCGTAACGTTATTGAAGCGCAAATTCAATTTGGATCTCTCTCTTCTGCTTTGATTGCTGTAATTAAAAAAGACTTCAACTTGAAAATTCAGATAAACTTTGCTACGAGCATAAGTGAAATTTTCCCATCGGTGTTGCATATAATAATGACCCCCATATAATAATAACTCCCCATCATTATTATACATATAATAATTACTTATATTATATGCCACACCGGTCCTAGGCAAGATCGTAATGTGAATGAATGACCTGGTGAGACGCAGTGGTTCTAATGAGCCACTCTAAACCCTGTTGTTATCATTTTATTGCTATAATCATCACTACAAGTTTTATAACCGGATTTTAAGCGGTTTCGTAGGATTTCTTCTTTGTTGAAACTCTCGGTTCATTTCGTTTTCAGCCGTCTGCTGTGTAGCTCTTCCGTTGCATTTGACATCGACGCCTGAAACCAGCGCCAACACGGCAGTGAACGTGTCGTGTTCAGAGGGACAGACTCTGACCGATGGAATGCTCAATATGGAAACCATTTGCTCCATGGATGGAGACTGGATTCCCAGTGTTCCAGATTGCGTTGGTATGACGTTAAAAACATTCAAATTACCTACATTATCTTGGAATAATAGATATGGCAAGCTTATTTCATAAATAAAAAGAACGTGGCATGAGGATAAAGTTTGTAATCTGGAAATATATATATAGAAAATCAATAGAATTTATTAACGCTCATTAAAATAGTCAAATAAATTGTAAGGAAGTAGATGTCTGACGACGTTGAAAGGCATTCCTTGGAGAACTCAGATTTAAAATGCAGTTGGAGACGACGCAGAGCATCGAATAAGATTTCTCTAAAAATTTCCACTGATAAAAGATGTATTTACTGTTGAGGGTAAGAGGTATGTCTCTATAGCCAAGATACAGTATCTATCTGTGAGTGAATTCTGTATTTGCAGACGTGACAGAGCGGAGTTTCTCTGTACAGACGATTGAGTCAAATAATTCGAACGTCGTCGGCATCATAGCCTGTGTCTTTGTAGCAGCTGCCTTCGTCGCCCTCATTGCGTTCGACTTTCAGCGTCTTCGCTCAGCTGCGATCATGTTCGAAGAAAATTATCATCTCTCAATGAAAGAGAATTGACTCGCAGTGCTGTACTTAGGGTGGGACCGACAGGGCAGATGCCCAGGGCACCAGTGGCGTAGCCAAGGGGTTTTTGGGGCTTAAAACCCCATTGGCTGCCGAAAACAAAATATTTTTAATGAGTTTCTATACATTTTTTACGCGACTTTGGGTGTTAAAATCCCCCTTGGCTAAAAAATGTAACGGTTTAAGAGGCGATTACCTTTTTATCAGGAAAAACTAGAGGTGATAACGTTTTTTTTGCTTGTTAAGATTTTTCCAACGTTGCTCAGCGTAGAAATGAAAGACACTGATAAAACTGATTTTGAAGACACCATTGACCAGTTCGCATCGGTAAAAGCAAGACTAGTGCAATCCTAGTTTTAATCTTGTGACAATAAAATGCCACGATTTGTTAATAATTATCATGAGTTAAACATTTCTACTACCTGGTAGGCCTACTCAAAACGTATCAATAGATGGTATTGGTATTCCAAATACATGCTAGTTTCGCCCTCGAACGGAGCGCCGCTGATCTCCATGTACTGGGCAAGCAGCGACGCAGGTGGCTTACACCATTAATCTAGAGTGTAGCTTGTCATTGATGTCTCTAGACCCGCGTTTTACCTTCGCAGCCTTACGCTACTAGCAATTTATCGACGACGTGGTTGTCCGCTGGCACCACGACTCGATCCCAAAATGGTCAACCACCCAAGAACGATCCACGCTCACATTACAGTATTTCAGTTATGATGCGAATATTTATGCTGTACAGTTCATTCCTATTTTTGCTATAGCAGTAGCTTTTATTATAAAACAAAGCCAACAAAAAGCAAAGCGACTTTTTAAAAAACTGACTACAAAATATAAATCGAGAAATAATCGTCGAATGGCAGTAAACATCTTACATCGATAATCTTTGTTCTTAATGCTTAAAACAACACCATTATTTTCAGTCCAACATTTACGAAAACTTCATAATAAACTTTTACACACTAAGCTAAGCAGCTATCAAACGTCTAAAAAGCAATAGTTGTTGACAAACTCCTTACGAAAACATTGCTGCCAAATGTTTTAAGCCTATTCAAAGCATAGCGAGTGGTATAACCTTTATATTTCGATGAAAAATATGAACCAGTTTCATCTGGAAACGATGATAAAAGTCAGCCTCTGTGAATGAGACTCGTATATCGAAACGTCACACGAAAAACAGGACCCTACGCAGTGTTTTATCCATACCGCCAGGCCTTTGGGGGAGGGGGAATTGATTTGGCCGGAGGGGGAAATACATAGGTCTAGTTCATTGCAAAAATGCGTGTCTGTGCAGACATTTTGGGGGCGGCGGCTAATTTTGAGGTTTGAGGGAATCTTCCCTTTCTCCACCCCTAGCAGGTCTGGATAAAACACTGATCCAGAATGATAGGAAACGAGTAGAAAAACACCTCTTCTGTTGTTCTTCACTCCTTCACTCACATCGTGAGGAAAAGTAAAGCAATCTTCCTCAAGGGGTGACATAAAAACTAAAATCCCTCTGATTGTCAGATCTTCCAATAAACTGAGTATTTTCAGATCTATGCTTAAAACACGTCTCTTCCAACTAGCATTTCCTCCATAGTCTGTCTTGCTGTTTCCCTCTGACTGATCTCTGGCATGACCTGGTCTTTTGCGGATGTATTTGAAATACCATCGATTGATACCCTTGAGTATTAGAAATGGTGCTATAGAAGTTCATAATTATTATTATTATTATTATTATTATTATTATTATTATTATTATTATTATTATTATTATTATCAAAACGTTTGGTATTCGCAAATTAAATAGACTAAGCGATTCCATTTGTGCGCATGAGCTGGTGCAGAAGGACCCAAGGACGTCCACTGTGTGATTATTTTTATTTTCTCCCGGGGGTTGGGTAACATGGGGGTGACATCAAAACGTTTGGTATTCGAAAATTAAATAGACTAAGCGATTCCATTTGTGCGCATGAGCTGGTGCAGAAGGACCCAAGGACGTCCACTGTGTGATTATTTTTATTTTCTCCCGGGGGTTGGGTAACATGGGGGTGACATCAAAACGTTTGGTATTCGAAAATTATTATTATTATTATTATTATTATTATTATTATTATTATTATTATTATTATTATTATTATTATTATTCAGACGCTTGAAGTGACAGTACTCCTCCGGTTGATGCTGGGAACAGCCAGGTTCCGCTTCTGGACGGATTCAGCCTCGCCTTCGTTGTCGGGTGTCGTTTCTGCAGCGACATTTTCCGACATTTTCACCGTTTCGTCGTCATCGTCATCGTCGTCGTCAAATCGAGTTTCATAAATAATTCCCACTTTCGGCGAGTTGCCTTCCAAGGTCTGTCCGGCAACGCCCGAAGAGTCGTCGCAGCGCGGCGATCGAAGAGTAGGAACGAAGGCGGCGGCAGTGGCCGTGGCTTCGGTGTGGTCGGTCTCAGTCTGGCTGTTTTCGCGGCACGTCCTGTACGAGGACCCCCGACTGTCCTGCGAGAGCGTCGAAGCGACCGAACTCAACCGAACGTCCTGGCTCAGCGACGGACTCGTGTCCATCGATCGACCGGACGTTCGCTTCTCCTGTCCGCCGTCGAGAGACGAGGGGAGGAAGACGCTGTTGTCCGAATATTCGGACGCCCGCTGGTGATGGGGCGGCCTGGACTCGGCCTCCCTGGGACGCGCCGTCGTAGACTCGGGCCTCCGCCTTCCCTTCCCGCCGCCCTTGCGCAGCCGCAGAGTGTCGGCGTTGCCCAGGTTGACGGACTCGAGAGCGGGCAGGTCGTCCGCTGCTCCGTCCCCCACCGGGCGATACACCGGCTGGATACGATCCCTCGCGTACGACCGGCCCTGGACGGTCATCACGTAGTCCCCGAGCGCCGCTCCCGTCGACCGATCGGAGGAGCAGAAGTCCCTCATGGCGTCGAGGCCGACGAGGCGCCGGTAGGGATTGTAGTCGCGATGGAAATCGTCCGGGCGCCAGTCCATCTCGTCCGGGAAGGACCCCTCGTCGCCGGCGTCCAGGCGGTAGGAGCCGGCGGCGAAGTCCCAGTCGACGACCAGGGCTCGGTAGCCGTACAGCATCTGGTCCGTTTTCGACGAGCAGAAGAACTTCCAGGGCGTTCTTTCAACGTCCAACTGAAAGAGAGGAACTCTACACGGTTGAAAGCCACTTACAGTAAAGGGGGCGGGAAGTTAGCAGAGTGGTAACAACGTTGGACGATGGAGCGGAAGGTCGCGGGTTCGCCTCCTGCATGCATAACTACATAAGTATGCTATTGAATGCGGAGAGTTACTACAGTGGTTTTCACACAGGTTTACTTAGCCTCCTAAACCATCTTAAATCACATTATTATTATTTATAATGTTATTGTTGTTGATATTATTATTATTTATATTGTTGTTGTTATTATTATTATTAGTAGTAGTAGTAGTAGTAGTAGTAGTAGTAGTAGTAGTAGTAGTAGTAGTAGTAGTAGTAGTATCATCATCATCATCGTCGTCATCATCATCATCATCATCATCATTATTATTATTTACCTCCTCTTTCTCTGACGTGAGTAGCAGCTCTTTTCGAAGCCCCGGTTTCTTCAGAATCTCGAATAGGTTCCACTTCAGTTCCCTCTCGCCGATGATAATCGAAAATTTCGGGCAGACTTCGGGCACCCGAACATGACCTCTGATGACCCCGTGAACTATGCTGTTGCGGTCGATGTGCCCGTTGTTCTTCTTGATGAACTGGCGAACACATTCGGCACTGTGCCGGCACAACAGTTCCATGGCCACGCCCTCCGGCATTAGCACCAACTGGTACTCGAAGACACGCGAAAGTTCGTTTGCTGCTTCCATCGCTTGGCACGACATAATCTACGCAGGATTCACGTAGAAATAAGCATAGATGTAATAAACGTTTTTACGTTTTCTATTTTTTTGAAAGTTTTTACGTTTTTTATTTTGTACGTTTTTTTCAAATTTTTGTGACGGTTTTTACGTTTTTAATATATATAACTTTATTCGCAAACGCAGACAACATAAAAAAAGACAGAAAAGAAAAAAAAGAACACACAAACACAACTCTTAACTAACAACTACACAACACATTCCACTATTATACGTTGCTTCTTAGAGAACCGAGATGTAAAAGAGTATTGACGATTCTTTACAGTATCATGTATTAAATGCAATCCAAGCATTTCGCGAATACAGTCAATCATTACTTTGTTATGTACATCAAAGATTTTGCATACAACGTGCTGTACTAGCTGATCTAAGTTATTTAAAGTGCTCTTCTTCGGACAAGTAGCTTCGGTAGCATATAAGATAATAATGTTTAATGTTTTTAAAATTATTTTTTCCAGGGTTTTTTGCATCAAGAGAAATAATGCCCTGTTCAAAGCAAGATTTGCGTTGAGTGGTGTGCAAAACGCCTGGAATCGTCTGATCCTTTGAAATATATCTTTTCTTCTGGCCTGTTTCTATTTCATTTCGTATTTATTAATTGCGTAACATCGATTCTATTTCTTCGCTGTCTTAAATCGGTGCAGTAATGGGGGTCGACCTAACCCCTCAGGTCCTCCCGACAATTTTCAGCCGCTCTAGTCGCTAAATTAGAGATGTTCACGGGTCAATTTTTTAGAACCCAATCGAGCCCAACCCAACAAATCTCTAACCCAATCCAACTCAATCCATGCTGGTAATAGCGTTACTTTACCCAATCCAGCCCACCGTAATACATTCATCATCATCATCATCATCATCATCATCATCATCATCATCATCATCATCATCATCATCATCATTGCTCTCTGCCAACTCATTAGTGGCAATAGCTAGTCAGAAAACATTTCCAGGCCTTTTTGTCAAATGTTAATTTTCCTCCTTCTGCAATTGCCAGTTGTCTTTCTTTAAAGTCTTCTTTTATGTTGTCTATCCATTTTGTTCTGGGCCTGCCTCTTCCTTTTAATACATCACAATTTCTAAAACCATGACTTATTTTCTGACCCAACCAAACCCAACATTATTATTTTAAAAAAGTCTGACCCAAACCAACCCATGGGTTGGGTTAATCCATGGGTTGGTTTGCCCTTCGCTAAATACAATTGCATTGATTCGCGTACTGTACTCGAAGAAATGCTCCACTCACGTGTCTTCCAATGTCGGTCCAATCCTTAACGTCGCTGACCTTCTCCTGTCTGATCCTGAAGACTTCTTTGAAGAGAATCTGCGGGATCGTCAGGACGTATTCCGGATGAAGCGATCCTCCGGATACGTGAAGATTTGCCGGAACTTCGGCTGATTCCAGGTACTGGAGGAGCGTCACCGGATGTCCGCTGCGGTTCGGTCGAACGGCGATCGAAAGTAGCGACAGGAGAGCGCCGGGGGAAAGGTCGGAGGAAAAAAACGCCTCCACGAAATTCCGGACGAAGGTCGTTTCGAAATGGGTCAACCTTCGCTGGATCGTTGCAGTGTCCGGAAAATCGTCCGGATTAACTGAACACAAAACGCGATTGACGATTAAATCAACGAAAGCAGTGGCGTAGCCAAGGGGGTTGGGGGTTAAACCCCCCTTGGCTGCCGATTAAAATTCTTTTAATGTGTTTCCATACATTTTTTATTTTGGGGCGCGGTCTTGGGGCCACTTCACGCTTCTGGGGCCAGAGAACTATGTATCTCCTCCCCTCCTCCATCTCCAAGGCCCCGATTACTTATGACGCGGAATCTTTCAGCTCTTAGTCTGACTTCTATAGCGCCATTGTCATATCGTACCTCGTTGCATCGTACCTCGGATATATGACGTAGGAAATTCTACAGACCCGCTATATAACGAAGTCCCACTGTACCTTTGTATCCGATGCTGTTCATGCTGGCGGTGCTGAGGGTTCGTCTCGACCCCTTCGTCGTCCCCAGGTTGTACCCGGATCCCAGGGTCGACCGGCGCCTCACCACCCCGTCCCCCCCGTCGGACCGTCTGTCCTTCGGAAGACTTCCGTTACTGTGTCCCTGCTGTGACTGTCTCTGCTGCTGCTGGTGGTGGTGGTGATGAGCAGCGCTGCCGGTTGCGCCCCGGGTTCGACCGAAACTCTTCGGCAGCGTCTGGGACCGGTCGGGGTCTTGGGCGGCAGCGGCCAGGCTGCCCGTGCTCCGCCGGTAGACGCGGATGTCCGGCGGGGGCCCAGCCAGAGCGCTGAGGCGCTGCTTCTCGTTCGGATCCGCCACGTTTGTGAAAGAACGATAGATCTTCACGTCGATGGAAGACTTCTTGTTATCCCTGTTATTCTTGTCGTCGTTATCCCTCTCTTCCTCCTCTTCGAATCCGTAGGGAACCGCTCCGGAAAGATCCGGACACGAGATGACCTGCTTGTCACGTGACGACGCCGCCGCCGTACCGGAAGCGGAAGATCCGTTCTTCTTCTGACGTCTTTTAACTTCCGGTTTCTTCGATCCATCCGAAGAAGAATTAGACGATGGCGACTTCCGTTTTGTTCCTATCTTGTTACCCATCCTGCAATGTAAACTTGTAACCGTAACGTAACTGTTACACGATTACTAACCAAGCGCATTGGTTATATACTGTAGAATATTATTACAACAACGCCTGAGCAGCACTTATAGATAATAGAACTTATATATATTAATAATAGTAATAAATATAATAGATTATAGCGCGTTCAGTTATATCGTTTGATTTTAGGTTAAAATTTGTCTTTCACGGCATTTCTGATTTGTCTTGAAATTATATTCCAACTTTTCTTCGCTTTATAATAATTCTTGATAAAAGTGGCAATGTACGCCCCACCACTACACATCAAAGAGTAGGTACTAAAGGTGTCGATGGGTACCTAGGTAGGCCTACCTGTATAGCAACGGTTGCTAAGTTGAAAGTGGACCTATTGAATAATCTTTGTCATTCACTGTCGATAATAATAATAATAATAATAATAATAATAATAATAATAATAATAATAATAATAATAATAATAATAATAATGTGATTTCAAGAGGTTTAGGAGTCGGTCTATGTGAAAACCAATGTAAGATGCTTACAATTGGTGAAATTCTTTTTCAATCAATCAATCAATCAATAAACTTCTATGGCGCCACTACCATAATGCCAGTTGCAACAGCCGATGGGCGATGGCGCACCAAATCCAAATAGAATTAAAGCTCAATAAGCATATCAGGCTAGCTACTGAGCATTAGGCAAAAAATAACCTGCAGCGGAGTATAAGGTGACTAAGGTTGGGCAGACGATAAGTGCAAATCCGAACAGGTGTCTCCTAATACCTGAATATATATCGTTGCTCATTGTCGCCTTGATCATTGGATGCGAGTCAGATTACCATTATCACTTCAATGCGACTTTAATTGCGTCATTTGAATGCGATTTAAAAGTAAATTTGGGGATCACAGTTTTGCCAATTGGTTGTAATTAGCAAAATGAACGTGACACTTAGCCTATTATATTGGTCAAGTTCGAGTGTTAGAACTTAATACTGTTTGAGAGGTTATCAAAAGTTTCTTATTCTTTCGTGTGCCATTTAGCCTATTGCTATGTCGGCGACCATAGATTTCCACCCTTCTCTGTGTCTGGATTTCCTTAGGGACTGTCCATTAATTACGCCAACAATTTAGGGGAGGGGGTTTGAAAAAGTTTGACAGTTGTTGACAGGGGAGGGGGGTCAACAATTTCACTTTTTACAAATAATCAAAAAACAGGAAATTTCATGAAATACTACGTATTACAATAGAAAAAAGCACGGAAAAAGGTCGTCACCACCACATTTTGACACTCGATGAGCAAAACAGGGAAAAATGGTCATCACCGCTAAAAATAATAACCTTGTTATTGGGATCTGCCATTGATCTTGGGGGTAGTCAAAAGTTTTTGACGTAATTATGGGGGGTAACTGAATGTTGACAGTTGTTGATAAGGGGGAGGGGTCAAAAATTTTCCAAAAATTGTTGACAAAATTAATGGACAGCCCCTTATCAGTTCGATGTTGTCTTTAGTTCTTGTTGCTTCTCTTAGGCTGTTTGTATGCTTTATTCTTTGTCTTCCTCTTGATCTTTTCCCTTCTTTCTCCTCCTTTCCCCTCTATCGAAAGTTACGAAGAGAACAGTTATCAAACTTTCGTTTCAGAGATGGTTCGAACCCATCAATGCAATGGCGTCCGGTGGGGTTTCAAGGGGTGAAATTGCACCCCCTTGAAAAAATTGTGAAACCATAGGAAAGTAAAATTACTTGTTTCTTTCATTACAAAACCTTGTTTTGCACCCCCTGGAAAATGTTTCATTTCTTTTATCACAAGACCCTGTTTTGCACCCTCTGGAAAAATTTCTGCGGACACCCATGCATCTAAGCAAATGGATTAATCCCAATATAATCCAAGGGAAGTGGATTTTTCAAATCCACTTTTTGTGCTTTAAAAATCTTATTTGAATCATCTTTGTTATCCGTTTCAACTAAGTTATGGCGTATATTATAGTCTCGCAAATATTGTTGAGTTGATTTAGTCTTTCTTCGATCGGAGCCGGGTGTGCTTTCCTGGTAGCAGGATCGAATTTGCGCTCCGGAGTAGAATAACACGAAACCTACTCCAATTAATGCTAATCCAAACTCCTTATTTATGCCAGACAAAGTTAGATAGAATTGCGAATATAAAATAGCAGACAGTGGTGTAAATACTGCGTTTGAATGTGACACAGAGTGGAACAGAGGGTATTAACGCAATCAGCAGCAATCAGACAGATACAAAAAGAGACAGACAGACAGACAGACAGAAAGGGATGAAGGGAGAAAGAGGGAGTGAGAGGGTTTGTATATCTAACGTGGTACATTGGTTTTTGGATATGTGCTTCTGACCCAAAGAACGAAGTTTTTATTTAACCTCGTTCTTAACGAGTCAATATCTGCTATTTACTTCAAGCAAAATATACTCAACCCTTGAACTTCAAAGGTTAAAGGTCACCCCTTCAGCTCAAAGCCCTTAGTATAAAGTGTACGGCTCGCAAGTTTATGGCGCCCTAGACAAGCGAGTCTATGGTCTTCCGGTTTTTTCCTGAAGTATGACAAATGGTCAGTGACTTTGATGAAAGGTTACTGGCCCATAAAAATATTCATCATTGCCAAATTTCCCCCAAAATGTACAAATATCATTATGTTTTAGATCAGTGGTTCTCAAACTGGGTTCCGCGGTCCCATGGGGGACCTCCAAGCGGTTTCATGGGGACCGTAAAGGCATTGCTTTCTCAAGATATCTCACCAACACAAAACACACTAATGGGAGCTCTAAGATTGCTGATTCCATTTGAATTTAAATTTGACGACTAAGATTTGCAATTTTCGGATTAAATAATTGATTGGCAAAACAAGAAGCTTATGTGTTAACTACAGTTAATTTAAAATTCAAATTGTATAAGGTCCGCGAGTCATCATACAAATTTCTAAGGGACCACTATACGCAAGAAATCCTAAAAAGTTCGAGAACCGCTGTCTTAGACACTATGATAGTGGCGTCATGGAAGTTTGTTGTTTGATTGATTGACTGAGTAACTGATTGATTGGTTAATTGATTTTTTGATTGAGTCTTTTTTAAATACCATCGATAAGATGTCTTAATTGTTTATCAACAGCATGAATGTTAACATTATTTATTTATATTTTATATGTGCGTTGTTTTCGTCTGGTGATAACAATCTATTGAATGTGACATTAAACAGATGCGACTGTATTGTGACGCAGCTGCATTATCAGCATTTCGATACCTTCTTATTGCAGATTTTATTTTTAAAAACATCACTTTCAATTAGCTTTTCCTCCATAGTCGGTCTTGCTCTTTCCCTCTGACTGATCTCTCGAATGACCTGGTCTTCTGCGGATGGATTTTGCAGTAGCCTACCATCGATTGATACCCTTGGGTGTTAGAAATGGTGCTATAGAAGTGCATAATTATGATTTATTATTATTATCAACCATATTCGGCTTTGTATCTCAAACTGTTAATTAAACGATGACGATTTTTGCTCAACATGGGCAAAAAACGCCTGTAGAAGCACAGACACTTGAAGATTAATTACTTAAAAATTTCACCCTTAGAGCTCAGGAGTCAAGATTAAAATAAAATTGAACAAAAATTCTGCACCTATGCTCGACAACAAGTGAAGAAGAAAATTTAAATTTAGAATAATCAGGTAAAAACCGGTGTTATCTTAGAAGACAATAACCGCACTTGACAAACTTCTTGAAATACACATGATAGATGTGTTTCTTGCTTTTCTGCAACAAGAAAACCTTCGCTATAGGCCTACACTGGTAATCGAATGTTGACCCGATGAATGACTTTTTTGCTAATACATTTAAAAATATTTTACATGCCTTGTTTTTAGCTTACCTGTTTTTTTATTACTTATGAACTATATTTTTTAACTGAAAATTGTTTTGCATCCGTCCCTCGGGCACCAGTAATAAAAGAAAGTTGACCCGTAATAAAATTTATTCGCATGTCCTTGCTATATTTATAGCGTTAGATGACGTTAAGGCTAAAATTAAGACCTGCTAGAAAGCTGTGCTCCAAGACTTTGACACACTAAATCAGACCCGTGGGAAGTGGGAGTGCAGGGGGTGCAGATGCACCCCTGAAAGATAAGGCTGTTTAAAAAATTTTTGCTTGTGATGTTTTCTAAATAGAAGAGGGATGACGACTTTTTTTGCTTATCAAAGCTTTTAGGAGAATAAAGTAAAGTTAGTGACGACCATTTTTTGCTCGTCAGGGTTTTTAGACACGAATTTGTTTACATTTTCCCCCTTGTCACAACTGTTCTCTAAGGAAAACCTGCACACCGTGCTGAAAATTCGTTCCGTTGTGCCTGCACCAAATGCAAATATTTCACAGCATTTGGCTTTCGGGTCCTTAGAGTGTACCTCCCCCTCCCACCCAAGATGTTTGTTTAGAAAATAATATCCTGGCTAAAATTTAGATCTGTTTCTATGCGATTAAAAGATACTACTACTACTACTACTACTACTACTACTACTACTACTACTACTACTACTACTGCTGCTACTACTACTACTACTACTACTACTGGGCCTGCTGCTGCTGCTGCTACTGCTGCTGCTACTGCTGCTGCTGCTGCTGCTGCTGCTGCTGCTGCTGCTGCTGCTGCCACTGCTGCTACTGCTGCTGCTGCTACTGCTGCTGCTGCTGCTGCTACTACTGCTACTACTGCTGCTGCTGCTACTACTGCTACTACTACTACTACTACTACTAATAATAATAATAATAATAATAATAATAATAATAATAATAATAATAATAATAATAATAATGTTATTATTATTATTAATGTGATTTAAAGCGGTTTAGTAAGTAAGTAAGCCTGTGACCACGAGAGCAATAAATTCACTGGAATTATTCACAGTATACATATCTGTCTTGCATGATCTTTAGCAGAGATGGGTCGGTGGGTCGAATGGGTCAACGGCTTAACGCTACTCAATAGGTCGCAAGGGTGGTGGGTCAAAGGGTCTTGACCCATGAACCATCAATTTTTTTCAGTTAACGTAGGCCTATTTTTAAAACAGTTATCGTTCCAGAATCTTCGCGGCCATTTCACCCCCTGGCGGGCCGGATCTAGCCCGCGGGCCGCCATTTGAATACTTTTGTTTCAGACGTCCGTAAGCAATTAGGCGGCAAAATATAGAAGCCTCGTGCACCGAACAGCATACTCATGGGTATGCTGTGGTCGAACCGGTCTGTGCATAAATCAACATAAGGCAATGCATAATGTCCCAAAGAACTCAACTCAACCACAAATATAGGCAACGAGAATTTGGCACCCATCGCTATTCGAGTCTCACCATTTCCAGGGGCGTAGCGACGGGTGCTATATCTGTATATAACCCCCCCAAGAAAAAAATCGGGCTACCTTAAAGTTTTTAATATGTATTTTTAAGATTTTCAAAGGTTTTTAAAATTTATACCCCCCCCCAATCTCTTTAATTATATCCCTCAAATCAAATTCCTGGCTACGCCCCTGACCATTTCTCCAGATGCTCGGATATTTACCCGGTACTGGTCTCTCCTCTTCTGAGCGAAGAAGCCAGGTGGGCCCTGCCCCGTCCCCCAGGGTCAAGGGACCGAACTAAGGCAAAAAAAACAGGGCGCATGCTCTAGAAAATGTGCATTGTCAGTCGTCAGGCAGCCGAAAAAGCACCGGTTTTTAATGGAAATGTTACTTTTCTCACAAGTGTACGTCAAAATATTAGCTACACCGTCTATGCTAATAGCTACGCCGTCTATGCTAATAGACTCGGGTGACATCCCACTTTAGTAAAGGGCGGCGTGGGCGCCCACACATTGGAGCAAGAGGGAGCTCTTGCCCTCCTGGAAATGCCAATCTATTTTTGTAACTAACTAGTATTTTGCCTTTTAACCAATATTTTCACACCGAAGCACTACGCAATACACAGAGAACGAAATCGAGAAACTTGACTTCTTTTTAACTGTAGAATTGAAAGTCTTGAAAACTATATTAGGGACCATCCATAAAGTACGTACGCACTGAGGGGGAAGATTTTGGAGATTTCTCCCATGTACGCCATGTGCAACAGGGGAGGGGTTAAAAAAAGACTTTTGCGTACGTACTATATGGATGAACCCTTAGCCGTGACCATTATGTCTTGCCCCCTCCCCAAGGAAAAATTTCTTTGGGCGTCACTGACTTTAGTCCAAATTATTTAGTCCGCTGCTTTTAATCCTGCTATTCTGAACGCTTCGAACATTTTGCCTAGATTTAGGCTCATTTATATTTCGCTGTAGTCGAAAATAAGACGACTATGATGATGATGATGATGATGATGATGATGACGACGTCGACAAGATATTTGCATAATTTGCATTACAAATTGCACTGCGGTCGGTCCAAAGCAATGCAGTGTTGCCTAAACCTCATGGACTAATAGTAGTAGGCCATGCATAAATCACCGTGGGTCTTAAAAGTTTCCCTTAGTCATGCGTAAGATGCATGCATCGAAAGCACACACAGCACGTCGTCACCTCTCTCTCTCTCTCTCTCTCTCTCTCTCTCTCTCTCTCTCTCTCTCTCTCTCTCTCTCTCTCTCTCTCTTCCTCTCCTCTCCTCTCTCCCTCTCTCGCTCTCTAACTTTTCTCTATTTTCTCTCTTTCTTGCTCTTTCTCCTTTCTGTTTCTGTATGTCTCTCTCTCGCTCTCTCTTCTTCTTCCTCTTCCTCTTCCTCCCTCTGTCTATGTCTCTGTCTCTGCCTCTCTGTCTCTTGTATCTTTCTCTTTCTCTCTCTCTCTCTCTCTCTCTCTCTCCCACACACACACACACACACACACATCACACGCAATTTCTCTATCTGTCAAAGGTTCGTCGCATGGGACAAGGTGAAGTCCAGTGTCCCAGTCGCGAAGTGAATATCAGAATATCACTGAGGCGTAGCCACATCATCCCACATGTCAAACATACGCGCGCGCACACATACATACACACACACAGACATTCAAAGAAACGAGCTCGTTGTTAAGCAAACACACCCAAACGTTGAATGAGCCTATGTCATATGCTTGGCGCTACATAAATCCCAAGGCCTTCGAATCTGTTGACAGCACAGAATAGCGTGAATGTTTACCAAAGGAGCCGCTATTAATAGACCATAATATTTGGAATTTCGTTGGCTCGTTTGGTAGAGCTGAGCCGTCAATCCGGGTTCGATACCGGTCACTCACGTTTCCATCGGTGTTCAGTGGACAGTCATATGTTCATTTTAACGTTCTAAACCTGATGACCAGAGCACTGTTGTACGTAAAAGCGCAATGTAAATTGAAGGTCTAGATTTTAAACTGTACAGTAGAACTTCGTTATAACGTACACTCGGTTATAACGTGCCGCAATGTACGGTCCCGTGTGCATGGTACGCTACCGTATTGGATGTAACGTACCTCGGATATAACGTACTGAATTCTGCAGACCCGCTAAGTACGTACGTTATAACGAAGTTCTACTGTATTTCACTTTTGTCAGACTTTAAAATATGCGTGGTCGATATGAAATCGTCTTACCTTCGCTGGTTATTCTTGTTCCCCTTGCTTCAAATGTGGAAGAATGGGTCTATATCCTGTTGACGCTCCTTATAAGGAACGCCCCAGCGACTGTCTTGTCTTGTCTTGACTCGTCTTGTCTTGCTCGCAGAAGACAGATTCACTGCAAAAGAGAAATATTTCCTTCTTTTCTATCATCAAACGATATATATCCTGCTGATGGCAGATTCGTGCAGTAAAAACACACCAAACAGGCCGATCGCAGTGAAAGCGGTTATCTCCGACAGGTTCTATCTTCCAGATCGTCTGTTACTGTTGCAAAACTGAATCAACAAAGTTCCTATAATCAACTGATCCATGATATGTCGACAAGTACAATTCTATTCCCAGTAGGATAGGGAAAAAACCCACACGAGAGACTACATCAATAACTGCCCGGAGAAGGAAGTTGTAAACCAATTAATCCCGGGCAGTCAGCTAGGCCTATAGCTATGCACTTATTCCAATATAGCGTGCCTGCGGTACTAATTGCATTTATACAATCACCAGCGCCATTAACTATTGATATAATATTAAAACCGCAGAGATGTCATCGTTAACGCAACGTTATAACGCATCCAAGTGCCGCCTAGACAATACACGCTCAGGAAAACAACTCCACCGAGTTTGAGAAACCTGGACGCGCCATATTGTCTCAAGTTCGCCGTACGCGCTATTGTCATGCTGTGTGACGCTTCGAATATAGCGACACCGTTAGGCCAATTGTATGCCATACCTGCGTCCTTGCACCTGGCTTGAGGGCGGCATGGCCAGGTGAAGTACTGCTTGGCTGAGGTGTGTGTTATGGGGCGTGAAGGCACGGCGTATTTTGAAGGCTTTTGCAACAGAGGGCGCTGTTGCTAGAAGAGGTTGCATATGAAAGAAATGCCTGTTGCAACCACACAGAGAATAGACAAAAAGACTGAAGGAGGTCGCTGAAAAGTATAAATTGTATACCGCATTAGTCATTATTTACTCACTGTTTATAGTCAGGAACGATATAATAATAATAATAATAATAATAATAATAATAATAATAATAATAATAATAATAGTTGTAGTAGTAGTAGTAGTAGTAGTAATAATAATAATAATAATAATAATAACTGTAGTAACTCTTCACATTAAATAATTTGTTGACATTATAAATTAATAGACCATTTTGAACATAATAATAATAATAATAATAATAATAATAATAATAGTAATAATAATAATAATAATGTGATTTAAGGTGGTTTAGGAGGCTAAGTAGGCCTAAGCCTGTGTGAAAACCACTTGCAAACACTGCAGCGTTAGTCATTATGCGGTTTCAAAGGTTATAATTATTCTAATGACCGGACCGGAACTGAGCTGCGTTGTGCCCACGCAGAATCGAGCTCTTTGCCCAAAATAAATATCAGGACCCCAGAACAGAGGACGTGCGGGGGCGTAACAGCAATTACAAATATTATTCTTTGGATAGGCCTCCGTGACAGAACCCCCACCCCACCACCCCACCACCCCACCACCCCACCCCCCGGCATTTGCGGACTTTTGCACTGAACCAGTCTAATGGTCGTATTTCAGTGTGGCCGTTTTAAAAATCATTGGTGGCAAACGTCGCTTTGCATGTTCTCATAACGTTTTGAACGCCCGGACATTTCCTTCTTTTCATCGCCCACCCACCCCGACCCCGATTTTCAAATTTTGAAGATTGCGGTCCATATTGAATTAACTTTGTGGGATTTTGGAATGTTAGAAACCTAGTAAACACTACCAGGGGCGTAGCCAGGAATTTGATTTGGGATGGTATAAATGTTTGGGGAGTTTATAAACCTTAACTATAAACCATATAAACTACATACAACCACATGGATTTTTAAAAGGAATAATTCTTTTAATTTAGCATGTTCGCATCAATTAGTGTAGCAAGTCTAAATTCTCTCGTCTGTTAATTTTCAAAGGTGCCAAGTTATTTGGGAGAGAAGTTAAGTAGTCGACTACAGTCTGAAGACAGATGAAATCTATCAGCGAATATCTAATCAGGCTTTTAGAAATTCTACAAAACGTTTCAAAGACGACGCCACGTTGAGTTCAGCAAAAGCAGCGCCTCAGAAACTGCAAAGTAGTTCGTTCTCTGGCGTAGGAAGCGATTTGGAATGCCAGATAGCCTCTCGAACTCCCTGTCATGGCAGGGTTGCATTGCTACGTGATCCAAAGACAAGTTTTAATCGGATTCGAAATGCACACAATCGAGTCGTGTGTGTGTGTGTGTGTGAGAGAGAGAGAGAGAGAGAGAGAGAGAGAGAGAGTATGGAGAGACAGAGGAATAGATAGAGATACAGATAGAGACAGAGACAGAAATACAGATAGAGATGCAGAGAAAGAAAGGAGGCACAGAGAGAGAAAGGAGACACAGAGAGAGACAGGGACAGAGATAGGCATAGACATAAAGAGAGACCTAGAGAGAAGTAGAGAAAGAAGGGAGAAGGGGAGAGACAGATATAGAGACAGAGATATACTTAAATGGAGACAGAGAAATAGAGAGAGACACAGATGGAGACAGAGACAGAAATACAGATACAGATACAAAGAGAGAAAGGAGACAGAGACAGGCATACAGATAGACAGACAAAGAGAGAGAGAGGAAGGAGAGAGAGAGAGAGACAGACAGACAGAGGCAGGGACAGAGACAGATTGCCATACCGTAATCTTGATATCCAGTGAAAATCAATGTAAGCTATCATGGCCCGTGGGTCCAATGCACTCTCCGATGCTGTTCGAAAGTGTGAACACCAAATGGCAAACTCGTTTAATGTTCATAGTTCGTATTTTAAACATAAATGGGGGCTTTGAACCAAGAACACCGTCCTGCCTTTTACATCCTATAATGGATATTGAATCAGTTATGTGATATAATTGAGACTTATAATGGAAAGATTGATTATGAAGAAATAACTCAGTCGCCTGCCCTGTAGCCAATGTAATTTGCTAATGAAGTCACATCTAATAATTATATAACAAACCTAGTGACGATATTTTGATCGCCATTTTTCACGAGATTCTAAACAGAAGTAATATCTTTATGATGCAATTTTCAGTCGAATTTTTAATTTGCTAACTGGTTTATGAGGGGGTGAACTACACGCATAGGCCGTGCCTAATGCTTATGAGCTGCTTTCCTTATTACAACGCTGAATCTGATATCACCAGATCACCAGAAATAATGATACGTGAACGCAGTCAATACAAAATAATACACAATATATAGTCATTTTATATTAGTGTATGCTTCAGTGGCGGTTCCAGGATATCTTGGTGGGGGATGAAATGAATTCATAGGTAATTGGTGGGGGATGAAAAGAGGAGGAAAAAATCAATAAAATTTGGCCGAAAAAGGGTGAAAAACTGGAATTTTTTCCACTATAGTTTTACTACACTTTTACAGAAAAATAGGTTGACAAGCAAAAAAAGTTCATCCGCAGTTTTTTCCCCGAAGTTTTACTAGACTTTTACCCAAAAAATAGGCTTCACAAGCGAAAAAGAAGTCCGGAAGTCCGTTGCGGGGTGAGATACATCCCCACTCATCCCCCACGTGGAACCGTGGAACTGTATGCTTCTAAAGTGGCTAAGCTCCAAATAAAATTTCCAATTCTTTACCTCGTATATTTGTAGATCAGTGTAATATGAAGCATTCGAGTTTTAATTCGTATCTTTGTATATCAGAGTCTTTCTATATCAACAGTCCATTCCACTTGGCTTCAACCGAGTCTTATGAATGTCTCGATTAAAACATCCGGGGAAAGAATCGGGCGAGAATTTTAACCTTAATTAACTTACGGCCATATAAAACACAACCCCTTTTTCTTAATGGCACATAGTCTAGCTGTTAGTCACTTGAGTAGCCTAGTTTTTTTGTCTGCTACATAGACTCCATATGCGGAATTTGTGGTCTGGAAAGAGAGAGAGAGAGAGAGAGAGAGAGAGAGAGAGAGAGAGAGAGAGAGAGAGAGAGAGAGAGAACCGATTCTATTTATAGTTACACGTTCATTCTGAACAAAAACTAACAGCTTTTGGAAAATGAATACTAAAGTACAAAAGATTCATGATCGTCTCCGACAAAGACTGTACTGTTATAACGAATTTTTTCCTTGAGGTTATTATTTTACTGCAAGATTACCCTTTGAAGCAGTATATATATATGAGCATAGAGAGAGAGAGAGAGAGAGAGAGAGAGAGAGAGAGAGAGAGAGAGAGAGAGAGAGAGAGAGAGTTGAAATACTGAATCTGACTATGGTTGAATACTTTACCTTTTAGGTCTTAGATTGATTGAATAACTCCAGGCGTTACGTTGAATTAATTGGTTTCTTGTAATAAAAATAACAGCATGACCGCAAATATAAAATAATAATTTGAAATAAATATAACCATGAACGTTTACTTTTAGAATAATATACAGCTGTGTGAAAAAGTCCTGCACGTTTATAGGATTTTGGGATTTTTCTTTTTTATGAATATCTGAATAACCATTAATGATTTAGGATATGCAAATCTCAATATATTTCAACGGGTATTGATGTTTTTGGTAGAGAATTTGCTAATTATTGTGTGATTGCCTTGTGGATCCTCACAACAAAAATTTTGCGAGGAGCGTGAAACGTGAAACGTGCAGGACTTTTTCACACAGCTGTATATGCAGTATATATAATATATAATAAAGTAATAATAATAATAATAATAATAATAATAATAATAATAATAATAATAATAATAATAATAATAATAATAATAATAATAATAATAATAATAATAATAGCGCAAAAGGAACGAAAGACTCGTATCTTATTCCCTTATCAAAACCAATCAGAGTTTATATTCGTAACCTTACATCTGCAACCAATCAAAGTCATTCATAGACATTATTACAACCACGCATTCTGCTTTTGCCAAATAAGATCTCTCCCTTCGTTACCGATAAAATATTGCTTGCGCAAAGATCAAATTTCAATTTTTGCCCGGAAGGTTTTTGAGTTCGTTTTCCTGGCTGAGGACGACCATTCTACGCTGATGGTCGGAAATTTTTGGTCGGGTCGAGGTCGAAACCTTCAAACTGCCTTTTGTAAAATCGATTACAGCACATTTTTAAGAATTTGACTCTTGCTAAACCAAAAAGCTGCTGAAATTATAAACGCCGCCAACAAGTCTGCACATCTCAATTGCAATATATATATATATATATATATATATATATATATATATATATATATATATATATCAGTATATATACCCCCTCCTCCAAAAATCAGACTACCTTAACATTTTCAATGTGTTTTTAAGATTTTCAAAGTGTTTTAACATTCATACCACCCCAATCACATTATACTCCCAAATCAAATTCCTCGCTACGCCCCTGATTTATACAGTATAGGCCTAGAATAAACACTGCCTCCAACCAAGTCAATTCCCAAAGTCCTGGAGTTTGGATAAAACACTGGCTATGCCCAGATTCGAACAAGGGTCCCTGTGGCAAAAGGCACGAAGCCAATACCTCTACGCCAATGCTTTGGTTAAGTTTGCAATATTTTATAGTTTAGTTAAGCTGTCGTCATTTCTTACATTTTTCCTAACGTATTCTTCAAGCACTGAAAAAACCTGAAACTTAGACATGCAAAGTAAAACCATAGGCTATAAGATACTCTCAAACGCGCATGTCTTAGCCATAAATCGGATACTATAAATCGTATCATGTAGCAGATTATCTGTGAAATTCAGAATACTAATGACGTATAAACTAAGAGCGTCTTTGCAGAAAACAGAAAATGTTGTCTAAAAGAAAGCCGACAACGATCTCTTTCTTTTGCATCCTTGAAAGAGATGACTTGGGGCGATTTTCGCAATCTATACAAATTCTTCTGCGCTATATGTTTTCATCATTGTGCTTTCAACATTACCACGCCAGATTTCTTCGTACCAACCAACCATATCCATCTCCTGGCTTCAGGCAATTGGGACACGTTGGCATTCCTTCGGCAATCATGCTCGTTAGACAAGACGCCGGCAAAACCCCCGTACAGACAGCGTTTGATCAATTGCTTTAATTCATTGGTTCGGACTGCGTTTGGCCAATTAAGATTATAAAACGTTGTTGATTTGTCGAAAGCGTTCGACGACCTGATATCGGACCGAAAGATCTTACAAAATAGGCCTAAACCAGCGCAGATGTAAGAGAAGACGAAAACCATTTTTCATGGCTTCCGTCGAGACAGTGGTCTTAAGAGAAGTATATTGTGTAGAAGCAGTGAGTTCGGTCGGTATCCGAATGAGGCGTTTTTGACATTGTAATCCGCAAACGTTTTGTTGTTATTTGTAAACTCAAAGACAAGAAGACAAATGGGAAAAGATACAGGAATTGATCTACTACCCCTAGTAAACGTCTCTCTGTTTCTGCGTCTGTCTCTTTGCTAACAAATCAAATCAAACGTTCAGTCTCTCTCCCTCTCTGTCTGTCTGTCTCTGTCTATCTATCTGTCAGTCAGTCTGTGTGTTGTCTGTCTGTCTGTCTGTCTATATCTCTGTCTCTGTCTATCTATGTATGTCTGTGTGCTGTCTGTCTGTCAGTCTCTGTCTATCTATCTGTCTGTTTGTGTGCTGTCTGTCTATCTGTCTCTGTCTCTGTCTTTGTCTCTGTCTCTGTCTCTCTGTCTCTCTGTCTCTCTGTCTCTCTCTGTCTCTCTTCTCTCTCTCTGTCTCTCTGTCTCTCTGTCTCTCTGTCTCTCTGTCTCTCTGTCTCTCTGTCTCTCTGTCTCTCTGTCTCTCTCTCTCTCTCTCTCTCTCTCTCTCTCTCTCTCTCTCTCTCTCTCTCAGAACGTCGTTAGCAGGGCATCATCAAAGCGTTACGCCGCGCTAAGTTGTTCGGGGCAACACAATCGTTTTATGTCAGCCACGGCAATAAATAATGGAATTTTGTTCCAGATTTACTGTTAGAATTATTTATACGCGTACTTGCACCACAGACCACAGTGACGTCTTTGTGTCTCGGGCACTGTGGGCGTCTGTGTAGAGGGAGCGGTCGAAAAAAACCGATCGAGAGATAAACAAATGATTGTTTTAACGACCCTACAAAGCTAATGGTTCTTTGGTAAATCGTCTCTCTCGATTGCAGACCGGCAGTTCTTGGAATGCGGCAAATTGTGAGGTCAAACTAACGTGCTTCTTAGCACTTTGTTTCAGATAAGCAGAAAAACAATCGTTAGCCGTTAAATGCTAACGCAAAACACATTATTATTGTCAAACAAATAAATAGATAAATAAATAAATATATATACACACATACATATATATATACACTGTATATATATATACATGTATATAATATATATATATATATATATATATATATGACATTTCAATTAACATCTTCAAACAGAAACGATCAATCAGCGAATATCTAGCAAAAAGCACATTATTACTGTTATATATATACATTTATATATATATATATATTCTCGTGTGTGTATTTGGCATATACATGTATATACAAATCAAATCAAACGTTCAGTCTCTCTCCCTCTCTGTCTGTCTCTGTCTGTTTGATATATATGTTTGATATATATATATATATATGTTTGATATATATATGTATATATA
>CM030869.1:9041024-9096024 GCA_018105865.1 Metaphire vulgaris
CCACTACATTATACATTATAGAGAAGCCTCATTATTCTTGTCCTGGTTGGCAATGTCAAGGCATTGTTATACCAGCATTTTTTTAACGGACGAATTTCTTGTTCGTCTGGAATCTCTCTCTCTCTCTCTCTCTCTCTCTCTCTCTCTCTCTCTCTCTCTCTCTCTCTCTCTCTCTCTCTATCTCTCCCTCTCTCTACTGTAAAATTTCATTCGCTCATTATTCGGTGTTATGAGTTATCACGGGAAGTTCTGTTTTTTTTCACTGGAAACTTACGCAACAGTTACAGTATCTAATGAGCGAATTAAAGTAATCACAGACAGGTCGTTAAACGGAGACAGTTAAAGTCGAATGAGACCAGAAAAGTGCTTATATATATATATATATATATATGATGATAATATATATATATATATTTGTGATAAACACTATCATTTCTCGACTATTGGTTACCTAATTGTAGGCATACACAGTACAATTCAGTGTGAAATTGCGGTGGAATTCTGAACTTCATTAAGGAAGTTACGATATTTTCAGCAATTAAAGAGCATTGTCTCTGTCACGAGTCTTTACTGGTGGAAATCAGCTTGCAGTTTTTAAGACCAGATGATGATGATGATGATGATGATGATGATGATGATGATGATGATGATGATGATGATGGTGATGATAATGATGATGATGATAATAATAATAATAATAATAATAATAATAATAATAATAATAATAATAATAATAATAATAATAATAATAATAATAATAATAATAATAATAATAGCAGCAAGGTTTAAGTGGTCCAGGAGGGTTTGCCCCGTGTAAGGACCACTGTTTTACCCTTCCAGTCTAGTATCCTATAGTACTTAGGTTTATTTTGAAATAATAATAATAATAATAATGATGATGATGATGATGATGATGATAATAATAATAATAATAATAATAATAATAATAATAATAATATCACACGCTTGCAAACTCCGAACATTAGATAAGCAACGTCAGCAATCACAATGGGACAATCGACTGATCGCAAAAGAACTCTCCGGTCTCCAACGTGTTCTCAAGTCACGCAAGTGACATAGCCAGAGCCAGATTGAAAGCAACAACATCACCACATTCAGGCGACAGATGCTGATGGGCAGAGCGAAAAGCCAGTCGCCTGAATGCGGTGTGCTTCGAAGGACGGCGGACTGCAGCGAGACGCTGTGCCGGTGGCGGCGGCGGCGGCGGCGAGGAGCCAGAAAGGCAGGACGTGCCAAGAGGCGACAGGCGCGGAACTCCCGTGTCCTCCATGTCTGATTGGAAGAGAAGCTTTGTATCCACTGAGAATCCAATAATTAATGAAATGTTCAACACGGACGACAGACATTCGCGAAACATATTGTAGAACTTTTCAAGCAATGGGTGTTGCATACACGGGGGCCGCTCTTAGAGTGAAAATCATTCGCTGAAAACCAAACGAACTACGTTTTGGGGGCGGTAGATGACAGAGTGGGTTACGTGCTGGAGCGTCGGGCTGACGGAGCGGGTTCAAGCCCCGTTAGTGCCCCTAGTGGCTTTCACACAGGCAGTAATGCCTCCTAAGCTACTTTAAATCATGCCAAGTTTACGGTGGATAATAAGCGCTTTCTGGCTGTCCAATAGCAGCATACGTGAAAGACCAGCTGGAAGTTTTGCGATGTTTGCTTCCAAAGCATTTGTAAGGGTGCACCTGTTGATAATGGCGCTTCTAACAGGAAAGCGCCGTCCGGATCAGTGAGAATGAAGAGGTTCGGCGCGGATGTGGTGTCGTAGATGTCAACTTTGAGATGGTTTCACATTTGCTGGTGTTGAGGCTTAGGCCAATGGTGTTTGCCTCTTCAATTAGTCTCTCTACATCCTTGGCTACCACAGCGCTTGCTCCTCCAAGGCTAATGTCGTAAAGGTAGCCAATTACTAGTGGTGATGTTAGATTCACTAGTATAGTTCCTGTAGTGGCAGGCAGATTAAAAGAGGACCCAGTGGGTCACCCCGCTGCGCAACTCTTTGGGAAGTAATTGGAAATTCCCCGAATTGAAGAATCGAAGCTTTCCTGTAAACCAGATGACATTATTATTATTATTATTATTATTATTATTATTATTATTATTATTATTATTATTATTATTATTATTTCCTCAGTTTGATAGTTCAACTCCTTATAGGAGAGATTGTTGCTACCGTATTTTAATATGGAAGGGGGAGTGTGGCGGATGAAGATATACATGAATGAGAGAGGAGTAGGTAGGGGAAGGGGAGGGTGACAAGATGTATGGAGACGAGGAAAGGGAAGGAAGAGGGAGAGGGTAGTTTTATGCGATGTAGTTGGGAAGAAGATGGGAAAAGGAGGGAAAGAGGTAGGTTGTGGGGAAGGAGAGGGGAGTGATACGGGAGAGGTATGAAAGAGAGAGAGAGAGAGGAGGGAACGGAAGATAAAGAGGAGTGAGTGAGTGAGTGAGTGCATGGGTCATGGGTGAGTGGGTGAGTGGGTGAGTGAGTGAGTGAGTGAGTGCGTGGGTCATGGGTGAGTGGGTGAGTGGGTGAGTGAGGGAGAAGGAAGATTGGAAAAATTATGGGATGCACACACAAAGTTAAGAAAATTGCTGTATGCCTATTTAGGCTATAAGTTATACAGAGCAAAATGAAGCAAAATATCAATGATAATTACGCTGATGATGATTAATAATTATTGATGACAATCGATGATAATTATGTTGCCAATAGAAACGATAATAATAATAGCAACAGCTTCTCGTTCAGTGAAGACGGCTTTACCAAGCACACACACATTAGGCGCTAATCATTGTTGGATAAATCTACCTGTGTGACGTCATAATGGGTGTGACGTCATAATGATATTGCACGATCTCTTTCAGGTGTACGGGTCTGCTCGTGAACTGAAGTTTAGATAGCCTAAGATTTTTATGGCAGTTTGCTGCCAATCAGTGGCGTAGCGAGGGGGAAAGAGAGGGCGAAGCGCCCCAGGCGGCACTTGCCCTAGGGGCGGAATTTTCGAGATTTCCTAATTTTTTAAAAATAATTATTAGCCTTTATTAGGGTGTTTTGCTTGTCAGACCTTTTAGAGACTCGATAACGTTGTTTGTTTGCTTGTCAGACTTTTTTAAAGACTTGATTGGTAAGTTTTTTTCCAGGAAATTTTTAAAATTTTCCGCCGCGAAAAGGCGGCACCTTTTATTTTCGACCCAGGCGGCACTTTGCCTAGCTACGCCACTGCTGCCAATCGCAGCGGCGTCTAATTTTAAGTTCTCGAATCACAAAATCAGACTTCCCTTCAAATACGGACTCCTGACCGATATTCAACTAGAAGCGGCTTTCTATTCTAATGGAGACAGTATACGGATCCAACCGGTGTTAAGGTACGTGGCTTATGCCACCTACGACGAACGGAGTGTTGCCGAAGTTCCTGTCTAATACTTAGGGGCGCTTGGATCGAATTCGTGCACCATTGGCATGGTAACCGTTTCTTTGCTACCTTCTCCTTTCTCCACCCTTCCCTACCATCTCCTCATTTCTCTATCTCCCTCTTCATTCACTACCTTCCTTCCTGTTCCTCCCTTCTATCAGTCCCTCCCTCGGGGTCCCTCCCTATACCTTACAACGCCACACAGCACCCTTCCCTCTCCCAGCCTCTCTGCTACCTTTAACCCCTTAACTGGGGACCCCGGATATATCCGCCCATTTTACATTGAGTTACAGTTAAATACACGGTTAAGGGGTTAAGCGCACAGACGCACCCTCGCTTCTATCTATGCTCGATGGCAGTGGCGGTTACACGTGGGGGGATGAGTGGGGATGCATCCCCCATCGGACTTTTTAAAAAAGTTATTGACTGTGTAACCTAATTGTGGGTAAAAGTCGAGTAAAACTACGGGAACAACTGCGGAAGTTGGGAAAATCCATTTTCTCAGCCTTTTTTCGGCAAAGTTTAGTGATTTTCCCATTCTCTTTTCATCCCATCCCACCAACTTCCTATGAACTTATTTCATCATTTCACACCCCCCACCCACCCCCCGCTCTGAGAAATCCTGGAGCCGCCACTGCTCGACGACAAAATTTGTGGTTAGCCACAACAGTTTGGCGGTTTTAATGCTAGAGCTAAATATTTTCAGCTCGGCGGCAAATTACGGCGGCCCTAGACGAAGACACTGCGCCTACCGTGCGCTATACAGTCGAAGATGCAATTAACCCCTTAACTGGGGATCCCAGATATATATATATGTCCATTTTACATTGATTGAGTTACAGTTAAATACACGGTTAAGGGGTTAAGTGCCTCTATTGTCTTCCTTCGCAAAACTCGCTTATTTTTCTCAGATCTTCGTTCGGAGCGCATAAACTTGAATACTGAAAATTTCAGAATTGGACGATAGTCGATACACAGTAGCAGTGGCGGCTCTAGGATTTGGCAAGTGGGGGGCGTTGGGGTGGCAACTTCTAATCATGGGGGGCAACCATTTGTTGTTTAATGTATGTAGCATTAAGTATAGGGTCCCAACTGGGGGACCACTGAGGGGCCAGACACTCAATAGGGGGCACGGCCCTCTGCCCCCCGGTGGAGCCGCCACTGCACAGTGGACCAGACGACTCTACCAATTCGCGAGGGTGGACTTGGATTTCGACGCTGGCTCCTTATGCTTACTTAGCTTCAGCCGCGTCAACAGAACTTACGAAGCAGTGTGGTTTCAGTTCTTGATTATTTTTCAGTTTCAGTTACAGTTAAAGCACTGTTTATTCTAGGCCCTTTGGGGGTGGATTCTCCTCCCAGTTTTAAAATCCTCCCAAATTTCTATTTGTTGCATTGGGGGATGGAAATCCCCCCCCAAGTGTGACGAGATGGGCTATTTTATTTTGGAGAGGGGAAAAGAGAAGGATATGACCATGTAGTATTTGAAAGAAAAGGAAGAATGTGATGACCTTTTTTGCTCGTCAAGGTTTTTGGCAGACAAACCTCCTCCCCACCAAACATTTCAACTCCCCTAGGAATAAGCAGCTGCTGCGGCACCTCCTCGAAGCGCTATAGAAATTCCCGAGAGTTTACTTACTTACTTACTTACAATTATTTCTATTTTGAAAATAAAAAATACTATTTTATTTTCTATTTTAAAAATACTTTTTAAAACTATTTTATTTCATTATTTTCAAAATAGTTTTAAGAAGTATTTGTGACCTTAAGGAAATACTTTTCCAAAATACTTTTTCAAAATAAAAATAGTTTTTCATCTTTGACATCATTTGTTCATTATATCCCGCAATTATTAGTATCATCCGAACAGTCATAACTCATAATCAACAGTCTGCTAATTCGTGACTAAACCGTAACTAACTATTACAGTTACAGTACTCCTCGAATTTTCTTAGTTAAGAATTTTATCTAAGTTTGTTGTCAACTTGTAAGGCTAACAGACTTACACTGTTCTTGTGAGTTGTTCTCGTGTTCAACAGTTCAGGAATTATGCTAACTTTGCCGAGGAACTGACATTTGCGGTTGGTTTTTTAGTTTTTACTGGCCATAATGGACGATGGACTGTGTTGAATCTGCTGCTGTAGAAAACCTTAATACAATATTGTGATGCAATGCAAGAATCAATTTATTGACGTAAGGACGGTGAAATTTGGAGAAAGATCGTTCACGCAAGGAAATACTATTCTTTGGAATGTGTTACCTAGTGACGTAGCAAGAGAGTCGAAACCGGAATTATTCGCAAAGAAACTCAAAACTCACCTTCATCAGACGTCGTATAAACTGTTAAGCGCTCATGACTTTGGCCTTCTTTGAAAGAAGTTCTTTCATGTTTTTGCGCTATAGAAATTTACTTGTTAACTAACTACAGTAACTAACTAACTAACTAACTAACTAATAGTCTAACCTACTAGCCACAAAAGCATGAACCAGAGATATGGCTACAGATAAAGAAAGCGAAGAACGAATAACCATAATTTGCCTAAGTTGATAAAAGCAGGATCGAGAGAGTCTAGCAAAGTGCTCTTTGAAGGTCAAGTTACTGTCAAAGTAACTACCAAGGCTGTTGATACAATTTGAGAAAAATAGACTAGGAAAGAGAGAGTTCAATAAGTCATAATCAATATGGTATCTTAGACCAGAGGTTCCCAAACTTTTTGGATCGAGGACCCCTATTTTGTTATAAGCTTAGCTCGCGGACCACATTATTTAACAATTAAATGCCACAGTTAATATTTAATTACAATAACGAGTAGGCTATTCCGACAACACCACTTGGCTAACGACTCTAGCCCTATGGCGACTTGCTACGATGCGGACAATCATAATATACAATTAAACGCTGAATAAATATTGTTAATTTACTGATGGATTGGACACTTCTTTCCAGAATCAGCTACTTTGTCAAATTATCTCAAATTGAGTCAAATATAATTAATTAATGTTAATGAGATGAATGTGCTTACTTTGTTTTGCACAAACTGTCAACAGCTTGTGGTTGTAATTTTGACAAGCACATACAATTTCACACACTAAGCACCTAGGAATATGCAGCTGCTGCGTCGCCGCTTTTAACAACGCTATGGAAATTAACGAGATTTTGCTTACTTACTTTCAACGACTAGTCTAGATCTATACCTCGTTTCAGTGGCGGCTCCACCGGAGGGCCATGGGGGCCCGTGCCCCCTACTGAGTGCCTGGCCCTCCAGTGGCCCCCTGTTGGGACCCTATACTTAATACTACATACCTAACAACAAATGGTTGGCCCCCATGATTAGAAGTTGCCGCCCCATCGCCCCTCCCCCCACTTGCCAAATCCTGGAGCCGCCACTGCCTCGTTTTCATATTGTATAGTACATGTAAGTGTTGAAAATGCTGTCTCACACAATTGGCACAAAATGTTGTCGTGAAAAGCAAGAAAATCGTGACTGCCTTGCAAGACAATAACGGAAACTCAGAAGCTACACTCAGCCAAATAGATGAAAGTGATTTTTGTTTTAACTGATTTTTAAGACTAGGATCACATGAAAGATCAACTAATTTATCCTGTTCTTGTCCAGCAAAGTCAGCCAACGATTCCAAATATTGTCTGACGTCGTATGTTATAAGTTATAACATCAACATTGTTTAACGATTTGTATTTTCATTTATGTATTTATTTTCCAACTCCACTCATGGTATACATAAGTTGTGTATTCAAGATGCTACTGATGGAATCATCCAAGGTTGGAAGCATTCCTAAAACTACTCTGATGCTTATTCTAGCTTTCCATAAGTGGAGTTCCTTTTTTCTGCTATTTTGTCGTGACTTCTCAGGATGTTCGAATCTCTTCCCTGCAGTGACAAGTTCAGTTCATTAGGTAGATTGAATATATATAAGCCAGGGACGTCATTTGGGGGGGGCAGGGGGCCGTTGCCCCCGATTTTGGGGGAAATTTTTTTCTACCAGTGTTTGTTTTATATACCGGCCAAAAATTTGCCAAAAATATAAAAAATTGCAAATTTGCCAAAATTGGCCCAAAAATTGCCCAATATTTCCCAAAATTGCAAAAAAATGCAAAACATTGCCTAAAAATTGCCCTAAAATTGGCAAAAAGTTGCCTAAAACTTGCACAAATTGCCTAAAATTTGCAAAACGTTGCCTAAAATTTGCAAAACGTTGCCTAAAATTTGCACAAATTGCCTAAAATTTGCACAAATTGCCTAAAACATGCCCAAAATGTGGCAAAAAATAATCTCACCCCCAAGAAAAGTGTGAAATGACGTTACTGGGGTAAATAGATAAAACGGACCGGAAAGTCAAAAAGGTCATCAGCCCCAAAGAGGAGGTTAAATGGCGAGTAATCTGAAGTAAAAGTAATCGCACACAATTGACTGACAAGCAAAAAAAGTCCTCAACTTTTTCGCAAACTTGCCAGTCGAAAGTGTCTTGCCCCCTGAAAACAGCGAAATGACGCCTCTGATATAAGCTTATGCCAGATAGTCTACTAGGCAAGTTTGTCAAGCCAAATCTGACAGTGTTTATTTTAGCCACCTAGACATTGGAGGAGTTTAAAATTGTTTGGGGGGAACAGACATTGGGGAGGTCATACTACTTGCCAAAATGTCAAAACTTTTTGAGGGAAAATTCTAACTTCAGGAGGGGAAATTCCCTCCTTAGAGAAGGCCTAGAATAAACACTGCAAATCTGATAAATCACGAATGAAGCAAGGTCGTCATTAGAACTATATTCTGTCAAAAATAGGAGGCCTACTAATATGTCTTCTCGAAGTTTAAATACACGTTTTAGTATTCTATCACATGAAATATTCCGGCTGACGGCGTTAGTATAAATCTAAATATTATTATGTAGTTCTACTGCAGTCATCTTACGATTTAGATTAAATATTGTTATTGATGCCACGCGTTAATTTGAATACACAGACTGTTATTGGTAAAACTATGAAGCAGAGGTACTCAAACCGCGGCCCGCGGTCCACAATCCGGACCGAGAGTACGTTTCTTGTGGACCGCCACAGCTTTTTATGTCGTGAGAAATTTTGAGCCCAAAATTTTTCAGCACTACAGCATCATCGTTTGCGTTCATTCCTTGAAAATGTGTCTGGCAGATTTGGAAATTTACTGCTTCACATGACGTCAGATGCATTTGTAAATCTAATTTTGCTTCACATTGCCTTGGTTCAATTATAAGAATCTATTAAGACGACCCGCAGTTACTCGCAGTTGCCTACTATGCCGTAGTTGCCAAGTGAATAATTAATTGGACTTCCCTTGTGGACCCTCGCGAACAGTGGAAGGCTGGATGTGGACCGCCATAAAAAAATTGAGTACCCCTGCTATGAAGTATTGCTGAATATTTCGAGAGATTCTCGCGGACCCCCGCCACATTCTCCACGGACCCTCTTCGGTCAGCGGATCACAGTTTGGGAAGCGCTGACTTAGACAGCTGTCCTCTTCATTTAGGCCTAGTACAGTAGTCATTGGTTTAAGTCCACAAGCTGCTTCTCTGCATAGGCCTACCAGGAAAAGGTAGCAATGAATGATTGGAATTGAATTGCTATTGGTGTTTTACGGCTCTATGCTTTAATAATGACACCAGATGTTACTGGAGAGCCTGCCCACTTCCTGGATCCGAAAGATCATGACCTTGAATCCTCAATCTTTAAGACAAACGGATCGTCTCAGAATGCGTATTGCAGCATAGACAGGCGCGGATGGGAGTCATTTACAGCCTGTAGAGTTTAGAGGCTTTGGTCGCCAGAGAATTGCAATGATAGAACAGAAGCGGGGCAAGGTTAAAGGTCACGTAAAATAATTGCAACCGTTGAAAAGAGCATTGGAATCTCCCAGACTGGCGGACCTGTACCGGCATAGAGTTCCAAAGTCTGGGACCGGGGTGACCGGGCAATTCGGAGCCGGACAATTCGGAGCGGACAAATCGGAGCAGGACAAATCGGTGCCAAAAGGAAAGAATGTCATAGAATTAAGAATTTATTAGAATTAATGCCACGAAAGTTGTATAGAGTTGTAAAACCGTTTCAAAATATATGTCTGTTTCAAAATATGTCGATAAAGTCTTAAACAACCTGTTTTATAATTGATGGCTACAAATAATGATACTGAGCAACTTGTATTGAAGTTCGATGAATGATAATGTTAATTCAATAAATTGATGTTTTGGCTACATCCTCTTAAGTACTCGATTCCATTCCAGTTTTCGTAATCTAGCACAACAGTCTGCAATCGAAGGCACCGACAATTGTTATCACCCAGCCGTCGGGGCGAGATTAACATTTATTTAAACTTATTAAAACTTTGCTCCGAATTGTCCTGCTCCGAATTTATTGTCCGCGCTGAATTGTCCGCTCCGAATTGTCCGGCTCCGAATTGCCCTAGAACCGGGACCGGCTGTGCAGCTGCCGGTCAGTAGCGATCCATAAGACTTCTGTCTTGGCAGAATTAAGCTGGAGTCGATTGGATCTCAGCCAGTTTGTCATCTCTGCAATGTCATCGCAGAAGGCAGTTGATATTGTGACGAGCAGCACCTAACTCTGACTCGTTTACTTACTTACTTGTCTAGGGGAAACTACTTTGGCACTAACTCGTACATTTTAACGGACAAAACTCTTCTTATTATAAAATATCACTTTAATCTTAATTAAATATTCAACTCTTCCGCCATAGCGGCTATCAATTGGCAGTGCTATATAACTCTAATCAATGTTTTAAAACGTCCAGCGACAGCAACTATCTTAGCAACTAGTTACTAATATAAATAACAGCTGATAACAGCTTCCACACAAAATCAATGAAAATGAAACAAATGTGCCCTTGCACGAAAACCAATTCGATATACGAATTCACGAGTATTAAGCGAACTGAAATCTCGGTTCAGATTTAAACAATAACAATTTAAACTAAAACAACGAAGAGCAGGAACGAATCGCTGCGAACCAACGTCCGCCTTCTTCTTCGGCCACCGTCGAACTCCTCTTCTTCGAAAAAGACGCACTTTCAAAACGTAACTGCCTTCAGCAACGGCTCTTGCGACCAATGACGCTCGTCGTCACATCACGCCTTCTATAACGTGAATTCCTATTTGCTCACATAAACATAGAAGCAAACATAGTAAACTTCACATACAAACCTACCAATATTCCAATTATTTGCTATCTATGCTTCAATCTACCCCTTTATCACACCCCTAGCACTCGAGCCTACGTGGTGGATTACCACGTCAACTCAGATGCAGTGGCAGTGACGACATCAAAAGGAAATTGCGAAGCAAACTTTGGCTTACACCAATTTCAACTTATCCAAAATGGAATTAATATTACAAAGGAATAAAACAAGAACCAACCACCGAGAACAACTGCAAAAATTATGCTATCTAAGTGGTTATATCACAAAACTATCCTAACTTAGCTTAAGCTACAGTAACACTTACATTCTATTTTTACTTCCAACACTTACTTACAACGCCTAAACTAGTTACTTATCCTACCTATTCTGATGGTCTGCTCAGAATATCAGGCAGTAAATTGTCTTTACCTGGTCTGTGTTTTATCTCAAGAGAATACTGTTGCAACTCTAAAGACCAACGCAACAGCTTGGCGTTATGCCTACCCATCTTGTGGATGAACATAAGAGGGCTGTGGTCAGAGTATATCACTGTATTTTGAGTACCGAAATACACACTAAAAGTTCTGACCGCAGACACAAGAGCTAATGCTTCCTTCTCAACGGTCGCATATCTTCGCTCATGTATATTCAACTTCCTGCTATAATAGCAAACCGGATGCTCAATATTTTCATGAACTTGAAAAAGTACCGCACCTATCGCTTGGTCGCTTGCATCCACAGCAACTGAAAATGGTCGAGTGAAATCTGGCGTCTTAAGAATTGGCCGGGACGCTAGTCTCGACTTAATATCTATAAAGGCATTCTCAGCCTCCACTGTCCAATGAAATTTCACATTTTTCTTAAGAAGGTTAGTCAATGCGATCGATAAATGCGCATAATGAGGCAAAAATTTGCGAAAATAGCCGCAGACACCTAGAAAAGATTGCAACTGCTTTCTAGTGTTTGGTCTGGGAAAGTTCTGGATTGAGGTTATCTTGTGTTGCAAAGGCTGGACTTGACCTAAGCCAACACGGTGTCCTAGATAATCTATCTGGGCATTAGCAAACTCACATTTGCTCAGCTTTAATGTCAACCCTGCCCTACCAATTTTATTTAACACAAGGTTAAGATGGTGCAGGTGCTCGTCCCAGGAGTTACTAAAGATGATAATATCATCTAAGTACGCATCTGCGAACTCTTCTAAGCCGCACAAAACTTTTTTAACTAGTCTAGAAAAGGTTGCAGGGGCATTTCTACATCCAAAAGGCATATATTTCCAATGGAAATGGCCGTTTTGGGTCACGAAACCAGTCAGCGGTATTGATTCTGGGTGCATTTGGATTTGCCAATAGCCACAAGTCATGTCGACTTTGGTCAGGTATTTGCTGCGGCCTACTTTATCAATGAGTTGCTCTATCCTAGGCATGGGAAAAGGATCTGGGATAGTTTGGTCATTTAGTTTTCGCAGATCCGTACATAAACGTAATGATCCGTCAGCTTTTGGGACGACCACAACAGGTGCTCCCAGGGACTGTCACTGGGCTCAATTATTCCATCATCTAGCAACTGTTTCACCTGTTCATTGACAAATTTTGTCTTCTCGGGGCTTAACCTATAAGGTGAAAAGTATGAAGGTTTGGCCTCTGGTTTAAGGCTTATCTTATGGGAGATCAGATCAGTCTTCCCCGGTTTGTTGCTAAACACTTGCTCATGTTGCACAATTAGAGATTTCAATTCTTCGGCAAGACCTGACCCCAAATGTTTTACTTTGTCCAGTACCAGTTCTTCAAAAGAACACTGGACTTTCTGTGTTATTTCTACTGTATTGACAGTTTCAACAGAAGTTTTGGCATGCTCCGGGTTATCTCTGCTAAAATATGGCTTTAGAAGATTGACATGGCATAAACGAGTCTGATTTCTTTTATCAGGCGTAGCAATCACATAGTCAAGTTGGCCAACTTTTTTCACTATTTTATATGGCCCATGATAAGCTGCAGAAAGGGGTTTGCCATCTCTAGGCAGCCACACTAACACTAATTGCCCTGGTTTAAAGTCGACATCGACAGCTTTTCTGTCGTAGTAACCTTTTATTTTCTGTTGCTGCTGGGCATACAACTTATTTGCCATGTCGATAGAGAATCGAATTTTCTCTCTTAAGGTGATAACAAATTCAGAAACATGAACCTTCTTAATTTGTTCGATAGTATCCGATTTCTCGAACCACTGGTCCTTAAGTAGGGACAAAGGTGAATTTACTTGTCTCCCATATAACAAGTCAAAACTTGAAAACCCTAACCCTTCAATTGGTACTTCCTGTAGGCAAAAAGTACCCATGGAATCAGTTCATCCCATTCAATGGTAGAGTCAGCCTTCACTGCTCTAATCATCTGCTTAAGGGTAAAATGAAATCTTTCAAGGCAACTGTTTGACTGTGGATGGTAAGCAGATATTTTCACATGTTTAATGGCACACTGATCGAGAAAATGTTGCATGACGTCAGACATGAACTCTCGGCCTTGATCAGTCAGGATTTCTTTTGGAAATCCGCACCGAGCAAAAACATCTGTCAAAACTTTACAAACAATTTCTGCTTTATGGGCGGGAATGGGGATGGCTTCGGGATAATGAGTGCACAAGTCCATTACTGTAAGCAACCACCTGTTGCCTGATTTCCTGCACACGGGTAGTGGCCCTACAACGTCTATTGCTACCCGATCAAACGCATTGTTCATGATGGGTAAACTTTGCAATTTGGCAATGTTATTATATTTGTTCTTATTTAGTTTCTGACATATGTCGCATGTGCGAACGTAATCTTTAATGTCTTTATTGATAGATGGCCAGTAAAAGTGTTTAATTATTCTCTGTTTGGTCTTTAGCATGCCGAGGTGTCCGGATGCCGGAATGTCATGTGACAATTCTAACAGCCGCCTACGGATTTGGACTGGGGCAACAATCTGCAAAAAACCTAAATCCGCCTCCTGTGGACACTCAGATTCCACAAATCTCCTTACTAACAGGCCATCATACACACAGTATGAAATCTTATGACCTGAAGTACCAAACGGGACAACATCATTAAACAATTCCTTCAGACTCTCATCAGTCTGTTGCAGCCTAATCAGATCATCACGAGACAACGACAACTCTTTTCCTATCAAGTCATCTGCAAAACCACTTGGACAATTCAACTTCAATGAACCACCAACAACATCATTAGGAAAACCTGTGTGGAACTACTGGGCGATTCAACCTCATGGAACCCCACCAACAACAACATCATCAGAAAAACCATGTGGGTCCTGGACACCACTGGAGTCACACGACTCATCAAAAACAACCTCCTCATCAACAGTACTTGGAGCTACATCATCAGCATCAACACACTGTGAATTTACATTAGACCCCAATAAGTCTTCCTCAAACAGACCCTCTAAATTAAAATCAAAATTATAATAATCATCTGGATTATATGTGACCTCTGCTTTCTTATCTAATGAATCTTTCTCAAGATCAATTAATGATTTGATTTTAGCCCGAGTCACCACACACGAATCCATGAGTTCCTCATCAACTCGACAATCCACATCAGCTCCAATCAAAACATCAATCGAATGGGGTAATTGATCGATGAGACCACACAACACTTCTCCACGATGAAAAACACAGTCGAGATTCACCAACACCAAAGGAATTTGGATAACATCCCCAGTTATACCTTTAATCAAACGACATTCGCCTGTATCTTTGTATTCATCAGGATTTATTCGTTCTTTACTGATTAGAGTCTGCGATGAACCTGTGTCACGAAAAGAAATAATTTGTCTTGTTTGTTTGTCTGCATTTACAATTGTAGCTTGGGAACAATAGGGTCTGAAACTGGTTGGTACTGTGTCCAAACTATGTATAAATTGTTGCACAAAGTTTACATTTGGACCAGCAAAATTTGAGCCTGGCTCAAAATTTTCCTTTTCATTTCTCTGTCGTTTTAAAGCAAAACATTGGTCTAAACCATGTCCATTCCTATGGCAGAATGCACATTTCTGGGTTGAGGGTAGCCCATTTTTACCACTCCTGAAATTTGAGTTCCTCCCCTGTGTATTGGAATGTGGAAAATTTCTCAAATTGGCATTATTTTCATCTGGCAATGTCTTAGAAGTGACATTTTGATTGGATTGATATCTCCAATTAGTGCAACTGTTGGCATTGTCTCTATCAGTGTTGTATCTATTTGATTGGGTTGCATTGTGCTCATGTCTGTATGCATTTGGAGCAAACTTGTGTCTGTTGTATGTGTCACTGCTATTTGAATAGTTTCTGTGAATAGCAACAAACTGATCAGCAAATCTAGCTAATTCAACAAGTGAATTGGCTTGTTTGTCCATAAGCCAAGTTTTCAGAACATTATCATTTATTTTGTTCAAAAATTGTTCCATTTTAAACAATTCTTTGATTTTTCTGGGTCATCTTGAGCCTTATGACCAAGCAAAAATCTCTGAAAAGGCCAATTTAACCTAGTTGCAAAATGTGTATACGTTTCAGATTGGTCCTTGTTGAGCTGCCTGAACTTTAATCTATACGCTTCGGGAACTAATTGAAACATATTTAGGATGGCTTCTTTGATAAAGTCATAGTCTTGGACCTGCTCAGCAGTCAGTTCTACAAAGACTTTTAAGATCTTACCACTTATCTGAGTTTGAAGCATAGCAGGCCATTTATTTTTATCAATCTGGAAGTTCAGCATTGTTCGTTCGAACAGAGTCAAGTAGGAGTCAATATCTGTACTCTCATTAAACCTAGGGAGTGCTTTCTAGCATTTTCACTAGCTTTATCAGAACTACCTGCATTAGTCCTATCACTACTTACTGACTCACTTTGCAAGGTCAACTTATGCAACTCAATCTTCTCATTGGACTGGATTTGAGCTTGTTGAATTTGAATTTGAGTTTGGGTCTGGGCATCAAGTTGAGCTTGCTGAAGCTGGGCATCAAGTTGAGCTTTTTGAGTTTGGGTCTGGGCATCAAGTTGAGCTTGCTGAAGCTGGGCATCAAGTTGAGCTTTTTGAGTTTGAGCATCAAGTTCTAACTTACGCATCTCTAACTCTAATTTCTTAAGGACAATGGCCTCAGATTCTATTGGATTATGGTTGGAATTTTGAGAAGTCCTACTGCCAACACTCTCAACATCTTGTCTGTCTTCACCCAATCCTGTCACACATAATTTAATCAGCTTTGCCCTCAATTGGTCCTTGTTACCCCTCATTTCGACCCCTTTTGAAAGCAAATTTTCCCTTAAGTCTTCTACATTCATAGATAAAATGTCTTCAACCGACCATGCATCAGGGAGTACTGGGTTTTCCATACTTAAAGTTATGCAGAATATACAAATTCAATGCAAAACAACTAATCAAAACACACAGCAATATTCAACACAAAAGCAGTAATAATCAATTTAAACTACTGATACTACTTACAATGAACGGGGAGACAAAACTCAAACCCTATTTCACTCTTAAAATTCACTAGGCCTCCTCAATTAATTAAGTAAAAGAGCCTAAAATTCTGCTTTTCTTACTACACGGAGTGGAGCAGCGTCGCCCGCTTACCCTTGTGCGACGACAACTTACAACTAGATTCAAATCTACCGGACCTGAGCCTACCCACATGTGACGAGCAGCACCTAACTCTGACTCGTTTACTTACTTACTTGTCTAGGGGAAACTACTTTGGCACTAACTCGTACATTTTAACGGACAAAACTCTTCTTATTATAAAATATCACTTTAATCTTAATTAAATATTCAACTCTTCCGCCATAGCGGCTATCAATTGGCAGTGCTATATAACTCTAATCAATGTTTTAAAACGTCCAGCGACAGCAACTATCTTAGCAACTAGTTACTAATATAAATAACAGCTGATAACAGCTTCCACACAAAATCAATGAAAATGAAACAAATGTGCCCTTGCACGAAAACCAATTCGATATACGAATTCACGAGTATTAAGCGAACTGAAATCTCGGTTCAGATTTAAACAATAACAATTTAAACTAAAACAACGAAGAGCAGGAACGAATCGCTGCGAACCAACGTCCGCCTTCTTCTTCGGCCACCGTCGAACTCCTCTTCTTCGAAAAAGACGCACTTTCAAAACGTAACTGCCTTCAGCAACGGCTCTTGCGACCAATGACGCTCGTCGTCACATCACGCCTTCTATAACGTGAATTCCTATTTGCTCACATAAACATAGAAGCAAACATAGTAAACTTCACATACAAACCTACCAATATTCCAATTATTTGCTATCTATGCTTCAATCTACCCCTTTATCACAATATCTTCACCAGCAACTTGCTTCTTCTTCAGCTTCGTGATATCGTTGGGGGCTGTCCTGGCTGTCCATAAATGACGTCACGCACTTAGGGGTGGGTGTTCAAACATTTGTGATGATGTGCGACGACCATCGATGGCGACGACGGGAAGAGGGGGCTCAGAGGGTTTTCAGAAATGTGACGTCACATAATAGTAAATATTGCTTTAATACCGCAAATTTAGTAATTTTTGTTATACTCTGTGGTCTTTAAAATTATTAGTCCTATGTAAAGCATTTCGGCTCACATGTCACAAGCTCTCCATATTTAGTCCACGAAAGACAATTTTAATTCACCATGGGAGAATGGATAATAAATATCTATGTTTTATAATATCAAGATTGTTGAAACATTTTGAAAATGTCAATGATTCTACCGAATTTTTCCAATTTTTAAAATACATATTTGGAATAATTGTATAATAATCCTACACTCTTCGCTTTTCTTTGTTATTTTACCAAAAACAAATTGAATGCATTGTACACTTAATTATTATTAGGCCTACATTTCATTTAAAAAAGAGTTTGAATAAGTTTCTGAATATCGTTTTAACTATAGTCTAATATTTACAATGAATATTTTCAAACGAATTCATTGCAATACCTACTTCATTCAAGGGGCTGTCCATTAATTACGTCAACAAAATAGGGGAGTGGGTTTGTTGACAAGAGGGAGGGTCAAGAGAAGTTGACGTCAACAATTAGGCCCTAATTTTTTTACAATTGATAACAAATATTAAATTTTATGGAATAGGCCTACTATTTATTACAACGAAAAAGCCTGACAAGCCAAAAAAGTCATCACCACCACATTATGACACTTATGAACAAAAGAAATGGGAAAAGGCTATCACCGCAAAAATAATAACCTTCTAAACTTTTATGGCGACCCGTCACTGATCTTTGTGGCGGGGGGGGGTCAATTTTTGACATAATTATGGGGGTCACTGAGAGTTGACAGTTGTTGACAATGGAGAGAGGTCAAAAATTGCCCCAAAATTGTTGACATAATTAATGGGCAGCCCCCAAGAAATAAGTGATTTGGAACACTAGTTTTGACATTGGAAAGATGTGGGGACGATTAACGCGTTGTGACGTCATCTTTAAGGGTCTGACTTTTTGTGATAACTTGTGACGAGGGGGAGGGAGAGGTTAAAAACTGCCCAAATCGCGTGACGTCATTTATGGAAGGTCCCTTGGCTTAGGCCCTTAGGGCTACCTGACGTCCTTAATAAGGACACAAAATGTCCCATAATTTAATTAAAATACACTGTATTGATTAACGACTATAGACTTTACGCTAGATTAGATGGACTCTGTAATTGATTGATATTTATTGCTTTTAAAAGTCATCACCAGTTCTTTGTGCTTTTTTGCATCTTTAACGTCCAAAAAAGTCCGGCAAGCAAACAAAGGACATCACTAGGGGGCATCCATAAACGACGTCACGCAATTTTGGCACTTTTTTACCCACTCCCCCTAGGGATACCAGATCAGTTGGAAGGAATTTAAGGACACACGATTGTGACACGAAACATATTGGCTTGTCAGACTTTTTAGGACATTAAAGCAGTAGCGGCTCCACCGGGGGGCAGGGGTCCCGTGCCCCCTACTGAGTGCCTGGCCCTCCAGTGCCCTCTGTTGAGACCCTATACTTAATACTACATATCTAACAACAAATGGTTGGCCCCATGATTAGAAGTTGCCACCCCAACGGCCCCCCACTTGCCAAATCCTAGAGCCGCCACTGCATTAAAGATGCAAAAAGCAGAAAGAACTAATGATGACATTTTTCAGCAATCAATATCAATCAATTACAAAGTCCTTTTAATCTAGAGGTTTTAATCACTAATCACTAGGTCTATTTTAAATGGAATTTAAGGACATTTTGTGTCCTTATTAAGGAGTCCTTAATAAGGTGGAGCCGCCACTGCTTTAATGTCCTAAACTATCTGATAATTGGAACAGAATAGTGCAAAAATTTTGAAGATCGGAGCCAATTTGGGGTAGTTATGAATTTTCATACCCTAGTACCCATTGCTCGCTGAAATGACAATTACGCGAACGGATTTTCAATGTGAAAAACCGAACAACTCCGTATATTTCAGGCTATATAGAAGCTAGAAAGATGCGGTTTGCACCATTGTTGAGCATTTTTATTGGTATTTCGAACCATCCGTGCAAAAAATGGGGGGTAGGGTCCACTCTACACCCCAAAATCGGACCCTATCCAACAAAAAATTTTCAAACCTCAATTAACAAAATTTTCAGCGGTGACCTCCCAACTGTGAGCGAGAGAGTTTTAGAGGAATGTAAATGGAACAGAATAGTGCAAACATTTTGAAGATCGGACCATATTTGGCGTAGTTATGATTTTTCTAGCTCCGGAATTGAGATTTTTCCTATGCATTTCCCAGCCCTGGTCGCTATACAGCAAATATCCTTTGCTTATATCGTCAACCAGTGTTTATTCTAGGCCTTCTTAGGGGGAATCCCCCCCAAGTTTGAAAATTCCCCCCACACAATTTTTTAGATGTTGGCTGGGGAATGGAAATCCCCCCAAACGTGTGGAAACTCAAACCTTGTTCCCCCCCAAACATTTCAAAATCCCCACAATGTCAAGGGGGCTAGAATAAGCAATGATAGTCAACAATATCGAAAATGGACGGTGACTAAATCGCTTACAGCGTTGGATTGAAATAACGGTAGGGCAGGCCAAATGTTAATGAAATTCTTTGGTTATTCTTTATTTATTTATTCTATTCTTTATTTGGTTAATCTATGCGAGTACTCGACTCCAAAAAATTTACTCGACTCCAAAAAAAATTACTCGACTCTAATTTGGAGTCGAGTACTCGCGTTACTCGAGTTACTCGACGCAGCCCTACTGGTTAGTTAGTGGTTACCCTAGCTGACACTGAACTTCGACAATAGATATTTCAACTATTTCCGGGAAAGCAGGCCTTGAACAGAGAATATTTCTCTTCTCCTGCTTCTCCCTTTAGTTTCCAAATTATTTAAATGTCAACATTTTCAAATATTACTATTATGATGTTATTATTACTACTATGATCTTTACATGTAATCACTGTGATGATGTTATTATGCACTTATTTGGAAAATTTGGAAAATAATAAACTAATTTTTGATTTTGATGAACTGCAGATTAAGCGCATTTGATAAGGTGCCGCCGCAGCTGCTGCGGCACCTATCAAAGCGCTATAGAACTTTTCGCGTTGCAACTTGCAGATGACGGTTAAAGTTCGATGACTCGGCGGGCGTTAGAGTGTTATTATAATTATTTTAATTGTTATTGAGCACTTTAATTTGGTCTATAAATAATTAATTTTTATAAAACTGACAAGAAGAATCGTTCTTCCGACGAAGCAGCTTCTATTTTCTTGTAATATCCTGGAATTCGAGTCGTGCATTTAAATATCTAGAGTATTTCCGCAGTTGTCGATTTTATGTGGTATGTAGTGGTTTCATAAGGCAGTATTTATAATAGATGCATGCAGCTTATTGTCATTAAAATATGATATATTCATTTTGTTTCATATTTAGGCTGTTTATGTAGCGCAGAGCCAGACTTACATATGCATCATTTATAGTATAGTCAAGCAACAAGTAAGTGAGCAATACGTTTTAATATGTTGTTCATTGGCTGAGGTTAAATAATAATGATTATGCACTTCTATAGCACCATTTCTAATACCCAAGGGTATCAATCGCTGGTACTTCAAATCCGCAAATTAAATTGGTCGTTCCAGAAATCAGTCAGTGGAAAACAGCAGGACATGAAGGAAATACTAATTGGATGAGATTTGTTTTAAGCCGAGATCAGAAACTAGTCAGTTTATTGGAAGATCTGACAACCAGAGGGGGAGAGTTCCAGCTTTTCGGCCCAGAAATATAAAACGCGCTCTTACCAATTTCAGTGTTTGTTCTAGGAACATTTAACAATGAATCAGCAATGACAAAGTTTTGGATAGTTTAACATAGATTTTAAATATTGAGGTTGGCCAGACTGCAGTATTTTAAAAGCAAAGACACCAGTTTAAATAGGCCAACAATTCACTGGCAGCCAGTGTAACTTTTGAAGAACAGGTTTAATATGATGAGCATGCTTACAAGTTATGTGATGGCTTGGGCAACAGAATTCTGAATCCCTTGAAGCTTTTGTATATTAGATTTGGCCATATCATTGTAAAGGTAATTGCAATAATAAAGTCAGCTCTGTTATCCTCTATAGGTTCGTTTTGGACAACTTATTGCCACTTCATTGAATATTTTGTGCATGTGCATTGTGAAGATAATAGATTTATTTTGAAATATATTGATTGCAGTCTTATTTTTCATGGACTTCAGCAAGATGCATGTATTTAGCAGTTCCTATTAGTGTCTCTTGTTAAGTGCTCTTGACTTTAGCCTTCGCTATGCTTACTGCGATTTATAAATTGCCATTAAACAATATTAATAATAGGAGCATGACAGAAGAAAATTTCATGTTGTCTTCTGTGGAGGCCGTTGCATCGTCTGCAATGGAAATATCTTGCCAGGAACCAAAGGTTCCACCTTCTGCTGTTGATATCAATGATTGCGCGTCGTCTTCATCGTCATCAAATGAGAAAAAACTGAGACTCGTGGAGGATAATGACAAAGTGAACACCGGTAGTCTTGAAGCACAGGAAGACGAAGGCAGTGGTACAGCAGTTCTGCCTGGTAAGCCTAGATACAGAACGTGTAGTAGCTAGCATTGAACAACTGGATAATGCTTCACAATAGGTGATTCTAAATTGTCTGCTTGTACAAATTACATGTCCCTTAATTTTGTTAGGCACGGATCATCACATGACTGATAACAACACATGAATATTCATTTGCTACAGAAATGGAATTATGGAATTGAGTGGCCATGATTACTATAAGCCATGAGCTATTATTATTATTATTATTATTATTATTATTATTATTATTATTACGTGGTTGTTAACGCATGTTAAGTCATTCACAAAGTGAAGAATCATAAATGTGAGCCAAGTCAGTGGTGAATAACTTGCCCAAAGTTGTTATGCAGAGGTTAGAGTCATTTTGAAGCCTGCTACCATACGACTGCAATGGCAAGTATCCTACCACTCCTTCACCATGTCTCATGCTGCCAATATATTCCGAAATCTCTTTTGTGTGCCATCTTGTGAGATAATGGTGGTTTCATTTCAGAAACTGTACCTGTCACTCGAAAGAAAGCACCAAATCCATTGAAACAGCCGGCATATGGAGTCAATCTGATGGCGCCATTGGAGAAGGTCATCAGCTTTTAAATTCATTTGCTTTGTTCCTCATATGCAAACAAACAAACAAACAAAATCAATCATTCGATCAAGCTATCAATCAAACAAATGATTTGTAAATATCATAGGCTTTTTTCTACACGTTTGTTTTGTGGTGACAATGCCATTGACTGTATTTGTATAAAAATATTGTAGCCGATGGTCATGTAATTAGTGACGGTTAAGATTTAATTTTGAATTGGTGCAAAGCTTTAGATATTATTTTTTTGTTATAGCCCTATGAAGAGTACTGGGCAGCTGAAAAAGTCCAGCGTGGATTGAGAAATGGACAACTTGTGCAGGTATTAATTAATGAGTCAGATTTATGTGATTCAGGATTACTCTGACTGAGTTTTGAGTCATGGCGGGTGACTCAGACTCCTTAATTTATGGTAACTTGGACTCCAGAGACCAAAACATTCTCCAGCTTTTGTCATTTCTGATTCAATGGCCCCATTGTTGTGGCTAAAATGACTGTGATTCCCTACGTATTCTATGCCACCGGAAATGAGTGAGGTAGGTGGTTTCCCATGCCCAAGGTCGCTACACAGGTATTATGGTAAATTCTGACCATTGATCCAGTGGTCATAATAGTAGTTGTAGTAGTAGTAGTAGTAGTAGTAGTAGTAGTAGTAGTAGTAGTAGTAGTAGTAGTAATAATAATAATAATAATAATAATAATAATCATGAACTGCTAGGACACCTTACAATTAAAAATACAGTATATCTGACAACGATCAATGTTCTGGATAACTACAAACAGAGTCGTTTTCAGTTCTTGTTTAAATGCATCTAGTGTCTTGGTCATTGTTGTTGATGATGGTAGGCTATTCCAAATTTCGGCAGCAATGTTCCCTGAAACATTTTGCATATTTTGAATTCATTTTGACCCTCTATTTGATTTATGATATGTTATTTTTAAATATTTTATTTATGTCACTACATGGATAAATTTGTTTTCAGGGAATGTTAACAATCAGTCAAAGAAATCCAGATGATGGCTACCTGAAACATCCTGTGAGTTAACATTTGTGGACTTGCCTTCCTTAGCTTTGTTTTATCTGAATTTAGCCTGTTTTTTTGCCAGTTTTAGTTTATTTGTTAGTATTTTCAGAAAGATTGATGATCTTGCTTTGACATCTGACAGGCTCATAAAGATACAAGTTATATTCATGTAATGCTCCACAATTGACTTTTATGCTTGATTTGCTTGCTTGTGACCCTTTTTCCTTTATTTTGCTTAATCCAGTAATCCAATAATTGTGCAAGAAGTTTAACTTTTCCATCTCCTTAGCAATATTCAATTAAAGTGTATCTAGTGAATTCAGCTGGAAGGGGATGGTTACTAGCCTGATTGTTTTGTCATGATTTATAAAAGTAAAACATTTTTTGCTTTTATAATTTGTGTGATTCCTCGTTTGTGTACTATTTTTTGATGCTGTGCTTGTCACGAATAAAGATTATTATAAGCAAGACGCTATAAGTTAGTAGTTAACAAACACAGTAAAGCAATGGCATAAACATTGGTATTAGAAATGCAACAAAACAGCAATGATAGGTAATTAATTTTATATTTTTTTGTATAATTGTAAAAGTACAGTTTCCATGCAAAATATAGCTTCTTAGCTGTATTCAGGGGCTTCTATCCCTATTTAAGGTGGGCGCAGTGTGCGCCCGGAAAAAAAATGGGGGGGGGGGAAATATTTTGCTTTCAACACCAATTATATAAACTATTAATAAACTAAATGATGCTACTTATCTGAACAGAACTGACACTGATATTGATTCAAAATAACACCAATCGTGACGTAATCAGTGGCGTCATTTGGAGGCAGGGAGCATGGCCTCCCAAAAAATGAAAAAATTCATTTATAATGTATTAATGTGCAAAAAATTGCAAACAATTGCCAAAAATATAAAAAAATTGCAAATTTGCCAACATTGGCCATAAAATTTGCCAAAATTGACCACAATTTGCCAAAATTTTGCAAAAAATTTGCCAAAATTTTGCAAAAAATTTGCACAAATGCGTCAGATTTGCAAAAATTGCTAAAATTTGCAAAAAATTATCTCGCCCCAAGAAAAGCGTGAAATGACGCTACTGGACGTAATCAATGGTACATGATAGCTATGCCTAATACAAAGGATAAAAGGCTGAAAATAATACTAAGTCCACAAGTGAGCAAATTAGCAAGAGGAATTTGTAATTTGGGGGGATTTGTTTTTTTGGGGGGGGGGGAATTGAGCCCGGCTTCAAGGGGGGGATAGAAGCCGCTGGCTGTATTAATCATTGCTTCAGATTTGTTTAATATTATTTCACTATTATTATTTTGCTTTTGTGAAACTGAAATTGTTTCTTTTATTGAGGATGGCGGAAATGACATTATCATCTTTGGTAGACACAATCGCAACAGAGCTTTGAATGGAGACACTGTATGTGTTTATATCAATTACAAAAAAGAGAGGACGGTTAACAAGGTATTTTACAGATCTCTGTGAATGTTTACAAATTTCTACGATTTTGTTTAACTTGAAAATCAGAAATACAGAAAATAAGAATATTATCCATTACCAATAATCAATCAATGAGATCTAGGCCTAATTGAAAAAGGTTATTTCTAGCTTTTAATTTTCCAACAGTAATACCAGTAGTTTGAATTTGGTGTAGCAGTCTAACTACTCTATTATCATTTATGATCCAAGGTCATCGTATCAGTCCCAGTCATTTTTGGTACTATCAGAACTAAAATTTAAGCAATTGAAGCAGTATAATCTTTTCTAATCTTGTCTTAAGACCATCTTATTGCAAAACAGAAATGTATTGACTTACGAGGAATTTTAAATATTTTCAGGCGTCTGCAGAAGTTCTTGATGAAAGAGTGGACGATGGCAGAGATGCTTTTATTGGTGGAATGTCAACAGAGAGTGCTAAAATTGGAACTGCTGGCGCTATCTTTGTTGAGCCAGCAGCCATGCAAAGTCCACAGCCTGGTTCTTCAAATACTGCTGCTAAATCTCCAAAATCTGATGAGAAGGACATCAGCCATGTTGAAAAGAATCGTTTGGTTAGAGGCAGCAATACTGCGGTACAGCCTGGCATAGAGACATTGAGCACGGAGAGCAGATTTAGAACTACTCCTGAAGACTCCTTGGTCAGGACGGGAAAAGTCGTACATGTTGCAGAGAGGGTTCGCAGCAGGGCGTGCGCTGGACACTTAAAGCCATTGACAGACACAGGGTATGAGTCATCTGCTGCCTTCTTGCCAAAGGACGACCGAATGCCAAGAATAATCATATGTCTTTCAGATTGTCCTGAAGAATTTCAGAAGTATCCAGAAGACTTTAAGAACACAATCTTTATTGCTCAGATCACAGACTGGAAGTCAAACCTGCCATATGCTGAAGGTTGTCTTGTAAGAAGCTTGGGAGAATCGGGCGAGGTTGAGCCAGAGACTGAAGGCATGCTGGTGGATGCTGACCTGGACTTCGGGGATTTTGCTGCTGACATTTTAAACTGTCTTCCTGAGGCCACCCGATGGAAAATTCCCGACGAAGAGCTTGGAAAACGAAGAGACATAAGAACCCAATGCATTTTTACAATTGATCCAGCAACTGCGAAAGACTTAGATGATGCACTTTCGTGTCACTTAATTGGACCTGACCTCTTTCAAGTTGGCGTACATATTGCTGATGTAGGTTATTTTGTGAAACCAGAGACTGGCCTCGATGTAGAAGCAGCAAGACGGTCGAGGAGCATTTATCTTGTTCAGAGAGTACTTCCGATGCTCCCACACTTGCTATCTGAGAAATTATGCAGCCTGAATGCAGGTGAAGATCATCTGTGCTTTTCATTTATCTGGAGGATGAACAAGAGAGGTGAAATACTAGATGAATGGTTAGGTAGAACGGTGATAAGGTCCTGTGTAAAACTAAGTTATGAACAAGTACAGAGATTCATCGAGGAACCAGGTCATGAGTGGACGGCCGAAGAACTCCCGCTGGTCCACGACGGTCACGAAATTGGCGTCATCCGTGACATCGTCCTGAATCTCAATAAAATTGCTAATCACATGCGCAGGAAGAGATTCGACAATGGTGCACTTTGCCTCGATCAGGTGAAACTGCAGTTTACTCAATACAAGGAAAGCGGACTTCCAAGCAGCTGGTACGCTGACGAGCAGCACGACAGCAACCACCTCGTCGAAGAGTTTATGCTTATGGCAAACATGGCCGCAGCCCGTAGGATCGTGGAGGCTTTTCCTGAGCATTCAGTCTTGCGTCGACATCCGGCGCCAAAGTGTAAAGTGCTTGACAAATTTGTTGAACTGTGCAAAGATTTCGGAATCATGATTGACGCCAGCAGTTCAGGTGCACTGCAGCGGTCTCTGAACAGCGAGATTTCTGCTGGCGACGATGACAAATCAAAAGCGAGGCTTAAGGTTCTCACATTTCTCTGCATTAAGTCAATGCAGCCGGCTCAGTATTTCTGCACTGGAATATTGGAGAACAAGGAAAAGTACTCCCATTACTCACTCAATATTCCACTGTACACACACTTCACTTCACCCATCAGACGTTACGCTGACATTGTAGTACACCGCCTGCTTTCTGCGGCTCTGGAAGGCGCTGAACCGCTGCCAAGTCACCCTGACATAATTCAGAAGCAGTGTGAGCTCTGGAACAACCGGAGGACAGCGGCGAGAGACGTGTCAGTGAAGAGCACCGAGCTGTTCTTTGGAATAGCGCTCAGGAGCTGGCAGGAGCGCTCAGGAGCTGGCAGGCTAGAGGAGAATGGCATGGTGACGTCGGTTCTCGACCAGGCATTTGATGTCTTAGTTCTCCGTCTTGGGGTCAGTAAGCGAGTATTTTGTAAGAAACTGCCTTTAAAGAAGTTTAAATTCTCAAAGGTGGAAAGGCGACCACAGCTGGAGCTGACTTGGAGTGCTGACAGACATCACTCTGTGGAGATTTGTCAGGAGTTGACAATCTTTACCATGGTCCGCTGTTACCTTGTGCCAGAGATGAACAGTGTGGAATGGAATGTAAGTGATCAACACATTTTGTGCTTCCTTTTTTTGTATTTTTTAATTGTTGCTACGATTCTTTATAACTTTTATATAGATCTGCTCTGTAATATGAGATTTTTATTTAATTAAGGTTATTTGTTTTTTCTAATTTTTATTTAATTATTTGGTTAACTTATATTATGAGGAATCGTGACATTGATAGAACTGCTATGACGCTCATTATCATGATATTCATTATAATTATCAGAGTTGAAAGTTCTCAATTCTTGAACATTTTGGGATATATATAGGCATTGACTTTCGTTTCAATATTTGCAGCTGATATTGAGGCACTATTTTATTATTCGTGGTTAGAAATGCAATTATGGAACCATTAATTTGTGTCTATCCAACTGTCCAACAGCTGATTACAATGAGCCAGGTTGCCTTATGTTTTTAGCCATGTGACTCAGCCTAGGTTATTCAGTATGCAGCTCAATTTGCCTACAAAAATCTCTACGATATCTGTTCGATTGTTTTAGCTGGAGCTCAAACATCCGCTCGATCCTTGTGTGTTTTAACATCGATTCCACACCAGGGCAGATGTCCTTGGCACCACTTGAAAAGGATGCCAAAAGCCTGTGTTTTGTTGTTTAAAGATATTTTGATATTTTTCTCTGATTTGTTTGAAGAAGAAGACATTTGTTTCATGACATTAAACGTTGGCAGTATGTATGTATGTAAGGTAGGGCAAGGTAGAGCAGAGCGGCACCTTACTTGAAGGGGAGCCAAGAACTCTGATCTTGCTCTGCTATTTTCTGAACTTTTGTAAAATAATTTTAAAATTTATGTCCATAGTTCATGTTTGTATAGTCAGACAGCTGTACAAGACACTGCAAATTTTAAGGGAAACAAAATTTAATATTAGATTCACAACAATTACAGTGTATTTACTATTACCAGTACATTAAGGAGATTTTGCAGATGAGAAAAGTTTCCAACAAGTGTTTTGTAGTCAGGTTTTAAGTAACTTGTTGATATGCGCAGGACTGACTGCAGATTAACATCTGTTAACAGAGACCTAATTTTTGATGTGTCGTTGTCTACGATTTGCATTTGATGTGTTAATGTTTAGAGCTGAAAATGTCTGTTCGCAGATGTATGTTGAACCAAATAAAGACAAAGACATTTCAATTTATGTGCAAAAATAGCTTTTCCTTGCAACTTTGCATTCAATACATTAAGCTTTTGAACATGTCCATAGCAAATGAAAAGTCACACAGCCAATTTGAGTCCAGAGATTCATAAATTCACAATTTGTGCTTTTCATTTCCAAGAATAACACAATTTCTTCTTTAAACTTCCATGCTCTTGTTAGCACATTACCAATGCTCAACCACCTCACACTGTTGTGATGAACTACATTGTTTTTTTTGACAATCTTGTCTTAAGTTGATTATTTGTAATGGGAGACTTTGAGAATATAATATTAAATTTGTAATGGGAGACTTTTCCAACTGCACTGGCCAGAGTATTTAATAGTAAAACGTCTCTTATTAGCAGAGATGTAGCAAGTACACAATGCTTCAAGTACAAGTACCTGGCCTCCAAGTACAAGTACTTGCATTCCAAAAACTCCTAGTACAAGTACAAGTACCTGGCCTTCAAGTACAAGTACTAAAAATTTGTACTCGAGTGCAACTCAAGTACAAGTACCAAGTACTACATCTCTGCTTATTAGTATGCACAAAAATAAGATAAACTTTTTCATTGATTCTTGTATTATAGTTATGTATTTTATTGATGTTGTTAAAATATTTGTTCAAGTAAAAAATGTTGGAAGTAGCTTATTTGCATATTTGTACATAAATATTGCAGTTTTATAGTTATTTTTATTATTAATGTTAAGTATGTTATAGTTCATAAAGAGTCTCTTAGTTTTTGTTAAATTAGGAGAAGACAAAGTTAGTCTTATGGCTTTGTTTTGTATAATTTGGATTTTATCAGTTATGTTTTTATAATTAATTATTTCCCCAGACTATATTACAATAAGTAATGTAGGAATGAATTGATGTAAAATACAGTTTATGTCATCATCATCATCAATAACCATGGCCTCAGCGCCTGTTGGTGTCTGATGCAATCATTACAGTTTTGTTACAATCTTTTCTGTTTGCAGCTACATGACATAGTTCTTGCAGATATTTTCCACACCAATCACAAAATTATGTCATCACACCATTCCCTGTGTTGCCTTCCTTTCTTGTTGAAACCGTCCATTATTCCCAGCATTATAGTCTTAATCTTTCTATCATCTTTCATACGACAAATATTTCCAATGAGACGCAATTTCCTCTGTATAACTTTTTGCATCAAGGTTTCCTTTGGCTGGATTTTCTTGTATAGTTCCTCGTTGCTGTTCTTTTCAACCCATCCAAAATTTATCACTTTTGCTATATTAATTTCATTAGGTACTTGACCAGTTTTAAAGGAAGCATTTATAATTAATATCAGATAATATTTCATCTAGATAGTCTGCACATTTGATGATAACTTTTGACTTATATCATCATAGCCAGTTGAGTTTTTGCTTTTAAGATTTTTTATAGTGTCATTGATTTCATAGAAAGTTGTTGGAACAGGTGATTCGGACTATTGCTTGTTAGTGTTTTATCAAGAGATTTATGATCATTTGTTGCATTAAAGTTCAATGCTACCGGTATATATGTTCCTAGATTAGCAAAATAATCATTAAAACTGTTTGAAATGTCTACCTTTTCATCTTCTGTGTCTGTAATATTTTGAAGTTTGATTTCCACATTATTAAGATTTTCTTTTATGAGAATATTATTAATATGTTTACAAATTTTGTTGTTGGAATTCATACAGTTCAAAAGTTTCTTGGAATAATAGGTTTTTCAGCATTATTCTTATTTTTTAAATAGTTATTATATTTCTTAAATTTGTTTTTATTCATATTAGTGGTTAGCATATATTGTTTGTGGTCTGTTTTTCGTTTAAACTGATTTATATAATGCAGATGTCATCCAAGGTTTTTTGTAATTACTTTTATTGTCTGGCTTAATTATCTTGGTAAAAGTTTGGTAAAAGTTTCATTATAACAATTGGAGAATATTTTAATAAAAGTTGAATATGCTTTTTCAGGTTTATTATGTAAGCAAGCTATCTTAACATCTTAAATGAACAGAACACCGTTTATGTTAGTTTCCCCTTTGAAAATCCATGTTGATGTGCATGAGTTACTTGTTTCTTACTAGCACTCTGGCTTTGTAAGATATTTCCGCATTTTCACTAGTTTGTCGTTCATTGTAGTAGACAATATTTTGAGGCATTCCTGATTTCAATTGTTTCCTTCTCAGTCTAGACACTTGTAGGATTTCATAATTTTCATTCATTTCTTACATTGACGCAAAATTTAAAATAATTGGCGGCAGAGTTCAGTGGCGGTTTCACCATGTTGATGACTGGGGATCAGGGATATTTTTTACACCCCCTAACACCCCCCCCATTTGAAGTCACCCCATTTGGTAATGTGACAATGCATGGTATGCATAAAAATGCATACTAATTAGCTCCGACACCCCCCAATTTGATGTCGACACCCCCCCCCATTCACAATCCTAGAAATATCCCTGCTGGGGATGCATCACCCACCGGGGTTCCGGACAGGGATATTTTCACACCCCCTAATGCCCCCAATTTGAGGTCGACACCCCGAAAATTTGGTAATTTTGCCCCGGCGGGCCACATAAAAGTCGCAGTGCAGCAGATGTGAAAAATAATAGTGCTGGAACGCAAGATCAAGCTCGTACGACCGCGGAGCGCCAAAAGCGGGAGTTGCATGCAGGGACGTCATTTGGGGGGGGGCAGGGGGGCATTTTGAGGGAAAAAAAGTTTTTTGCCAATGTTTGTGTTATTTAGATTTTACAGGCCCTAAAGAAGTGCTTGATGATGTCGAGTAAATTGAAGTAACTACTGTAACTAACCGTAACCGTGAAAATTGGCTGACAAGCAAGAAAAGGTCGTCAGCTTTTTCGCAAACTTGTAACTTGTCAGGTCGAAAGTGTTTTGCCCCCCCCCTCCCTGAAAAACAGTGAAATGACGTCTCTGGTTGCATGCAGTGGCGTATCGTGCGTATCGTAGGCCTATATATCGGGCGTATCGTACTCGGGCCGCTCATGGCTCTTGGAAAAATGCCGTCCCAATTTGCTCTTATTATACCTGACAAGCAAAAAACGTCGTCGCCGCTGAATTTTCCGCCCCTTCTACATTTTGCCGCTCCTTCGCCTTCACCAAAACTCAACAACCCCACAAGCAAAAAAAGTGCGCTTCCAAAATTTGTGGCCCCATCATGTGTGCCGCGGCTTTGCGGTCTAAAAATTTAAAACCGGTCAGGCTGGTTTTATTCAGGGGCGTAGCGACGGGGGGTATATCGGTATACATACCCCCAAAAATCAGACAACCTTAAATGTCTAATATGCTTTAAGTTTTTAAGATTTTCAAAGTTTAGTTTTTAAAGATTTATACCACCCAGATCACATTATGCGCCTCCCCGAAATCAAATTCCTGGCTACGCCCCTGGTTTTATTTCCTACGTTCTACGCGTATTTCGTTTGGAAAACAGTCATAAGCGAGAGATGGCGATTCAAATCCTGATGCCAGGTGCATTACTAAAATGGCGCTATAGAAGTTAACCTATAGGCCTAGATATTAATGATATTCTGCAACTGCGACTGTGAACTTCATAGACTCCTGCTGGAAGTCACCTATTTGTCTAACAATGGCGAAAACCATTTAACCAGTGAAGATAACTACTGGAGGAATGAGAGTGGACAGACATGTCACGTGACTGGTCATTTGACCTGGTTTTGCGTCTCGTTGGGATCGTTCGGTTCGTTGCTGACGTCAGTTTCCTTCCTTTATTCCTTTGTTTCGTGAGACCGGTCAACTGCTGACCAATAGATTCAGAGCAGATGGACACGGACACTTAATAGAGGTCAACAATTCCGATGAGACAGAAATAGACAGGCAGATGGAAGGGGAGCGAGAAACAGACAGACAGAAGGGGAAGAGAGGGAGAGAAGAGGGTAAGGAGCAGCAGTGGCGTAGCGTGACTTTTGGGGGACCGGGGGGCAACTTTTACATGGGGCCCCAGAGTTTCGAGCTGACGAGCAAAAAAACGTTATCATCTCACCTTTTTACCCTGACAAGCAAAAAAGGTCCTCACCACCACATCGTTTCTAGGGGGTTAGGGTTAACTTTAAGTTAGGGTTAACCCCAACCTAACCCTAGCTTAGACCCTCTTCGGCCCCCCCGCCCGGGGCCCGGGGGCTGTCAACAAAGTGCCCGCCGCCCCCTAGTTACGCCACTGAGGAGCAGTGGCGTAGCCAGGATTTCCGGAAGGGGGTTGGTTTTGACTTTTGACCGTAACCAACTTTCGAAAAATCTTGACAAGCAAAAAAGGTCATCCTATGTAGCCTATATATCCTGTCTTTCCTTATAAAATTTTTCCTTTCAGTTACTGATACTGTCGTCACGCCTATGGCGCTTTAAAATGTTGGTCAGCAGCCCCAAGGGAGGGTTTTGACCCTCAAAACCCTCCCCTTAGCTACGCCACTGGTAAGGAGATAGCGAGAGACAGAGACAGACAGAACTTCAAAACATGAGATATTTGCAGCAACCCAACCATCGTGATACATATATGGAACTGTACACACCTCTGCTGCACGTTCAGATTTTGAAACACCATTATCTAACAATCAGCTGAAATTATTCTTGAGTTAAAATAGATCGCAATAATTTCACGCACACTAACACGACTGCCACTGTCATCTCAACAATAATTATTTCTATGCTGCGTCCAGAGGCGTAGCCAGGAATTTGATTGGAGGGGGTATAATGTGATGTGGGGGTATAAATCTTAAAACGTAGAAAATCTGTAAAAAAAGAGTAAAAATTTAAGGTGGCCTGATTTTGGGGGGTATATATACCGGTATACCTCCTCCCGTCGCTATGCCTCTGATTGCGTCCAACGCCCCGTTATTTGACCAGCTATAGCATATTATAATGACTCCCATATATTAATAACTCCCCCCTCATTATTATCTATATAATAATGACTCCCCCCATCATTATTATATATATAATAATAACTATCTATATTATAATAACTCCCTTAGTTTTTTAGAAGCCAGCTGAGCTACCATGGTCTAGAACACCAAACGTTTTTATAACGAGGATTGTTCCAATACTGTAGTATGCTTGTGGGATTCAAAATTTGTTGTTTTGGTATCAATTAAATTCATTATTGACATTTAAGTGGAGAAATAGGGCTGAAACCATATTGATCAGTGGATAGCATATTAAATGCATCTAAGTAGTTTAACATTCTGGTAAGCATTGCCCTTTCAGGAATTTTAGGAAAACTGGGAGATTGTAAATGGGTCTATAATTTGATATAACCAGTTTAGAGACGTTTTTATAAATTGGGGTTATCAATGTTAGGCCTACTTCTTCTGGGGAGTTATTATAATATAGAGAGAGTTATTATATATATATATATATATATATATATATATATATATATAATAACAATAATACTTCCCCCTTATGCCTATGCTGACGACGTGCAGATGTTCACCTCCTGTCTCCCAACCGATACAGATGAGGCCACTCACCGCATCTCTACCTGTATCTCTCTGGTGCAACGGTGGGCTGATGTTAATCGGTTGGCGCTTAATCCAAGCAAAACAGAACTACTTTGGTTTAGCAGTCCGCGCGGAAAGCATCTCATTCCTCGTGAGTCGGTTTGGGTGGATGATGTGGAAATAGTCCCCAAAACTGAACTGCGACTCCTGGGTGTGCTGATTGACGAGACTCTCTCGTTCTCGGGTCACATTGCGAATGTCTCCAGGCTTGGATTCTTTCATCTGAGAAGGATAAAAGCTATCCGCCGATATCTCCCCATATCAGATACAATCAAACTGGTACGTGCGCTGGTATTGTCGCGCATTGATTATTGCAATAGCGTCTTGCTGGGACTGCCTATGCTGAGACTCAATTGCCTTCAATCGGTGATCAATGTTGCGGTGCGACTGATATTTGGTCTGAAGTGGAATGCTCATGTGTCGCAGCCACTGAAAGACGAACTTCATTGGCTTAAGATTCCTGAGCGGATTGTTCTGAAACGGTGCTGGCTCACGTTTCGGACTCTGTACGACCCGCACTGCCCCACCTATCTACGTGACCTGATACAACCTGCTCCATCAGCGCAACGGCGCTCACAGCTCCGGTCGAGGATTCGCAATCCGCTGCTGGTCCCTCCTCCGGCAAAGGCTATAGTCTTCGGGGACAGATCCTTTCGGAGAGGCAATCCAGTGCTGTGGAACACCTTACCGAAGGAGGTCACTATGGAGACCACGTCCGGAGCGTTCCTAAAGAGTATTAAGACGCATCTGTTCAGAATTTCTTTTTGTTGTTAGGTGCCTTTGACTTTAGCCTTAGTTATGCCTACGGCGCCGAATAAATTGTCCAGTATAAATAAATAATAAATAAATGAGAGGGAGTCTTTATTATATATATATATATATATATATATATATATATATATATATAATAATGAGAGGGGGAGTTATTATTATATGGGAGTCATTATAATATGCTACACCGGTGCAGTTGGACAAAAGAGACTATTCCTTTTTCCATTGGATCCAATAACTTGCCACTGATGAGAATGCGATAATCGAAAAAGTTAAAAGTCACCTTCTTCTCCAACTTCCATTTTTTAAAAACAGTGCAATTGAGCTACGCAGATAACGCAATGTACCAACAAGACCGGTACCTGCCATCATGCCCTTGGACATCCGCACAAAAAAACAAGCAAAAAGGGTCGTCCAGAAAATTCATCACTGCGCAAAGCACAGAAAATTGCATCTTACCACTATACATTTTCATTTTATCACTGCACAATTTGTGTGCCACTGCACGTTAAAACACGCCCTGGACTTTATACGCAGTAGTGCGGTTGAAGGGTTCTACATCCGGGCGCAGGGCCGAGTCGATACGACTCCAGTCTGTAGCGGTTCGAATAGGTCCTCCCCAGAGACCCCACCCAGTGACTCTGCGCCAACGGGGTGCTACTACCACCATCCACCCACCCGTTGCTCGTCCGCGGTAAAGCGCTTCCGTCTGGAACGCCGCTTACCGGAAGTGGATCTGGATCGACGGCGGCGGTGGTGGTGGTGGTGGTGGTAGTAGCGACGGGACTGCGGACTGTTTCCTCGGGGCTCTGCGGGCGACTGGAGTAGGAGGGCGGCCGGGGAACGCTGCCGCTCCCGAGGGGGACGCGGTAGTCGGCGCGGTGGTGGTCGTGGTGATGCCTGCGGAGGGGAGGCGACTCGATGCGGTTGAAGCTCGTCAGCTCGACGTCGTTCATGACGTCATCGTCGCGCAGCGTTCGATCGTCGTCACCGGTGGAGCTTTCGCTCTCCGGCGTCCGCCGCCAGGTGGCGCTGTTGTTGCACGACGGCGACGACGAAGCCGTGGTTCCAAGCTGCTGCTGCTGATGATGATGACGATGATGATGATGCCGATGTGCGCTGCCAAACAGAGACGGGGTCGGTTTCGAAGACGGACGCCGGCGACCGACGATGGTCACGTGACACAGGAGAGCAAGCAGGAGGACGATCGCACCGACGCACAGACCGAGCAGAAGATACAGGACCAGTTTCTCCGTGCTTTCTGCAAAACGTACAAAAGAAGCAACTTCCATAGGCGCTAACTTCTATTAGCCTATAGGCCTCTAAACTCCAGTCCCCATTTTTGAGTGGTTGCCATAGGGAAGGGTTGATTGATTGATTGATTGATTGATTGATTGATTGATTGTCTCATCCTCACCATCGCCATTACTATTTCCATCATCATCATTATCATCATTATCATCATTATCATCATTATCATCATTATCATCATTATCATCATTATCATCATTATCATCATCATCATCATCATCATCATCATTATCATATCATCATCATCATGATGTCATCATCATCATCATCATCATCATCACTATCATTCAATCGATCGCTCGATGGAGCGATCAATATAGTCATATACCACCGACATCATAATCAAACTCTCTGTTGCCGTTTTTCAAACAAAATCCACCCAAACTGCCCACAATATGTTCTATTCAAGTGGGCTGCGTTGTGTAAAATTTCCAGTCAAAAGCTGTTGACGGTCGCGCCTACCGCAGATAAAATTCCAGGTTGAGATCCAATCGACGATGGAATGCAACCAGTTTGAAGGCGACTCCGCTAACCCAATCGTCTGCCCCATTTCGGCGTCTGGCTTCACCGTCTGCACTCCGATAACGCCAGATCCATTTCCGACAAGTCCTGTCATTAGCAAAACGCAGACAATAATATTCTTCTTCTACGTTCAAACTGTTTTTTAAACACATCGATCCCGAGGTTTTGTTTACTTAGAAATGTGTTGCCTCTTTTAAGCTCACATGATATTATGTATATGGGTCAATTTATGAAACAAATGCCAATGGCGGTTCCACGTGGGGGATGAGTGGGGATGCGTCCTCCCACCGGACTTTTTTTCGCCTGTGGAACCTATTTTGGGGGTAAAAGTCTAGTAAAAATACGGGGAACAAGTAAACTGCGGATGATCTTTTTTTGCTTTTCAGTCTATTAAAAGTGTAGTAAAATTAGGGGGAAAAATTCCCTTTTGTTAGCCTTTTTCGGCAAAGTTTATTGATTTATTCCTTCCTTTTCACCCCCCTCCCCACCAACTTCCTATGAATTCATTTCATCGCCCCCACCAAGAAATCCTGGAACCGCTAATGACAATTGCAACCAAAATTTTCTCAAATAGTCTAAATATTTCCGAACTGGGTAAAAATCCGTATAAATTTACTGCGCTAAGCAGAGACGACTCTTCTAAGAGTACGCTAGCAGTGGCGTACCTAGAATTTGGCAGGTATGGGCAGGTGCCCCCTTGGGCGCCACTTGAAAGGCAGCGCCAAAAACTGTGATCTTGCTTTACTCAGCGTAGAAAGAGAATGAACTGAGAAAACTAACTTTGAGGAGCACATCGATCGTAGACCAGTTCGCATCAGTAAAAGCAAGAAAATTGCATCTGTATTTTAGACAGAGGCGTAGCAGCTATGTGGACAACCTGACCAAATGCCAAGCGCCCCCGTCGCCTCCAGACCTGCGAAGGGCCCTCGACCCGAGTCACCCGACCCTCTAATAGGGTCCAGTGTGCAAGACCGCATCACCGCATCTGGAATTTACGTTTGATAAGAGATCGCTAAAGTAGCAGAAAGGGCCCCCTGCCCCCGTTTTTCGCCAAGGGCCCCCCAGCGTATTGCTACGCCACTGAGTTTAAATCTTGCGTCAATAAAATGTCATGAGTTGTTATTCAAAGATTAGTTAACCTGCTGATTTTATTCTTTGACGCCCATACCATGGGCGCCATGTACCCTAGGCGAACCCCTGGCCGCAAGAAAAAAGGCGCTACGCAAATTGTTTGTATTACGACATTACCATTTCCGTTACGTTACCTTCCTTAGACGACCAATCCTGCGTGGTGCGAGGTCTCTGGTACCAGCTGGACGTGTTCCTATGCCGGTCATCTTTTCGGAACAGAACCGTGTTAACACCGCCACGTCCCACTGCGGGGTCATCGTTGTCGGCGGATGAGACGGTAGAGGTCCAGCGGGATCGGAAGGGAGAGGCGACGGTGGTGGTGGTGTCGGTGGTGAAGGCCACGAAAGGCGGTTGACGACGGTTCGGTTGGGAATCTTCGATAGTGGTCTCGTCGCATGGATCGAAGTATACAGCATCGCTCGATACGATGTGATTCAGTACAGACCTTTTGACTGCAAATGTAGAATATAAAGTGCTTGGAATCAGTGAGTAGGCCACACACTTTAAATGCTCTAAAAGAAACCTAAGTGGGCCTACTATATAAGATACTATTTGCGGAGAGCTGCTTCAGTGGTTTTCACACAGGTATGCTTAGCCCATTGATGTAGAAAACGTTGTGAAAATAATTTTTTAAAAACGTTAAAAACGTAAAAAACGTTTATTACATCTATGGCTTAGCCTCGTAAACCACGTAAAAATCACATTATTATTATTATTATTATTATTATTATTATTATTATTATTATTATTATTCGATATTGCTCTCAGACTGTATAGAAGTTATCGAACAAAGTATTGTAAAAGTAGTGAGCATAGTAACCTACTGAGGCATTTATGAGGTGTATACTGAAAAGTTTTGTTGTCATTTGTAGACCCAGAAACAAGAAGACAAAGAAGAAAAATACAGGAATGAATTTACCAGAGGACAAGAGGGCAAAGAATAAGATTACATAGCAAGACCATAGTGTGAACGAATGGCCAGGTGGAACATATAGAGTGGTTCAGTGATTCTCACACAGGGCAGATCCTACTGAACCAACCTAAACCCTGTTAGCCACTAAAGGCAATGGATACAGAAGGATACAGAACGAGTACCAGGATTCTCTGTTGGTAGCAGGGTTTAATCTAGGCCGTTTCCAGTGGGGAAAATTGCCCCTTCCCCCCCGTTAATTTCAAATCCCCGGAAATTTTGGCATACCACATCAACTACTAACAGCAGCCCCCTAGCAGAAATCCCCCCGGCTTTGTCAGTTTCCCCCCCCCCAACGGATTTTTCAGTTTCCCCCCGGAGTCCAGAAGTCTAGATTAAACACTGGTTGGCAGTAAGCACGCGCACCTGTTTCGAGCACTTACCGCAGGTGTAAATGACTCGGAGATGTCTGACTGATCCAGACGAGGAGCAGCGGTTAGAACGGATGACGTCAGCGCTTAAATGACACCTGCGCTTTCCCTGACACAGACGACTGACGTCATCCAGGACACAGACCCTAGGACAACCTATACAGACCACCGGAACAGCTCAGCAGGTAAGTAAGCAAGAAAGTTAAGTAACTAGACTAACTACGTATGCAATTAAATTAAGTACATAAGTAAGTACGCGCGTGTGTGTGTGCGGGCAAGTAAACAAGCTAGCAAGTAAATAAGTATGTAGATTATGTGGACGAATCTGTCTGGCGAAATGCAAGCGCTCTGATAGCGCATTCTTCGACAGGACTCGATCCCCACAATTTTCGAATCTCGCAGCGAAGGGGTCAGTTTGCGAAACCCAACCCACCATAAACGTAAAAATTTCCGATCGTTATGAGTGGACCATGACCCATGAGTGGACCCAACCAGTGGCGTAGCCAAGGAGGGGGTTAGGGGTTAAAACCGCCCTTGGCTGCCGACGAAAATTTTTTACATGCTTTTCCATACATTTTTCATTTTCGGACGCGATTTTGGGGGCCAAAACCCCCTTGGCTGGCTGCCGATTGAAACAATTTCTAAGTGCTATAGAAAATAGATGTTTTGCTTGTCAGCTCCTAAAATGGAAATATGCGAAAAATTTTAAAGTTTGGTCACGATCGAAACCAAACCCCCGTTCCGGAAATCCTGGAAATCCTGGCTACGCCACTGGACCCAACCCGTGTCAACTGTCCATGCCTGAGCTAGGCCAATAATCCGCCAATTTAGCCTCCTAACAATAACAGACATCCAAACGTGTTCTGGGAACTCGTGGTACAAAGCAGGGACAGACCTCGTTGGTGCCCCGTGGCCAGAGGACAGTCGGCCCCCGCCGATCGGTCTGACCATCCTGAGAACGCCGAGTGAACGGCGATTAGCGTCGGCCGTGGACACCGCACTTCGACGCGAATGTCTTTGCAGGCCACCGGCCGACGAAATTCATCTGTAACAGAATAAAATACAGCGGATCCCACTTAATCGCCTACCGCTCAATTGCATAACCCGCATAATCGCACAACAACATAAAAACCCGAACCAGCGTTTTGTGCGTACAAATAATTATCAGACGTCCCGGCTATTCGCATAGCCCAGTTAATCGCATAAGCAAGGCTTGCACGACACCTATGCAATTAGGCGGGTTTCACTGTACAACTATTCAAGGATCGACCGTACGTATGACACGTATCGCCACTGGCAACGTGTTTTAACTTTTAACGTATACAGTGTACAGTAAATACGCGTATTATATAATTCGAAGGAACGTAAAGTCACGTAACGTAAGATCGAATCTTGCCACTATCAATTAACAATATAACTGGATAGGCCTATGATTCACTCTACTGTAGTCATCTGACCAGTGTTTAATCTAGACTCCTGGACTCCGGGGGGGGGGAACTGAAAAAGCCGGGGGGAAACTGACAAAGCCGGGGGGATTCTGCTAGGGGCCGCTGCTAGTCCATGTAGTATTCCAAAATTTCGGGGGGTGGATTTGAAATTTCCGGGGGGAAGGGCAATTCCCCGGAAACGGCCTAGATTAAACACTGCATCTAACTAATCTCCTCGGGCTGCCCATTAATTACGTCAACAAATTTTGGGTAATTTTTGACCTTCTGTGAGTGAAACCTGATGGCAAAACCTGGCAAAACCTCTTACAAGTTTCCATTGCAGAGGGAAATACTATAGAACTTCGCCATAACTGACTCAGTTATAACGTGCAGTCGGTTATAACGTACCGCAATGTATACGGTCCAATGTGTGATGCGCTACCTTATTGAATGGTATTGGATATAACGTACCTCGTACTGGATTTTACAGACCCGCTATAAGTACGGTCAGGGTTTAATCTAGACCGTTTCCGAGGGGGATTGCTCTTCCCCCCTTCCCGAAATTTCAAATTCTCCCCGGAAATTTTGGCATACTACATCAACTAATAGCAGCCCCCTAGCAAAATTCCCCCCGGCTTTGTCAGTTTCCCCCCTGCTTTGTCAGTTCCCCTCCCCCGGAATCCAGAGGTCTAGATTAAACACTGAGTACGGTATATTATAACGAAGATTACTACTGCAGATTTCTTCAACAAAGAACTCTGCCATATACTCTGTCCTACATTAAGAAACCCAGTTGACGGGTGATGAATGGGGTTCGACAGAGGACCAAGGACGATGTATACAGTTGCACTGCAGTGTTATCTGCAGCACAATCGCTATTCAGTGCAGAAATATTGATCCGCCGTCTGGTGGCAAGTCCAGGGCAAGACGTCGTATCTTTGAACTTGATCGTTTGGGAAAATGGGATGAACCGATTTCAGGAATATTGGAACGTTCTAATTTAGAGAATCGGAAGAAAGAATCATCACAGATAAATAGTTCTCTTCTCCGGCCTCTCCACTTAGTGTTTCCTCCTTCTTGCTACTAACGTTGATATCTGGAAAAATGCACAGGGGCCTACTTATTGAGAGAGAGAGAGAGAGAGAGAGAGAGAGCTTATTGAGAGAGAGAGAGAGAGAGAGAGAGAGAGAGAGAGAGAGAGAGAGAGAGAGAGAGAGAGAGAGACCGAGACAAAGAGACATATAGACAGACAGAATGTGAGGGAAGAGAGGGAGACAGAGGCAGAGAGGCACAGATAGAGTGAGGCAGAGACAGACATACAAAGACATGTAGACAGAATGTGAGAGGGAGAGAAAGAGTAAAACAGTCCAGATATGGGGGTTCTATGGGGGATATTTAGCCATATACAGACGTCATGGGGTGGGGGAGGGTCGTAGAATCGAATTAGCCGGATTCTAGTCCACTATAACCAGCACGACACTATCCCCCCAAATTTCTTTTATCGTCCGATCATAATGCATGTCTACGTCTTTGTCCCTCTTTCCAGGCAGTGGCGGCTCCAGGATTTGGCAAGTGGGGGGGGCGTTGGGGTGGCACCTTCTAAGCGTTGGGGCCAGCCATTTGCTGATAGGCATGCCAACTGGGGGAGACAATGGGGCAGGCATTCAATAGGGGGAAGGACCCCCCGGACTAACATGTGGGGTCGCCACTGTATGCAGGGTGGCCCGATAAAGGAAGTCACATGCTGTCTTTAGTCTATTTATCATAGCTAAGCAATTAAAAACTTCTGATCTGAATCTCAAATAGACTGTCGGACTGCATGTTTAGACTAATTAGTTAATTGTGGATGTTACACGTTATCCTAATGTTTAAGTCTATACTGATGAATCCACCATATATCAAGTGCTTAGCATTAATAGATTCAGTGTCCCGCACGCTGCGCAAGTGGGGGGGGGGGGCGAGTTCACCTTTGCGCTCAGAGCCAAGTCACCTATCCCCGCTCCATCTCTGATCGACTTAACTTCCGCTACATCACCCAAGACTTGTTTTTTATCGTTTATCTTCTATCCGGAAACGAGGCTTTACACTAATACTGGTACTATGTAGATAGATAGATAGATAGATAGATAAACATTTATTGGACCACCACATGAATTTAGTAATATTTCGCAAATATAACAAGCAAGTAAATCGAAGTGAGTGTTCCAAAGGGACGCAGAGGGTTAACTCTGACCTGCGCCCAAACATGACTTTATAACTATGTAACTATGTACAGTAACTACGGTGTATACGACTATACGTACTTGATCGACATCCATACAGAGACTCAAGGTACTTGTTGATCCTAGTACACACGTTTGATACTGGATCGCCAAGCGTATCGCACGAACAAAAATGTGGACTGATGATCACGATAACCTAACAGTATTGACAATAATTGACAATAATTGACAATAATTGTAATTCTTCTCTAATCCACAATCACAGTAATTGCTTCAAAATTTAATAAATTCAACCGTATACAAAACACGCACTATATTTTTATTCATTTTGTTATAATTATAAAAATCGTCATCATCATCATCATCATCGAATCATCATCAGTTTCAATTGTCAGGTGTCCTAGCAGTACTTGTACGATATGTCACCATAATCAGTTCATTATTGTTATTATTATTATTATTATTATTATTATTATTATTATTATTATTATTATTATTATTATTATTATTATTATTATTATCATCATCATCATCATCACCATCACCATCACCATCACCATCATCATCATCATCATCATCATCATCATCATCATCATCATCATCATCATCATCATCATCATTAGCATCATCATCATCATCATCGCCATCTGCAGATATATCTATCTCCAAAAATTGTCCCAAATTATCAAAAATCAGCCAAAGTCCTCCATTTTAAAAGTTAAACATCCGCATACAAGAAACCATGTAGCTGCATATGAACGGACGACTACTGCAGTGTTAAACTCTTCGAATATTTAGTTTGCCAGCGTTGAATTTGATAATCTTTGACTGATAAAAACGTTATTATAAGACTATTACATTCAGGACGCGACTGCCAAAAACAACTCCAATTTCTAATAATTATATTATTTGATTAGTACTTGATAAGTAAGGCATGTATTAATTAAGATAAATATATTGTGTTGACCTTGCGTTTTGTCAAGGTTAACATCAAAAAGAGATGTTGTATAACTTGTATTGCACTGTCATAAATGGAAGGCGTAGATAAGAAATACAATAATGTCAATAATTAGACATCGTAGATACAGTACTTACAAATAAAGCCGGAAAACCAGTAGGTACTACTCTCTTTGAAGAAGGCATACTTGTAGGCATACTTCTTTCAGGCTTCAGTCTTCAGGTACCAACCTAATTCTGTTAAAGTAAAGAATTAATTATTGTACCGTTCAGTTAAGTAGTCCATTCAAAAGCCGTTTTCAAAAGCTGTATATATGCATCTGGGTCGACTAAAAGCTGGCATTATAACATTGGCCTGTATAACGTATATAGAAGAGAAAATTCTAAATTGATGCCGTCATTTTCGATTTGAATCGTAAAAATTTTGTAGACATACATCAATCCGCATCATACTCAGTAGCGTCATTTCACACTTTCTTGGGGGCGAGACAATTTTTTTAGCCAAATTTTGGGCAATTTTGGCGATCTTTTGCACATTTCACATTTATTTATTTAATACATTATTTCTTCATTTCGTTGGGGGGGCACGACCCGCCTGCCCCCTCAAATGACGCCACTGGTCATACTTGCGAAGAGACTGCTTGCTTACAAACAGGGGCGTAACTAGGGTATTTGGCAACCATGGCAAAGGGTTAGATAATTAAATTACCAACTTAATAAATCTTGAATTAACAAATCATGACATTTTATTGACGTAAGATTAAACTACAGATGCACACCTTTTTGTCGTTACTGATGCGAACTGGTCTATGATGTACCCCTCAAAGTCAGTTTTTTCAGTTTCTTCTCTTTCTGCGCCGAGTAGACAGCAAGAACACAGAGTTTTAAGTCGTCGATAAATTGGCAGCAACGTTAAGCTGCGAAGGTAAAACGCAGGTCTAGAGAAAGTAATGGCAACCTACTCTGGATTAATGGCGTAAGCCACCTGCGTCGCTGCTTGCCTAGTAACGCCGGATATCAGCGCCGGACACCACGCCTGCTCGTTCGAGCACAGGACACCGTTACCTTTTCTCTCACTGTGTGCACTGAGTCACATTTGCTAAGTAATGCCAAATAAATGCAAAGCTCAATGAGAATGGGTTCACAGAGTTCAACTAGTCGCAGTGGCGTAACTAGGGGGGGCACTTTGTTGACTGCCCCCGGGCCCCGGGCGGGAGGGGCCCGAAGACGGGTCTAAACTAGGGGTTAGGTTAGGGTTAACCCTAACTTAAACTTAACCCTAACCGTAGAAATGATGGAAATGATGTGGTGAGGACCTTTTTTTTGCTCGTCAGGGTTAAAAAGGTGGAGACAATAAGGGTTTTTTTTGCTCGTCAGCTCGAAACTCTGGGGCCCCCATGTCAAAGATGCCCCCTGGCCCCCAAAAGTCACGCTACGCCACTGACTAGTCGCTTTAGCATATGAAAGCGACACTTAGTAGTCGACTTCACTTCCGCGGACATTCAGAAGGCAGAGACAGTGAAAAGACATTCTCTTAAAACCTTGAATGCCCCAATGGTAACAACGAATGAGACCCCTTTAGAAAACAACAGTTCGATTTTCTTTGACACGTGATAGGAAGGTACGTACTGGGAAACCTGCATGGTAATAACAGGAAAAATTTAGGGGTCAAAGAGCAAGAGGAAGACAGAGAATGAAATACAGAGGCATGCAGCCCCTAAAATAAGAAACATAAATCAAAGACAACATTGAACTGATAAGAAAAACCAGAAACAGAGCTCTATTCCAATTCTGTACATTACAGTGGATCCCACTTAATCGCATGCCGCTTAATTGCATAACCCGCATAATCGCATAACAACAGAAAAACCCGAAGCAGTGTTTTGTGCGTACAATTAATTATCAGACGTTCCGGCTATTCGCATAGCCCAGTTAATCGCATAAGCAAGGCTTGCACGGCACCTATGCAATTAAGCGGGTTTCACTGTATTACTAACATCGCAGCGCACGGTTATGTAAATCCAAGTTTAACGAAGTCTCCTCGATCTCAAGAAGCAGTCGCTGGCTTTGTCTTCGTCTAGCCCAGTAGTCGTCCATTCGTTTTTGTCGATCACACGAGTAAATAAGTAAGTAAAAGCGAAATTCCCAAACCGATGTTCGAAAGCTCGGCACAAAATGCACCAGCTTATTCACGAGCGCCGGGACATGAAACAGAAGTGCAACGCAAGGCAATGATCAAAGTTAAATTAACCGAATACTAGCGGTAGTGCTTATCGCGTGCAAAACGTGCCAATGAATAAAATACATCGTTAATATACGGATTTTGTGCGTCGTATACAACGCTTTCGTTTTCCCTATGTCTAACCGATTATCCACCCGATCAGGTCCATACCTTGTACTACTACCACTACTACTACTGCTGCTGCTACTACTACTGCTACCACCACCACCACCACCGCGACTACTACTATTTCGAAGAATTTCATTCAGATTAATGGCCCGCACAGTTGCCCATAAAAGGTCGCCCACAAAGAGCCGGGTCCGCTCCTACAGGTCCGACAGAGATACAGATAGAAGGACACGGAGAGACAGACCGGTTCGGGGGTGTGGGGTGGGGGTGGGGTGTTCATATGCTATGCACTTCGCAGGGTTCATCCGCACGTTTAATTATCCTGTTCCGTCTTCGCCTTCGTTGGAACGCGGGGCAGAGAAGGGGCGATTGTGGCGAAGCTTTCCCGGTCCCTGTCCTGCTGCCTCAGGGGAGAGAGGACGAAGGGGAAGACGGGAGACGAAGATGGTGCATGGAGTGGGTGGGAATTTCCAAGGAAGGCGAAACGAAACAATTTTATGCACGGTGTAGAGTAAGGTCCGATAGATCCTTACGTAATAGGCCTAGACCGATATAATAAATGATAGAAAATGAAATCAAATTAGGTGTCCGACAACGCAATGTACTCTACATTCACATTTCGTAGTATCATCTCGTTACTGTATCTAATGTAAAAGTCCTCTTCTAGATATAAGACTGAACTTGAATTATTATGTTTGTGGGGGTCGGGTGAGTCAATCGCACGGAGATGTAGAACTTTAACCCTTTGCCGCGGGAACGGAGGTAGGAAGCCGGCACAGGGCGTTGGTAGAGCTGTCAATGGAACGCCGGTGTTGTCTAATTGTGATAAAAATTCTTTGAGATTAATATCGAGCGGAAACGCATTAGGCGTGGTTAATCCACTGTCATCGATAACAAGATGGCAGTGAGTTTATCTAGTTAACTAAGTATCGCAGCCACTGCGGTACTGATTTCTAAAGCTCTATATAAGTCCAAGAGATTTACTTACTTATTTAATTTGCTATTAGTCACTTGTTCTTTAAATTCACCCCGATATTTTAAATTTTAAGCCGTGCACAGATTTCAAACCGGTGACAAGACCGGTCGAGGAAGGAGAAGCCACACACACACACACACACACGCACGCACACAGACACTCATCTTCATCGATTCGGACGCGTCTTTAAGCAAACACAGCAAGCACTTACTTACTTACCTCTGCTAATTCGGCTTTTAACAAAATTGTTCGAAAAATTAGATTTAACGTCAAAATCCACTCGTCATTTTTGACGGGCAAACAGCTAGTCAACGAATAATTCGCATTAGGTCCAGTAATGCAGATGACTGATTCCAGCCTGCGTCGGTAAGCATGGCAGGCAGCTACTGTAGGTACTACTGTGCTACATTTAACGCGCTATATAAATCTACAAGATTTTACTTACTTTCCAACGTCTTGATCCTTGATTCCAAGCAAATGATTTGCCGAGAGATTAACGGGGTCAACTCCGGAGCAAAGGTCACGTCATTCGGGAAAATGTAACACCAGCCAATCAGACTAAACTAGGACACAACAAACAAAAGAAAATGAAACACGTCAACAAGATTTCTCCCAACAATAAATTCCTAAGCTTAGACAAGAGAAAGGCAACTTAGCATGATTTAGAGTGGCTTAGGAGGCATTATTGCCTGTGTGAAAGCCACTATAGGGGCACTAACGGGACTTGAACCCGCTCCGTCAGCCCGACGCTCCAGCACGTAACCCACTCTGCCATCTACGCAGTAGCCTTGCGTTCAGTGGCGCAGCCAGGATTTCCCGGAGGGGAGGGGGTAATGACCATTCCCAATTTCGAAAAATCCTACCAAGCAAAAAAGCTTGTCACCTCTTATTTTTATTCTTACTTTGCTTGATTAAGTTAGTTATATAGTTATAAGAGCGCGTACAGCTACAGTATATTGATATTTTTCTTTGTTTCAATTTTTTTCTTTTTTGCTAGCCGATTTTGACGCCCCTCCATCCACAGAATAACTATACGCAATAAGAAAGTTTTTGGTCGGGCAACTAAGGGGGTTTAACCCCCCCCCCATCCTCCTGGCTACGCCACTGCTTGCGTTGAAACCAAGGAAATGCGCTGTAAGTACTATGCCTGGCCTTGTCCAGGGATATTTCTAGGATTGTGAATTGGGGGCGGGGGCGGGTGTCGACCTCAAATTGGAGGGGGTGTTCGGAGCTAATTAGTATGCACATTTCGTGTGCATACCATTGTTACATTACCAAATTGTGGGGGTATCGACCTCAAACTGGCGGGGTGTTGGAGGGAGGGTGTTAGGGGGGAGGATGTTAGGGGTGTAAAAATATCACTGGCCTTGTCATCAGTATGACGTGAAGATGGCGAATACGAAGACACTGCTCGGCGACAGTGGCGGCTCCACCGGGGGGACCAGGTGGGCCCGTGCTCCCCTATTGAGTGCCTGGCTCCCCAGTGGCCCCCTCCAGTTGGGACCCTATACTTAATGCTACATACATTAAACAACAAATGGTTGCCCCCCCTTCATGATTAGAAGTTGCCACCCCAACGCCCCCTCCCCACTTGCCAAATCCTAGAGCCGCCACTGCTCGGCGAATTTCTTTGTCCTTATACATTATAACTTATAACTCTAGACGCTGCAGAGTTGTTTCAAGAACGCGTCTCAAGCACATGGCTGCCTCCTTGGATCGTAGCGTCGTAGGTCGTTTCAGCTTCATTTCTCAATCGACAGCTGCTCCTAACTAAACATGCAGAAGGTCAAACCCGTGGTCCTGACCCTTAACCTCGACCAGGCTTTATATTGCCCACGATATGATCTGAGTCTGGTAACCGATAGCTGCTTTTGATCAGAAGTACGTATGGTTGTAGTTGATCCAGCTATATATTTAAAGTTATATATATATATATATATATATATATATATATATATATATATATATATATGTGTGTGTGTGTGTGTGTGTGTGTGTGTGTGTGTGTGTGTGTGTGTGTCCTATAAGTGGAAATGACAACGATGGATGGTTTGAGTTAGAAAGTAAGGTTTTAGATTCAGGCAAAACCCTTTAGAAGCTTAAGACAGCAATATCAGTTTTCAGGCAGACAGACACCGTCATGCACGAGAGATAATTTTCTCAGTAATTCGATCATTTAATTGAAGTCTGCCTAACTGTTTGCGAAATAGAAAAAAATATCTGTAAAAAATAACCTCATGGAAATTTTGAATTCATATATTGGCCGCTAGAACGTCAGAGTTTCTTGCATTCATTAATCATTATATGCAATTCATTTTCCCTCCAAACGTTTAATTAACTGCCCCCATTTTAGAAAACACAACTGCTGGGAAGAAGAAATTTGGAGCAGCGAGGTGTGGTTGTCACACAGGGGGGTAAGCCCTCAGGAGCCACTTTAAACCTTGCTATTATTATTATTATTATTATTATTATTATTATTATTATTATTATTATTATTATTATTATTATTATTATTATTATTATTATTATTATTATTATTATTATTATTATTATTATTATTATTATTATTATTATTCCCAATGTGCAAATCGCTGGAAGATATCAGCCATCGACCGTTGTTTCAAAGTTAAGTCTTAATTTTTAGCATAGAAATAAAATCGTGTTGAAGGTTTTAAGATATATCGAAATCCTTGTCAGACCTGATTTTCGATTTTCCGACCATCTTGAAATTTGTACTTACATAGGCCTACCAAAAAGACGACACAGAATTCAGTGATAAGGAAGACTGGAAAACGTAAGGGAGGTTGGGTGCATGTGGGGGGAAATTTGTTCCCCGTTACGTTTCGACAGGCGGACGGAGCGGGTTCAAGCCCCGTTAGCGCCCCTAGTGGCTTTCACGCAGGCAGTAATGCCTCCTAAGTCACTTTAAAACACCCCAAGTTCTACAATGCTGCCTCTTGTTGCTTCGTACTTAATTAATTAATCCCTTAACTGGGGATCCCGGATATATCCGTCCATTTTACATTGAGTTATGGTTAAATACACGGCTAAGGGGTTAAATTCCCTGCAAAGTGAAATCCGACGCCCTCACATTCCACGACATCGGCATCTTTCTGAAAAGTGGCGCCACCTGTCGAAAGAAAAGAATCACACACATCGCCCTAAAGTCGTTCGTGCCTAAAGTTAATTAATCGCGGATAAGAACAGTCAATTGCTTGGATCACGTGATTTTAGACACTGTTTAAATATATTATAACTGCAGCCATGTTGCTATAATTATAAAAATCGTCGTCGTCGTCGTCGTCATCATCATCATCATCATCATCATCATCATCATCGAATCATCATCAATTTCAATTGTTGGGTGTCCTATCAGTACTCCTACGATATGTCACCATAATCAGTTCATTATTATTATTATTATTATTATTATTATTATTATTATTATTATTATTATTTATTATTATTATTATTATTATTATTATTATTATTATTATTATTATTATTATTATCATCATCATCATCATCGTCATTAAAAGACAATCACAAACCATCACAAAACCAAACCAAATTAATGAAAGCAAAGAAGGCCTATTCCTATAAAAACGATTGGTCAAGTGACACATTATATATTGGTCAGAAACTTGGAACGCTTAGGAAAAAGACATAAAGAGACTAGAGGCATTCGAGATGTGGATTTGGCGAATAATCGAAAAAATCAGCTGGATGGGAAAAGATAACCAACGAAGAGGTTTGGAAGAGAATCGAAGAGAAGAAGAGCCTAATAAACACTATTTGTACCAGAGATGACCATGGGTCCATTTTTTTAGAAACCCACCCAGCCCATGAAATCTCCAACCCAACCCAGTCCAACCCACGCCGGCAATAGGGTTACCTGACCCAACCCAACCCAACCCAACCCAACCCACCGTAATACATTGGAATTTCTTTAAAAATGACATTTTCTGACCCAACCGGACTCAACCCCCCACCATAAATATGGAAAAGTCTGACCCAACCGAGTCCAATCCACCCAGCCCACCCCAAGGGTTAACCCAACTCCTGGTCATCTTTGACTTGTACTAGACAAAAGAAATGGACAGGCCATATTCTGAGAGAAGACATACGCCTACTAAGAGAAGTACTAGAAGGAAAGATGAAAGGGAAAGCACAGAAAGGGGTTCAAAGGGCGACCAAGGACATCGATGCTGGAGTGGATGTTCGACACTACGGCAATAAACAAGTATTCAACCCTGAGGATAAAAGCTCAAGATAAGAGGGAGTGGAGACGCTGGAGTATGTCCCTGGGCAGAGCACATGAAAGAAGAGACGCTATTGCCTGCCTCCGTAAGCGCCTTCGTGAGCACAATTACATTTAGCAGAGTTTTTTTAAACTCTCAAGTAATACAAACGAATTCCGATGTATAAAAAAACTCGTTGCGTAGCATAACGTACTGTAACTGCAATTCTCATAATGTCTATTGGGAATTTTATAGCGCAGTATTGTAAACGGAGAATCGGGTAGATTATTGTACGACAGTGATGTTAATCCTTGTCCTGGTCCTTGTCCTTAAGGACTCCTTCCTTAAGGACCAATTTGAAGTCCTTGTCCGTGTCCTCGGTCTTGGGGAGTCAGTCCTCGTCCTATCCTCGTCCTTGGCTGCTTGGGCCTCGTCCTTATCCTTGTCCTTGCAGATGGGTCCTTGTCCTGGTCCTTGTAACTTAGTCCGTGAAAAATCTTTATAAGGACCAAATTACTTGTATACCATTTTCAATATTATTGTATTGATAATTATGTTCCAAGGTAAGAGTAGTATCACTGTATCAGGGCCATATTAAGGCGGGGGCTGAGGGGGCTTTAGCCCCCCGGCCCTTCATGAAAATAGGCCCACCGATTTTCGGGATAACCTTTTTTGCTTGTCAGCACGATTTGCAGCACGATTTGGAAGGGAGATAACCTTTTTTGGCTTGTCAGAGATTTAAGAGATTTTCAGTATTTCAGTATAGGCGACGGCCTTTTTTTCTCAGCCCCCGGCCCACTCGGACCTTAATCCGGCCCTGAGTAGTGTGTGGATTTATATTTAGGCCTACATACTTGCTTTGAGTTACTCTAAATGTGTAGTCATCGTTTCCTTTTATAATACCAGTTGAGGAGTTTCCTTTATAATACCATTGAAGAACTTGGAATATAATCAACCACATTGGCTACCAGTCAGACAGAGGAGTAAATTCAAGATCAGCTCGCTGGTCGACAAATGTCTTCGAGGAGAGGCACCCGGATACCTTGCCAAGGATTGCAAACTCCTGCGTCATGTTCGTAGGCCAGCTGGCCTACGCTCAAGCGACACGAAATTGCTAGATACCCATCACTGCACACGGAGCAAAATGGGTGATAGGTCATTCAGGGCAATCGGACCTAATCTCTGGAACCCCCTCTCGCCAGAACTAAGAGATGTTAACCATCCCCAGGACTGTGTTTCTAAATAGATTGAAGACATGGTTATTTCTGTAGCAGCGGCGCATTTGTCTCTAAGTGCGCCTAGAAATTAACTTTCATATCATATCATATCAACTCTTCATCCAACGAAATTTAAGAAGGCCTATTACTATAAACCCTTCATCCATTCTTTAGCAGAATTCTTTGTTGCCCTAGCGACGTCGGCTCCAGTTGAACGAGTGTTTTCGCAAATTGGTCTCATAATTAGACCCCCTCGTCCTCGCGTAAATGATCCACGGTGTTTTAACATGTAAATTACGGAGGCCCGCGGGCGGTCCTCTAGTTATTTTCCTGGTCCAGCAGTAATTATGTTAGGACAGTCCGCCATTCATACAAATGCCCCCTAGAATTTATTCCGAGTTTTTCTCTCTGTTGGGCTTTGGCAGTCTTTTTTCCAGAGAAACACTGGAAACTGTTGCGCTTCGCCATCATACCTGACTGTCTGCACTTTTCATCCGATATTAGACATTTTAATCTACCACCATTAATGTTCATTATGGATGATTTGCAATATTAGACACTTTAGTCTACTACCATTAACGTTCATTATGGCTGATTTGTGGGTGGCCGGGCAGAATAAATTAAAAACGGAAAGTACCTAAATTAGTTTTCATCCGGAATTTAGAAGTTTTTCATCGGCGCCCTAGTAATTTTTCCTTTAAAAACACTTTGGACTGATCAGCGGTTGGAAACACTTGTTTATTTGAAATGCAACATTGCAGTTGTCTAGATTATGTTTTACAACATTCTTTTTTTGCTGTAGCCTTCCTTCAAAATTCGACAAAAAATGATCCTACCTTTTAAAAGCAGTATTGTAGCCTATAACAATCCTGCATCTAAACGGTAATTTCTGTGTGGCGATAGGAACCCCGTCACTTGTCAGTCTGTCATTTAATAAGACATTGTCATTTAATAAGACATTGTCAGAGACAGCCGACGACAGTGCTGACAGTCAAGACGTAATCTTATCAGCATTAGCATTTCATTGTATGCTAAGAAAATCGCCAGCCGGTTGCCATAGAGACGAACTTGTCGCACAGAGCCGCCCGCTTCCTGCCCGATGCAAATTGTCAGACACGCCGATGATATTTCGAACCGGGTGGCATGCTTGCAAGGCGTTTCGAAGCCAGGCGGCTGATGACGCAGGCGAGCGTCTGATGCTAATCGACTCGATATAAGAAGAAGAAGAGATAACAAGGTTTTACGCTTCTGTTGCGCCAGCGTTCGCAGGTAAGAAGCGACCCGAGTTTGCGTGGGTCTCTTGTCGACGGTCCGGAGGTATTTTAAGAATGCGAAAGACGCTACAGGAAACAGAATTGAAATAATTTTCGAGACGTGAGTGAAACTGACAATCTACTGTTCTGTATTCAGAGCATGTCGCTTGCTCTCCTGTACAAGTAACAGATTAGAGTTACCACGTAATATTATCAATACAGCAGAACCTCGTTATAACGGACTCGGTTATAACGCGTCCTCGGTTATAACGTACCGCAATGTACGGTCCCGTGTGATGCACTACCGTATTGGATGGTCGGTCTATAGGACAGTGGTTCTTAAACTAGTTTTGCGGTAAAAGTGTAGTAAAATTAGGGGAACGAATTTCCTTTTGTCAGCCTTTTTCAGCAAAGTTTATTAATTTTTTTCTTTCTCTTTTCACCCCCACCCCACCAACTTCCTATGAATTAATTTCACCCCTCACCAAGAAATCCTGGAGCCGCCACTGTTAGAAAAGTCCTTTGAAACGTTCAGTAGTTCTGCAACTGTTTGCAGAGTTAAGTATTTGTGATCCACCAAGAGCATCGAAGACACTGAACGTAATGCTCTTGCTGGATCATTTGACTGCGTTGATATCTCCATATCGATGGTTGCTTTTCTCAATATGTCATTCTCGCGGTACATATACACCAGTGGCGTAGCCAGAATTTTCCGAAGGGGGGTATGGTTTCCATGATTGGAAAATTCTGACAATCAAGAAAAGGAAAGGGTTGTGATCCAACTTCAGAAAACTCTGACAAGCAAAAACAGGTCGCTAAGTATTATTTTGCGCTTGATTAAGTGAATTATTCATATATTGTAGGTATTAGAATAATAATAATAATAATAATAATAATAATAATAATAATAACCGTTGCTCCTGCAATCCAAAAAGAGATGTTTATAATTAAATTTGAGATTGAGTTATCTAACTAATTTCTTAATTCCATTTTATTATGTCCTTTTGTGTTAGTTTCCTGACTGTTAGATATTAACTTGAATACACCACGTAGGCCTATTTTTCAGCTATTAACATTTTTTGGTTGTCCAATTTACGGGATAGGTATCCCCTAGGTCAACCTTTTTCTCATTTTAAAAAGTAAAATAAAAAAACGATTTATGAATAAATACTGTCAATGTATTGAATCAAGTGTTAGTCAAGTTTTTTCCCCTTCTTGTCTCTTCTT